>CM052889.1:28105033-28236560 GCA_028534135.1 Potos flavus
AACCCAGCAGATTCCTGCCGCGAGCTACGGCGCCACTCCTCCCGGAGGAGGAAGGAGGGGGTCTCTCCGGATCTGCCCCTTGTGGGGTCCCTGCTTGAAGAGCAGCGGCCTGACTGTGCCGGGATCACGGTTCAAGGTAAGCCCGAGCTGGTAGCCCACTGTTCGGCTCGGTCTCTGCCGTTGGCTTCCCCGTTCTGATACCTGGGAGCTCTGCCACCCTCAGACACCTCTGGTCTTTCTGTGACCCCACGGGTCCTGAAACCACGCTGTCCCCACGAGGGCTACACCCCCCGCTTAGCCTCTGGAGCGTTGTCCCTCAGTGGAGCAGATTTCTAAAAGTTCCAATTTTGTGCTCCGCTGCTCTGTGGCTTGCCGGGAGCTGGCCCCTCCCCCCCACAGTCTATCTTCCCGTTGCTTTGGATTCACTTTTCTGCACGTCCTACCTTCTGGAAAGTGGTTGATTTTCTGTTCCTAGAGGTGCTGTTCTTCTTCTCTTCTATCTCCTGCTAAGTTTGTAGTTGTTTAGAGTGGTTTGATAACTATCTAGCTGAACTTCTGGGATCAGACACTATCTCAGCCTCCTACTTCTCCGCCATCTTGCTTCTCCATCTGTTCTCGCTCTTTTTTTTTTTCCTTCCCCTTGACTCCTCAGTAAAATCAAACATCTCTTGCTTCCTCCCCTGGAAATTTTCTTTCTGTTATTGACATCAACACCATACTTTTTTGTGTATACTCCTACTTCTCTGGAAATTCCTTCTGAGTTTTGCCTTTAAATCTCATAATTCTTAAATACTCTCCCTTTTATTGACCTTATTCTCTACCCTTTCCCCAGGCAATTAGATTTAATCATAGAGCCTTCTCATATGTTCATTCATGACTCAAATTTGAATCCCTACCTTAGGTTTTTTTCTGAACTTTACCCATATGCTCAGCTGTCTAAGTGACATTTCCAATTGTGTAGATGCCTCAAAATCTTGTGTAAAACTGAATCTATGATGTCTTATTGCCAATATGCTCATCTTCTATGATTTCCTCTTTATTTTCTTAGACTATTTTTCTTGTTATTACATTGACTGGAAACTCCAATAGTATGAGTAGAGGCAATGATAGTGGACATTTCTAACCTATCCCTGACTTTAATTGGAATGCTTCTTCTAAAATATCACCATGAAATATGATGATAGTAAGCCAGGTGCTGACACTGCTAGCTACTTATGCAATAGTCATTACTCTTTTCCATCTTACAAATAGGTAATCCCTTTTAAAAAGGGCAGCAATATTTCCAAAACAAAACATTTTTTGTTTCATTTTTAAAATTTATTGCAGTTAAAAACACAGTTCTGGATAATGACATGTAAACTGAGGGTTTCCAGGAAAGCTTTTAGCAGTCTTGACATAGGCACTGCCCCTTCCCCCTTCTACTTCCTTTTTCCTGCCTAGAATGCAGATTTGATGCCCATAAGATATATAACATTTTTTGCCATCAAAGTTTACACGGAAGAAATGTAGAAAGATCTGGAGACCCTGATGTCATTCTTACATTACCATACTGTCCTAGACTGCTATTTCTTAGTCTTCTTATAGCATGAAACAAATGAAAACTTTATTTAAACCCTTTCTGATAGAATTTTGGCTAATCTCAGCTAAAAACAAACCTGATATATGTACTTGTGGTAAGCAGAATAATGGCATCCCAAAGATATCCATATACTAATCCCCATAGTCTGTGAATATGTTACAGACATGGCAAAGGAAAATTAAATTATAAATGGAATTAAGATTACTAACTGTAAACTGATTTTAAAATAGGGAGATTATCCTAGATTAATCACATGGGCTCAACGTAAATAATGAAGGAAAGGCAGGCAGGGACAACCCAACCCTCACCCCCCAACCAAGAGGAAACTACCCTTAAAAGGATTTTACACGTCCTGAAAGGAGCTCTCCACCCTTTCCCACATAAACAACTACCTGATAGGTAGATGAGCACGTGGACAAAAATCTACGTGACAGGTGCATGCAGGCTTAATTAGATTAAAACAGCCTGCCAACATTTTCAAAAAAATCCCTAGACTTAGAAACTCTGGCAGCAACCCTCTTAGGTCCCCTCCCTCCTCCTTGGGAGCTTTGTACTATCTGCTCAATAAACTTTGCTTTGCTGCCCACCACTCTTCATATGGTCTCCCTCTTCACTCTTCAGAGTGGAATGACCAAGAACTGTGGGCACCGAAGGAAAAGAAATCCTACAACATAATTATGAGAGTACTTAAAAGTTGAAGAGGAAGGTAAAAGAGAGAAGGTCAGAGTGATGGAATGTAAAGGTGTGAGAATGACTGAGCTAGCCATTACTAGCTTTAAAGCCTTTAATTTGCCATAAACCAAGGAATGTGAGCAGTTTCTAGAACTTGGAAAAAGGGAAGTAGCTTCTCCCTTAGAGCCTCCAGAAGGAATGCAGTCCAGCTGACATTTTGATTTTAGCCCAGTGAGACCTGTGTTAAGTTTCTAATCTACCAAACTATAAGATAATAAAGATATATGATTTTTAAGCCATTAACTTTGTCACACAGTTCGTTACAGCAGCACTAGAAAACTAATACAGTGTTCTTTATGACTGAAGAAGGTTCCTGCTATTTTTGTTGGCTTAAAGTTTTATCACAAACAAATCTAAAATTTAACCGTTTTTCTGGCTCTCCTGAGAAATAAGTGAAAAGATCCTATTTTTCATTTCTTCTTTTAATTGTTAATATGTTGGATTACTTTGAGATTATGTTAGTAAATATTCTGATTTAAACGATGACTGCATGCATAAGAAAACAATATATGCATAAATATATAAAGAAACAAAGTGATGGTTGCCAGAGGGGAGGTGGGTGGGAGGATGGGTGAAATAGTTAAAGGAGATCAAAATTATACTTATCTTGATGAGCTGAGTAATGTATAGAACTGTTGAATTATTATGTTGTAAACCTGAAACTCATATAACACTGCATGTTAATTATACTTCAGTTAATAAAAAAAGAATCTTCAAAGAATAATTTGAAAATCTTTTAAATGCTTCCTTACTATGTCTTCGTCTCTTTTCTTACATCTTTGGAACAGAACTTTCTCAATTAGGTTTTCCAAGTTAGGGAGTTTCTATAATCAGTTGGTCTCCTTCGAATGTTTCAAACCAAGACAATTTGTAAAGTCATAATTCCCCATGTACCATTTCCTGAGATATCACCTCGAGTACTGGACATCCAGAGGTAAATGATGCCTTTGACTCTGAAACTAGATTACCATTTTTCTTGTTGCTTTTGTACCCTACACACTATGCCAACTTTTCACTGGACTTACCATTATAAGAACGTGTTCCCTACCCTGTAACAACAACCTCTGTACCTGGTGGAAAATCTGTGTGGCTTCAATAGGACAAACTCATTGAGTTTTTTAAAAACTTTTTCAGTGAGCTATATAACTGCAGTATCATCATGATGTTCACCCTGGATGCAATCTTCAGGAATAGTAATTTTTGGACATGATGTTACGTTTAGGGGGGAATTACTTTGGTGCCAAAGCTGTGATAGTTTAGTTTTTTAGATTTTTTTGTTCTAAATAAACAAAAAATATGTATTTTATATTTATTTCAAAATAATAGAAATACAGCCTGCATCTGGTATACCTTTTTCTTTTTTTTCTATACTTTTTTCATGTCATTAATACTTCCTTGCTCTATAATCCATTAAAAAAATAATACATGAACATGATACTGAAATTGGTTTGCTAACAATTTATTTAGGAATTTGTCAATATATTCATCAATACCATTGGTCTGTACTTTTCTTCTCTTATATTTACCCTGTCTAGTTTTAGAATTAAGATTAAATTAGCCTTGAGAAATGACTTAGTGACACTTAAACTTAGTCACATATCCTAATCTTTCAGAAATTCTGAAGATCAGATTTTTTAGTTTGGTAAAATTTGGCCATATATTTATTTGGAACTGATTTCTTTTTGTAAGAGTTGTATTATAATTTACATTTTAATTTATCTCTTTTTTTTATCCTTATCATCTATTTAACCCATCCCCTCACCCCTCTTCCCTCTGGTAACCATCAGTTTGTTCTCTATAATAGTCTGATTCTTGGTTTCTCTCTCTCTCTCTCAGTCTCTCTCCTTTTATTTTATTCCCTTTGCTTGTTTGCTTTGTTTCTTAAATTCCACATATGAGTGAAATCAAATGGTATTTGTTTTTCTCTGACTGACTTATTTCACTTAGCATAATACTCTTAGCTCCATCCATGTCATTGCAAATGGCATATTTTATTCTTTTTTATGGCTGAATAATATTCCATTGTGTATGTGTATATGTATATATATATATATATATATATACACCATATCTTCTTTATCCGTTTTTTAGTCAATGGAAACTTGGGCTGTTTCCATACCTTGGCTGTTTTAAATAATGCAACTATAAACATAAGGGTGCATGTATCCTTTTGAATTAGTATTTTTCTATTCTTTGGGTAAATACCTGGTAGTATGATTGCTAGATCATAAGGAACTTCTATTTTTAATTTTTTGAGGAACCTCCATACTGTTTTCCACAGTGAGTATACCAGTTTGCATTCCCACCAACAGTACACGAGTGTTCCTCTTTCTCCACATCCTCACCAACACTTGTTGTTTCCTGTGTTTTTTATTTTAGCCATTCTGACAGGTGTGAGATGATACCCCATTGTGATTTTGATTTGCATTTCCCTGATTGATAAGGAATGATGAGCATCTTTTCATGTCTCTGTTGGCCATCTGCATGTCTTTGGAGAAATATCTGTTCATGTCTTCTGTCCATTTTTTAATTGGATTATTTATTTTTGGGATGTTGAGTGTAGTAAGTTCTTTATATATTTTGGATAATAATGCTTTATTGGGTATGTCATTTGCAAATATATTCTCCCTTTATGTAGGTTGCCTTTTAGTTTTGTTTATTATTTCCTTCATTGTGCAAAGCTTTTTATTTTGATGTAGTCGCAATAGTTTATTTTTGCTTTACTTTCCCTTGCCTCAGGAGACATAGCTAGAAAGAAGTTACTCTGTCTAATGTTAAAGAAGTTACTGCCTGTGTTTTCTTCTAGAATTTTTATAGCTTCAGATCTCACATTTAGGTCTTCAGTCCATTTGAATTTATTTTGTCTATGGTCTAGTTTCATTCTTTTGCATGTTGCTTTCCAGTTTTCCCAACATTATTTGTTGAAAAGACTGTCTTTTTGCCATTGTATATTCATCCTTCCTTTGTCGAAGATTCACTATATAATTGTGGGTTTATTTCTGGATTTTATATTCTGTTCCATTGATTTATGTATCTATTTTTGTGTCAGTACCGTACTGTCTTGATGATCACAGCTTTGTAATACAGCCTGAAATCCGGAGTTCTTTTTCAAGATTACTTTGCTATTCGGGATCTTTTACAAATTTTAGAATTGTGTTTGTTCTAATTCTGTGAAAAATACTGTTGGTATTTTGACAGGGGTTGCATTAATTGTGAATTTACATTTTTAAATAGTTACTGAGTTTTTTGGCTATTATTTTAGAAAATTATTTTATCTTAATTATGAATTAATGTAAATTTTCGTATTACTTTATCGATTTTTAAAATCTTTATGCTATATTTTTTTCCATTTTTAATCCTAATGTTATCAATATATTCCTTCTCTCTTATCTCCTTTTTTATGTTTTTCTCTCCTTTTTGTTCATGTCTTCCTGGATATTTGGCTACAAATTGCTTTTTAATTTCATTTTTTTCTCTTATTTTCTTTAATTTGCTCTTCTTATCTCTATTATTTTTTCCTGTTCTTTTTCTTTTCCTAAATTATTGCTTCTAATGCTAAACTAGTCCTATGTTAGTTGTAGCTCCCAAATTTGGTTACAATATACTTTAATTATCACTCATTTCTAAAGATTTTATCATTTCCATTGCAACAATTTTCTCTTTCACACGTAAGTTATTTTGAAATGCATTTTTAAATACATGTACAACCACACACATGCAGTGCATCTGGAGTTGATTTATTGTGTATGGTGTAAGGTGGGATATCCAAAAGCATTTTTCTCCCACAGATATAGTCAGTTTTTTTAAAACTCCATTTAATAATTAATGCCATGAATGTCCACTGATATGCCAGGCCACCTTTGTTATATATAAATGAATTTATGGAGGATATTTTATTCCTTTTGCCAGTTTTATTTCCTTATGCCTGTACTTTATGGATTAAATTCCTTTGGTTTGTAACAAGACTAGATGTTGGGTAGAATCAGTCCCCTGTCCTCACTCCTCTTCTTAAAAGTCTTGACTGTTCTTGCCTCCCTTTTTTCCATATATATTTTATAAAGAAATAATTCACTTGACAATATTAATTGTAAATTAATATTTTCTTCTTTGAACACAATATCTTTTTACTTTTTAATAACTCTAAACAGATAAACTATTATAGTTTTCTTGGTATGGGTTTTGCTTATCTTTTGTTAGATTTATTCCTAGTTACTTGATATTATTTTATAATATTGTCTTCTTTTTAGTTGTATTTTTTGGTGTACGGGAATGCAACTGACTCTTGTTTGGTTATCTTACTATCCAGCCATCTTGTTCAACTTTTCCATGATTCTAAAGTTTATCCATAGTTTCTTTAAATTCTTTTATATGAGGTCTCGTATCATTTACGGTAATAAGATTTTTATTATTCCTTCCCAAATTTTAAGCATTTTTTTCTCTCAGTGCACAATCTAGGATCTCTAATACAGGGTCAAGGAATTGAACTGATTAAAGTGGGTGTATTATCTCATTCCTCATTCTGACATTTCCTGCTTATAATGATGCTTGCTATATACATGTGTGTACACACACATACACACACACATAGTTTTTCATATTAGGGAATTTCGTTCTCCTTCTAGTTTTCTGAAAACTTTTAATGTGAATTTACCTTTAATTTTATTTAATGTCTTATGGAACCTATTGAAACAATTATATGGATATTATCTTTTAACCTATAAATATGCATTTCTGGGATAAAACCAAGTTGGTCATAATATATTATGTTTTTTTATGTGATAGTGGATTCAGCTAGATAATTTTTTTTAGGAGTTTTACATCTGGATTCATTACTTAAAAGGTTATTTCTTCTTTTAAAATAATGGAAGGTGTGTCATAGTTATATCCTTCAACACTTGAAACATAATCATCTTGAATTCTTCAATTGACTTTCCTGGAAACTTAATTTCATATGGAGAAATAGCCCTTTTAGTAGATTGCTTATTTGTTTACTTACTTGGAATTAGTTTTTTGTTTTGTTTTGTTTTGTTTTTACTTCTACTCTTCTTTCTGCTCCTCTTCTCATCTGGTGGTTTTGCTACAACTCCAACTAGCCCTGCAGACCAGGTCCCATCCTAAGTGCAGGTGTGATTTCCTGTGTGGTGATGGTATTAAAGGCTTTGCAAATGCAGCTGCAGAGCCAGGGGGTATCTTGACTCAGTTCCTGGTCTAGAACCTATGTCTGTGCCTTTCTGTACATTGAGAACTATAATTCAAGTTTAATTTTTATTTATTTTTAACTTATATACAGCAAAATTCACTGTGGTGTGTAGTTCATGGTTTTGACAAATGCATGGAATAGTCCTGATGCCTTTTTTTTAAAAATAGAGTTTATTTTACTTTATTTTTTTATTTTTTAATTTTTTTTAAAGATTTTATTTATTTATTTGACAGAGAGCGAGAGATCACAAGTAGGCAGAGAGGCAGGCAGAGAGAGAGGGGGAAGCAGGCTCCCCGCTGAGCAGAGATCATGAGATCATGACCTGAGCCGAAGGCAGAGGCTTTAACCCACTGAGCCACCCAGGCGCCCCCCAAAAATAGAGTTTATTTTAGAACAGTCTTATATTCACAGAAAAATTGAGCAGAAGGGACAGAAATTTCCCGAATACCCTCTGCCTCCAGACACGTGTAGCCTCCCCCATTATCAGCATCCCCCACCAGAGTGATTTTTGTTACAGTTGATGAACCTACACTGACATATCATTATCACCCAGAATCCATTGTCTACATTAGGGTTCACTTTTTAGTGTTGTACATCCTGTAGGTTTTGGACAAATTTATAATGACATGTATTCGGCATTATAGTTTCAGAGTAGTTTTACTACTCTAGAAATCCTCTGGCCTCAATCTATTCATTTGTCCCTCCCCGCAACCTCTGGAACCACTGATCTTTTTCTATCTCTTTCATTTTGCATTTTCCAGAATGTCAAATAGTTAGAATCACAGTATGTAGCCTTTCAGATTAGCTTCTTTAGCTTCATAATATGCATTTCAGTTTTCCATGCCTTTTCATGGCTTGATAACTCATTTTCTTTTAGCACTGAATAATATTCCTCTGTCTAAATGTACCACAACTTATTTATCCATTTATCTACTAGATGACATTTTAGTGGCTTCCAAGTTTTGACAATTATGAATAAAGCTGCTATAAATGTGTGTGCATGTTTTTGGGTGGACATAAGTTTTCCACTTCTTTGCGTAAATACCAGGTGCACAATCATTGGATCATATGGTAAGAATATGTTTAGTTTTCTAAGAAATGGCCAAACTGTCTTCCATAGTGGCTGTAACACTGCATTCCCACGAGCAGTGTGCCTATTGCCTCCCATCCTTGTCAACATTTGGCGCTATCAGTGTTTCAAATTTTGTCCATTCTAGTAAGTGGGTAGTGGTATCTCATTGTTGTATTAATTTGCATTTCCCTGATGACATATGATATGGAGCATCTTTTCATGTGTTTATTTGCCATCTGTATATGTTCTTTGGTAAAGTGTCTCTTAATTAGGTCTTTGGCCCATTTTTTAATTGAGTTGTTTGGTTTTTTTACTGTTGAATTTTAAGAGTTTTTTTTATAATTTGGGATAATAGTTCTTTCGGGATATGCCTTTTGCAAATATTTTCTCCCATCTGGAATATCTTTTCATTCTCTTGACAGTTTCTTTTGAAGAACAGACATTTTTATTTTAATGGAAGTGTAGATTATCAATTCTTTCTGTCATAGATTGTGCCCTTGGTGTTGTATCTAAAAAGTCATTGCCAAACCCAAGGTCATCTAGGTTTCTATGTCACCTTCTGGAATTCTCTAGCTTTGTCTTTAATATTTAGATCTGCGGTCCATTTTGAACTAACTTTTGTAGAGAATCTAAGGACTGTATTTTTATTTAATTTTTGACCTGTGAGTGCCCAGTTTCTCCAGTGCCATTTGTTGAGAACACTGTTTTTTTCTCCATTGTATTGCCTTTGCTCCTTTGTAAAAGATCAGTTGATTATATTTATGTGGGCATACTTCTGGACTCTCTTCTGTTCTGTTGATCTGTTTGTCTCTTATTTAGCAATGCTTGGTGTCATTTTATAGTCAAAGCTTCCACCCACTCAACCTTTGGGACTACTGATCTGTTCTCCATCCCTCTAGTTTTGCTTTTTCCAGAATGTCATATAAATGATACCATAAAGTATGTAGTCTTTTGAATCTGAATTCTTGACTTAGCCACATGCATTTCAGTTCTGTAGATGTAGTACGTATCCATATTTTTTTATTGCTAAATACAGTATTCTGTTGTATGAATGGACCAGCTTGTTCATTCGTTTCTTAGTTGAGGGCCATTTGGATTGTTTCCACTTTGGGGGAATTACCTATAAAGCTTCTATAAACATTTGCTATAAATGGATATATAGGTTTTCATTTCACTTGGTAGAAACCAGGTATTAATAGTCAGTAGTTTTTTTTGTTCATTTATTTGTGTTGTTTGTTGTAATTGTTCTCAAAGCTTATTTTTACTAATAGTAGGTTCCCTCCTGTGCTTTCAAAGAGTCTGTATCAGTCACCTTTCTAAATGCAGGGCATTTAGTCTCCCCCAGAATGGAATTTCTGGCCACCACTATTTGTACATTTGGGGTGAGAAGACCTATAGCTTTAACCTCTCTCTTCATTTGGTGTTTCTCTTCCATTTCTGGTCCATGAAAATATTTATTTTATTTTTTCCTAAGTTGCATGTTTTTTGGTTTTCTCATTATATGTTTTGTCTATAATTACTTAATTACTGTGTGGCAAAGCAGAGGGAATGATCACAGTACAAACTCACAGAGCCATCTGGAACCAGAAGCACCTGGAATTCCCAGAAAATCCTGCCTGTGCCAATGGCACCATCATTCATCCAGCTGGGTGAATCAGAGAACTGAGAGTTATTCTTGATTATTTCCCTTGCCCTCAGCTGCCATATACAATCAAACACAAAAATTCCATTGGTTCTTATCTTGTACTGGCTCTCAAATCCTTATACTTCTTTTCATCTGTAGCCTCCACTCCCGTCTAAACTCTGTTCATCTCTCACCAGTCTTCTCTTTCCACCTAACCCCTTCTTCACAATAAAGCCAGAGATATCTTCTACAGCTACATATATAATCAAATCATTCTCTTGCTTTAAATATTCTATTGACTTTAGTTTATGAAGAAATAAAGCCTGAGGCTCTGCCTGTTGCTTACCTCATTAACCTTTTGTTGAGCCCCTTCCTCTTAAAGTTCTGTTCACACCCATCTCTCCTTGTCGAAGCTCTGCAGAGGGCAAGCTCAGCTCACTTCAAGGTTTTCGCAGGTCTTTTGCTTGGATGCTTTTTTTTTCACTTTTCAAATTCCCTTTCATATGTAATTTCTACTAGAACTTAGTAAGAAGCCTTCAACGAAGGCTTATTTGACTCTTCCAACTTCTTCAGGTCCTGATTCTACACTCTTATTACACTTTGTACTCACAGTAATTCTTTACCGTGTTGTTGAATGTCCATCTTGCTTTCCTTGTTTATGACTGTAGTGTTACATTCTGACAACACTTAAGTTCCCACTGAATACTTTTGTGTAGCTGAATAAATACCTATAAGAATACTTTATGTTTCAGAGGAGTCATTTAAATGGTATCATCTGAAATGCCAAGTATTTCTGTCTGTATCTTTGGGTACCTCACCTACTCATGTCTGAAAATGTATTAGTCTTCACTGCTTTTGATTAGCCATTGCCCTATCTAGACTCCTCTTTAAAAAGGCAATTCCTTCTACTAACATTAATGCATGATGTCCTTAACACCTTAGTGTAACGAGGTTATCAGGTTGCTTTGATTCCTGAGGGACGGACTGTCAGATGACATAGGTAACATTAAGGGAATTTTCCAGGTTAAGCTCATACAAAATTGGTGTGGTCAGGTAAAAGTGAAATGATATGGCCTAGTTCTTTCCCAGAGTATATACATAATAAATGGATGAGATAGTTTTTATTGTGATGGCATCACCCACATTCTGGAGTAGTCCTTATATTCTAGTTGAGTTGATTGACAGTGGTGTCTAGGCTTCAGCAGTGAGGTTGTTAATTCAGAGTGAGTTAATCTCATTGGTGCAAATGCTCTTAAAGAGCCTAGAATTGTTTCTTTGACTCACTCTTGCAGTTGAGTCAGATACTTGGCATTTATAACCCCAACAACTTGGCTTATAACTTGGTAGACAAATCTATCTTGCTAGCGGAGGCCTTCTGAATAACAAGTGAGACTTTTTCACAGCATGTAAATTGCAGAACAAATACCAAGCCATCAGTTTATAATGACTTTTTAATTTTTATTTATTTATTTTTACAGTAAGCACATATTGGGACAAGGGACTTCTGAAAGTGTTTATAATATTCTAAAGGAAAGGATGTTCCTTTCTTTCTCAGAGTCATGGAATCTTGTGACAAGGAAGAATGGTGGGTAAAGAAGTGTGAACTTTATTAATAGCTAACATTAATTGAGTACAGAATATGTGCTAGGTGCTATCAATAGCTCTTTATATTGTATTATTATATTTAATCCTCAACTCTATGAGCTATTTGCTATTATTATCTCTAATTCTTTTTTGAGGAAAATAATGATTTATTCACTGGATCTGTTTCAAGAATGGAAAAATTATAGTAATCTTTGTTTGTGAAAGAAAAGAAGTCAGTGTAATTACTCTTGAAGGAAATAAATTTTACTAAGAATAAAATCCGGAACTATTTGTGTCCTTATATTCTTCATTATATCAATGATTTCTTAGTAAATATCCTTCTACTCTACATCTCAGGACAAAATTTAAATGATTGTAGAGTCAGTGTCTTGAAGTGAATGAGATTAGGCTTTTGGGACAGTAGAATTCTAACATTGTTGGGGTCAGCCAAATTGTCATTTAGACTATATCCACTGCAGCATTTGCTGTCATATTCTTCATACTATACTGGAGAGGAATGGGATCCTTATGTTCTGAGCAAGACTTTCAAGTTATAAGCTCCAGGTACTTTGTTTGCTTCTTGAGATGCCTGTATATAAATGCCAAAAAACTGAAGAGAAGTTCCTGAGGATTATGTAACAGTACACATCAATGTGACTCATTTTTAGACTCTTGAGTCAAATCCAAACAGAGCAAAGTTGGTTTTGCCACAGATAATATCCATCATATAAATGGTACACAGCATTGTACTTGCAATTCAATTTAAAATGGCCATGGAGAGACTTTTTGGTCTACAGGTAAAGTCTTATATAATACTATGGGAAGGTGTGAGAATATTTTTGTAAGACTCTTACGTATCCAAAATAGAAGGCTGGGTGGGCTAATACAAAAAAGTTTTGATTCATTGTGCCACCTCTGGAAAGTTAAAAAATTCTATCAGCCAGAACAGATATGATGTAGGCTTTCCCAAGGCACTATTACCTCTATTTTATAGATTAAGAAACTGTATCCCAGGAAGGTTAAATAACTTGCCCAAAGTCAACTTGCCAAGCAGGATTGAAACCCCCCAGAGTGATCTTCTCCATAGACGCAGACCAAAGTTCCAAGGAACTTGGTATGCAGCCAATCTCAGATGATTATAATGTGGCTGGCTGCCAGGATCATGCTTGCTGTGAAAGAAATTATTGTAGGAAAAAAAAAAAACATAGTAAACCCAGCTACAAGTATGGGTCATGTGCATGAACTGAGAAAAAAGAAATCAAAGTGGCCTAAGAACTTGGGGTTAAATGTTGGTTTCTGCTCTTCTGAATATAGCTACCTGCTTCAGAACATGGATGAGGGGGCCAGGGTTCTGGGGTTGGGTTCAGTATGGAGGAAATTAAAACAAACCTATCTTTGGTCCTTAGGCAACAGTGCCTAAAGGACTGGAAAATAAGTTTAATTTTTCTATAATGCGAGAGAATATACTTAAGAATCAGAATTTAACTCAAGAAGTAACCTCATATCTCTGTGGCATGAGCTCAGGGATCTTAGAATGTCAGTGTAAATCCGTCACCCTTTCTGGTGCCATATGCCTGAAAACTTGGTTTCCAAACTTTATTCCTTCAGTTTTATGTTTTAATCCCTGTCAAAATGGAAATGCTATTTCGGAAGCTTTTCATACAAAACAAGTGGTTTGACTTTTTTTTTTTCAATCCCAACACATCTAAAAAATATGCCACATGCCCATCAGCAACTATGGGTTCACTATAGCAGGGATTGTCAAATGTTCCCACAACTGAGTGCAGAGGGTATCTGAATTTTAGGAGAAGTTGATGAGGACAAAATAGAAACCACACTGTCAAGAAGGAGACTAAATGTGGATGTATTCAAGGGAAGGAAGGACAGCAGTGGGCACTCGGAGCAGAAGGGAAACAAGAAGGTGGAAACCTTATCAACAAGCTCTTCTGGCTTCACGGTTTACCAAAGATGAGTCTGCCAGATCCAGTGTTGGAACACTTCAAAGGCTTACCTAGTAGTGTCTCTTGTCATTGAATAGACACCATGTCCATTTGATGTTATCACTCCAAAGGTACTAAGTACTGCTCTTACTGGAGAGAGAGCCTGGTGGGTGAGAAAGAGAATGGACTTTGGAGGAAAATTTAGACTGTAATCTCTTCATCATCATGGATTGGCTGAGCAATCCGGAGTGTATTAATGAACCTCTCTGAGAATCTTTCTACTTTAACATGTTGCCTCTGGATAAGAATATTTATGTTTTGAGAGTTTGGCTCCACAGGATGCTCTGCATAACTGCTGGGAGTTATGCATTAGAGTTTACACCCACTTGTTCCCTTTCTGGCCCCATGACCTCTTTCACCTCCCCTTCTTACATCTTCCCTGTGCTGCGCCCTGGTTTTCTGAGGGCATCGCATTGAGAACTGCACATCTGAAATCATGCTTTACACATTGGCTGAGCTTTCTATCACCATACTTTCTTATCTCAAGGAAGGTCCTGGGTAAATAAATTCACCGCAACATACTGATAACTAAAGACTTAGTTAATGCTATTTTCTAAAACATGGCTACCTTTTAATGAAAGGCAGCAAATTAAGTTTCAGTTTTAATAGCAAGAGAGAGAGAGAATGAGGCATCAGTGACTAGTTGACTGATGATCAGTCTAGGCTGTATAACTCCCAGATTTTGGCCTTCATGATTTTAGACCAGAAGGCTTATTTCAGCTTAGGTTGCAGGATACTTAGGGAAAGATTTTAGATATAGAAGAGCTGAGGGTTAAGTATAAAGTGTATGCCAGTCAGGAATTTAGAAGTCAGGAGATGGGGGAGGAGGTTTGAGAAGGAGTAGCCAACAAGGCTGGAGGAATACTGGGATATTGACCACAGCATCACGCCATATCCATGTTCCTACCTACTGAGCTGGAAACTGCCCTTGGGCTTGTAGACAGAAGGGAGATGTACTGAAACTTATTCTTCTGTCCTCATTACAGTCAAAGATATCTTTGGTTCATTTTTTTACAGTGAGTCACCTGCTCATTCTGTCCTTAGTCTTTCAGCTAGGACCTGGGATGTTTTTATTTACTTAGTTAAAGCTGGAGTCAGAAACATTGCTATACTACTTTCAAATTTATTTTCATGTTCCATTTATGACCTCATCGTCCTCCTTCACAGTCTAATAGTTAGAGCTTGGGATTTGGAGTCAGACAGGTAAAATGTTTAATACCATTTTCACTGCTGACTTACCTGTTTATTATTTCACCCCCAAGTGAGATTACCACTTCTCCAAATTCTCAGAAATACATCCTTATCCACCTTTCTTCTCCAAGACATTGGCAGTATTACCCAGAGGTTGGTCTCTCATATAGTACTGCTCAGAGGGTCTGAAGCAAACATCTGGAATGGAGAGAAGCTGGGGGCCCCTGAGGTCGGTGATTTCATAGCATAGATTAATGGCATTTTTCTGTGCTTCTAATGTCATCAGGAAAAAAATCTAATCCTCTGGAAGGAGGAATAATGTTACAAAAGAAGCAAGCAGTCCGTAAATTATAATTATGCTTTCTATAAATAAAGTCCAGCCCAAAAAGCCATAGTCTATTTTAATGGATGTATCAAAGCTACTCAAGACATTAACATGAAGTATCAAGACCAAGGCATGTGCACTGCTGAAAACAATCAGCCTGGAGAAGAGGTAACTTTAGGGAAAGTGGAAGCTGCCCCAAACACTTGACGCTCTGTTGTGTGGAGGAGCGGAAGGGAGAGCAGTGTAGTTGGTACCAGTTGGTAGAGAGTGGGTAAACTTTGATTCAATGGAAAAAAGAACTTTCTTTTATCCTGAGTCACTCAGCAACGGAACAAGCTACTTTGCAAGGTAAAATTATGGATTTTTTTTTCCAGAGGAAACTTTGAAATCCCATTAGCTCGTCTTCTCAACTGACCTGTGAGATGACTGAGGCCAGATTGGGTTTAGTGACTTTCACAGAGTCACACAGGAGGCCTATTGTATCAGAAAAGTTGGTTCAAGTCTGTGCACCACTCTTCTTTTGCTCTGAAATCTTGTTTCCCTTGTTCTGCTTTCAGTAGTCCTGAGAGATACTTGGAGCTTCAAGAGATGGGATCTGAGCCTATTTCCCTTCATCAAAGGTGTGGCTAGGAAAGCTTGAAGATCCAGGCAGAGCAGGATGATGCTTTTATATCACAATAATATGAGCTTTCTTGGTTCATCTGTAATAAAAGCACAAAGTATATAAGTAGGAATAATATTAATTTCTCATATATCACTTCTCAAGTAACTCCTCTACAATAGTAAGAATCAAGTTTGTCTTCTTGTCAGAAACTGGGTGAAGAATAGCTTTGACATTTATCAGAGAAAGCAGGCTGAGAAAATTATCAGATGCAGAAATAGACCTAGGCCTTGCAGACTTCTGTGTCATGCTCTGGGAAGGGGGAAAGGGCCCAAGGAAAAGGCGGTGAGAGAAGACAGAGGGCTACAGTGTGGACATGAGAAAGTGCGGGCTGGGCATGGAGAAAGTGAGCACTGAGGCTAAACCCATTGGCCTAGGTGCCTCTGTTGGGCCCTCGGACTCAGGCAGGTACAGTAACTCTCCTTTTTAATGTTACAGAAAAAGTAACTAGAGCAGGAGCATAATTCCTAATAACGCATGATTCCTTTACTCGCTCAGCTTGTGGCTTTGAACCTGATACTTAAGTATTTGGACATAAAGATTCTGAGCCCTTCCTTGGAGCAGACTTCGCTAGTGTCTGTGAAAAAAATGAGGACAGTCCCTTCTGCCTGGTTAACAATGGCTATCAGATTCAGGGTGGACAGCAAGAGGGCAAGGGGTATTTACCTGCATGCCAGAGGTCACAGTCAGAGAGGTAGTAGGGTCAGGTTATTTCTATACTCTTCTGCTACCCTTCTGTTCCAGAAGGTTGATTGAGAGCAACCATTAGGGCTAGAACAGTGGACATCTCATGAGTAGCAGTTGAGAAAGTCACTAAACCTAGGAGCTTAATTTTTCTGTTTATGAAATTAGTAACATTTTAGACTCATACTAGATAATGTGCAGTATTGCAATGATAAGTTAGACCCATTGGATGGAGTTGTCCACATTGGAAGGTGCTGTCTCTCAGGGATAGGAGGGGAGAGATTCTTGCATTGGATGGGACATGGTAATCGTGTGAAGATGTACAGGAAATGTCACACATTTAAAACATATTCTTTTTAAGGATGGCAGAAGGAGGAAGGCAACTTGGTATAAGAGCAAGAACCTAGGATTTGGAATTTAAGGGTCTGTCTTTTAATTTTGGTTTTCTCATTGTTGTTTGGGTGACCTTGGACATATTTTCCTAAATCTCAAATGACTGTAACACTTTCATCCACTTGAAGAATAAATAAGCGAGGTGGGCTTGGAAGGGTTTTTGCTAAATATAAAGTGATGCACTACTGTTATTTAGAGCAAAGAAGGAAAGTTAGAAAGCATCTAATAGCTTACAATGTTATTATTATAAAAAGTGTATCCACAGGATGTACAAAGATAGATGAATGAAGAGTAGCTCATCAATTATCTCAACCTAGACAGAATCAGCCAGGGTTGGGCAGAATATTAGATTCATGTCTTAGCTATACAGGTAATGGATCAGGGAGAGAATTTTATTTTACTGCTTTCCTTCCTGTAATGTGGGGCTCTGAAGTTAATATTTGTTCCAACAACTGTGACTCAAAACGTTTGCTATGCTAGGGTCTATGAGAAGAGATTAAGATATACTTTGGCTTGGATATCAAAATGGGGAGGAAAGCTATGTCATGGTGAGGTGCCATTTCAGACCGTTCACATTACAGGACAACCCAGTGATCCCTCGCTCTTAATTCAGTGCACGACTCTCCGTGGCGTAGGCTGCATCGGCTGCTCTTAGCCATGAACCAGAGCATCTTGGAGAGGATCGGCTAAGTGCCTGCTGGGTCCGTAGCATGGAAAACATGTCTGCAAACTTAATAGAGAGCTTCTGCTTCTGGGGGCTGAGAGATTTCAATCACTGGTATCGTCAGTGAGTGGGGCTGGCTGGGGCCCCGGTGTATCCTTGTCTGGGGGAAAAGGAGCAGAAGCTTAAAAAACAAAAACAACAACAAAAAATACAAAAAACCAGCCTTGCCGAGTAGGTGCCAGGTCTGGTTGTGAGCTGTTGCAGGTGTGTTAGCTGGCTGGAGCTGGGCCGATTTCCTTCCGTGGTGGGGGAGCCCTCCTGCAGGGCCAGGCAGCACACCACAGCTCCACTGCTCAGAAACAGGAGGTTAATTAGCCCAGTGCTTAATGAGAGCTTCTGGAGGAACTGTTGAGAAAATACTAAAAAATAAATGAGATGGAGGAACGATGGAGAAAAGGCAGAGGACTGCGATGTGCTCTGAAATGGCTGGTAGGAAAAATAATATGGCTGAAACAAATTGCCAGTGACTATGTGGCCAAGGCCTGGCCTCAGTGCCACTGGAGGGGCGCTGTTAGTAAACCTGCAGCACAGAGATGGAGGAGCTTGTGAAGATTGGCAGCTGTGGTTGGTGACATGAGTGTGTGAGTGTGCAAATGTGTATGTCTGTGTGTGTATGTGTGTATTGAGGGTTTAGTGTGGAAAGGGGGAGAGGCTTTGTTTTCATTTTGAAGACTTGAGAATCATTAAGACTTCTAAGGCAAGGAAACAATTACATTCTATCCCTACAATCATTTGTATTGACTTCCTATCAAGCTTGGCACTTAGCCATTGAAAATAAATATTGGTGGTATAAATGAATGAATAGAAGAAGAAATGAGTTTCGTTACATCAGTGCAATGGTTTCATGGCAATCGTTTTGAAATCATGCCCAGAAAAGTCCAAAAGTTTCGTGGAGATATGTCGGGAAACTCCATGAAATTATTGACCAAATTGTGTGGATGAGCCTATGGTCTTTGGAGAAGTGCTTCAAAGCCTTGAGACTCAGTAGGGTTTGAATTAGAACAAAAGGTTGAACTGAGCCAAACGTGTGGGGTATTGCATCCCAAGGTCATAAGGAGAGCTAGTAGCTGAGTTAAGGATTAAGTCAGGAACTTCCGAGTTAAACTCCCAGGGCTCTTTCCAATCTACTATGCTTGAGGCTGCATAAATATCAGAAGAATGCACCAATTAATGCATTAAATGTTCATAAAAAATTGCCAGTGCCTTGGAAATTTGGGAAGATTTGGGAGGGGAAAGTGAGAATATAGGCAAACTTTGAGGAAAACTAGTGTCTTTTGAAATGAAGATTTAGACAAAAACTGAAGGAACGAGGACAGAGAACAGTAAAAATGTACATATATATAGCAATGCCACAAAGAGATCTTAACAGTTGGAAATCCTGCTGTCTTCATTCAGGCTACTGTTCTTTAAGATAAACAATCTTATTCCAGTTTTACAGATGAGGGAACAGGCTCAGAGAGATGAAGTAACTTGGTCGAAGTCACACTGCTAGGAAATGGTAGAAAGTGGATTCTAGCTCAGGCCTGCAGAGTGCCAGTGTCCTCAGTGTCACTGAATGAGCATGACCTAGAGGTAATTAATAAAGTTCCAAAACAAATGGGCAAAATAATGAGAAAATTTAATAATTATCTGCATACTAACAGATACTGTGGTGACAAATAAGAACTGCTACTGTAAATTTCCACACATAGCCTGGGCGCTGAGTATGGAACCACCTTCTACCCCAACATGACTGTGCCATTCTTCTGTCTTTGTTAGCATGTCTTTGCTGTCTCTAAGTCTTCATTAGCATGACTGAATGAATTATTTCCAAGTCTCCTGCCCAGGAAAATGTTTTGATCATTCTTCACAAGAACTTCCTGAGAGGCTCTATGCTTCAATGGAAAACATCAACAGTGTATGCCCCAAAATTCTCTGAATCCCTTGCCTCTGAATATTAATCTCGCTCTTTCCATCAATCCCAGACAGTTTCATAATTCTTAGCCAATCCTAATCAAACCCCAGCTTTGAAAGACCTGCGTGAAGTCAATAAATTTTGATCTTACCTTCTCCCCACAAGACTTTGCCAAAGCTTTGCAAAGTGGTGTTTCCAACAGTAAGCAATCAATTAAGCTCTGTGTTATCAAGAGGTGGTGTTTGTAATATTTGAGGATCCAGTTTTTGACACAAAATGAACTTCGAAAAGTATTCAAATCCCAAAACCAATGAGGGACCTAGAGAACTACCCAACAGAACATACAAAAGACCCATCAATCTGCCAAGAAATTTAAATTCAAAACAAAGGCCAAATGTTCTGTCCTTTTTACTTATCCTTCCCCAAACATAACAGATCATTTTGCAGTCAAAGTTGAAGCCGATACTGTTGGGAAGGGAGAGAGAGATTGTGTCATTTGGAGAAACCAGAGGCAAGAGGCAGGAGGATGTCACAAAAGGACCCCTTTGTATCAGAGCCAGAAAGATAAGAGAGTCTACCAGTATTACCAGGGCTATCATGCTGCTCACTGAGGCTTAGATCACCATGCTGGTAGATTATGCAGGGGGAAATAGGTGAGAGAGTGGGAGGCAAACTGTTCTATATTCAGACTTTCTCTGAATCTGGAACCTATGTCTGTTTTATAGAGACAAAACGAAGAGTTCTCTTGCCTTAAATCCATTCTTTAATGTGCACTCAAACCAGTGGTATTCTCTGACCTTCCATGTGAGTTACGCCTCTGCTTGCTTTCCAGCTTCTTGAAATTTATGAGTGTTTCTTTTAAACTGGAGATACTAATCCCATCATATTTGCTGTTAGTTTTTACATTTCATATTGAGTTTTTTTTTCCACTACCTTAAAACTTTTTTTTAAATTTTAGAGAGATATTGAGGAGAAGAGTGGAGCAAAAGGAGATGAGCATGAGTATTGATCCATTGCCTTCAACCAGAAGACCTTGCTTACAAGAGCAAACATTTTTAATTTTAATGAAGTTTGATTTTTCAGTGTTTCATCTTAAGGCTCATGCTTTTGACATTACCTCAAGGAGCTTTTAATATGGCATCATGCTTAAAGCCTTTGCCTGAATATCCACAGGTTATGCTAAGTGGTATATGAGTAATATAAAGTTCTGTAAGAGTTCAGGTGAGGGAAAGATCACTTAGAAGTAGGTAGTGTTGCAGTGTTGCTTAACAGTTTTCCAATAAGCTGCTGCTGACTCCTGAATTTTCTAAGTATTGAGATATATTGTTAATGTTTCAGGATTTGGCTTGAGCACATAAAGTTCAAGAAATGTATCTATCTGTGGCCAGTGAGCCCTAAACAAAACCATTAGTGATATTAAGAGCCAGGAATGTTCCTAAGCTCTCCAACTCCCCCAGCACCTCCTCCCCTTGTCAGCCATCTATCTTTTTATTCCACAGGAGTTTCTTTCAAATTTTGATGGGCACTTGGATTTTATACATTTTCTTCTTTGATTTATAAGAACCAAATTATCTATTTAGTGTACTTATTTAAAAAAAAAAAATTACTCATTTTAGAGTGCACACAAGCAGAGGGAGGACAGGGGTAGAAGGAGAGAGAATCTCAAGCAGACTCCCCACTGAGCACAGAGTGTGACCCATGGCTCAGTCTCATGACCCTGACCTGAGATCATGACCTGAGCTGAAATCAAGAGTCAGCTGCTTGCCTGACTGAGCCACCTAAGTGCCCCTATTTAGTGTACTTATTGCTGTGATCCTCCTTCCTACACTGCAATCTTTGATTCTGTTTAGTTTGAACTCACTTTTGAGGGACTAATGGGCTTATCTGATTAAAAAATATGTATTCTATCAGTAAATGCCTTATCATGGCACCGTGAGTATCTTGAGGTGGGAGTGTTTCATTGTTAGGATTCAGCACGTAGTAGATATTCAGTAAATCTTTGACAAAGGAAAGAATGTGATTGATCTCTTCACATAAATCAGAAAAGAGTTGAACAGAACTTTTATTCCTACACCTTTATATGTTTGTTCATATCAGTACACAGGTGAACACTAAAACCAAAGATATTACAGATAATCTGAGGTTGAAAGTAACATTTTTCTTTCTAATGCTAGAGATGAAAAGATCTAAAGTTTCTCTAGATGTAAAATGAAGGGCAATTTTTTCTTTTCTCTTAGCTGTTAAACAATGACATGGCTTTATTATAAAGTCTGCTTTGTTTAGGTGTGACAAAAGAAAAGAAACCCCAGTGCTGTTGCCTTGGTGCCCATCATTAATCAGTTGGATGACACCAGCACGACAGGCTTTCCACTGAGCTGCCTGCCACATAGCTCTGGTCCTTGTCTCACGGTGGTGACGGTTTGCATTCACGCTGGGGGAAGCACAGAGCCCCAGCCCTTTCCTTCACCCCAGCCTCCCAGCAGTGCTCATAACTAGCATATGCTCTGGCTGAATGACCTGGCTTCATTCACAACTAAATCAGTACTAAAGCAGTCTGGATGATAGATAGCAGCTTATCAATAATTGAAAAGAAAGGCTCAGAGATGTCCCATTATCTGAATAATTAATGCTCCACTTGGGCTTTGTAATTCCTTAATAAAACTGACTGATTGATTTGCTTAATTAATTCCTCCTTTGACAGGCTTATTGCTTTCTTTGGAGACAGGGATGGGCAAAAAGAAAAAAAAAAAAAAAAAAGATAATTCAAGCCAAGAAAAAAGATTTAAAATCTTTATAAACTTTAACCCCCTCAGAGTATTATGAAAACAAGTTCTCCAGCAAACCTTCTACCCCAGTCTCTGCTTTGCCGTAAAAGACCCCACATCCCTGTAAACAGATACCACACGTCACCTGGGTGTATTTGGCTTCGCAACTGATGAAACGTTAGGCTAAATGGTAAGGGCCCAACCACATCTGTAGTAATAAACTCAGCTCAACCTTAAACACCTTTGAATAAATCGATCTGAATGAATGTTTAAAGCCGACTTCCATTTAAAGCAATGTGCTCTGAGCAGGACAGTGGCAGCTACCTCGATGCGGAGTGAGCTGATGGCTTTGCCTGCAGGAAGCATCCCTCTGGCTTTATGTGCACCTGCTCTGACTGAAGAACAGCACCTGTCACTGGAGTTTGGTCTATTCTCAGCTCTGCTGCCATCCCTTCTATGATGACGAGTTGACCAGAGAAGGCTCAAATCAGCACAAAAAATTAAGCGAAGAAATGGAAAGAAACAGGTCTTATGGGGTGAAGTTTGGAGGGTTGGAGATTTTGAAAAACAAAACTGTGAGTGAAGTAAGTGAATGTGAATAGTACATGGCAAAGAGTAGAGAATTAAGGCCAATTTCTCTTAATTCCGGAACTTATACAATTGATGCTTAGAAAAAGAAAACAATCATTCTTAGAAAAGGTTGTAAAAGGACACAGTATAGAGAAGAAAAGTTATTCAATTGGAAGAAGAAAGCAAGTCGTACTATCAGGCATGCCAATAATTTTATCAAGTTGAATAACTGATATACACAGTAGAAGTTTTAGTGCTGGATTCTATTTCAATCATCTGTAGTCCCATGGCATTGATTCCTGTTGTTTTCTCAAGAACTTTGTCTTTGCTTAGGCCGCTATAACAAAATGCCATAGACTGCAGCTTTCACAATAGACATTTATTTTTCACAGTTCTAGAAGCTGGGAAGTCCAAGATTAAATGCTAGTCTATTTGGTTCCTGGTCAAGGCCCTATTCCTGGTTTGCAGAAGGCTGGCTGCCTTCTTGCTATATCCTGTATCCTGCAGAGCAGCAGGAAGGACAATGAAGGGGGGGATGGAGGAAGGGAGAGACAAAAGGAGAGAGCTTGCAAGAGCTCTTTGGTTTCTTTTTACATGGGTATTAATCCTATCATGATGCCCTTATGATCCCATTTAAGCTTAATCACCTACGAAAGGCACCACATCCTATTCCAACACTTGCGGAGGCTAGGGCTTCAACATTCGAATTTTGGTGTGATGCAGATTAGTCGATAGCAAACTTAGTTAAGGAGACTTGGTGGTGAAGGGAGGTTGGGTGTCCTATATGGAAATCTATTTCTGACCAGAGATTTCTGTACAAAGACTCAGGATAGTACATTATCTGTGGAGTAGTGAGAAATTTCCTTCCCTCAAATTTTTATGAAAAGTGTAGACACATAACTAAATGAAATATATTTCCTGGTGAGGCATGGTGTGAGGTCTCAGTGGAGAAGGGTGAGATGATCAGGACTGATCCTAAGATGACTTGAAACTCACATCTCACAATCTTGACTTTTGTCACAGTGAAACCTGTAAATTTACCTTGATTTTCTCAGTGTTCATAACCTAACTCCATTTCTCATATATAGGAGAGATCTACATCTTCCAAGAATATTCCAAGGGTATTCCAGAATACCCTTCTGAGCACAGTTCTGGGAGCTGTGTCACATATCATCCAAGTAAATATTCTTCTCAGTTCTGGAAGATAGCATTATTAGTTGCATTTTCCAGTCAGAAATTTGAGACCAGGAGGGATCAACTGCAGACTAGTAAAAGCCAAGTTTGCAACTAGACATGATTCTTCCTTTTTGACCCCATTTGTTTATTTTAGTCATGTTGGTTTGTATCAATTCCTTACCCCTTTATTCAAGTTCTGTCTGTTTTTCTAGGCCCCCCCTCCTCCACGAAGACTTCCTTGATTGCACCAGTTTCTTATTTTTTTATGTGTTTTATTTTTCTCTTTCCATCTAGTATATAAACATCTTTGCTATTATAATAGCTCTACAGGATAATACAATATTTAGTATACTGCTGGTTATATAGATATCTCCATATACTTACGGCAATCAAATGATGAATTTTAGATCTTCTTTTTTTTTTTTGCAAGCTAAATTTAAAATGTACGACACTTGTTACAATACAGTTGAGCGCGTTTTTATTGCATGTTCACTAAATGATTGGTTCTGTGTGAAATGTTGCAAGAACTACAAGAGCTTTTGGAAGAACAAGTTTCCAAATTTCCATATATACTTTTTTAAAAAAGATTTATTTCTTTGAGATTTATTTCTTTGAGAGAGAGGGAGAGAGAGAGCATGAGTGGGAGGGGGGGCAAAAGGGAGGGATAGAATCTCAAGCAGACTCCCTGCTAAGCCCGGGGCTCAATCCCATGACTCATGAGATCATGACCAGAGCCAAAATCACAAGTGGAACACTTCACCAGCTGACCATCCAGGCACCCCTCCGTTATACTTTTGTATGCTATTCTACATTTACTTTATGTGTTATCTTTACACTCTGTGCTCTTATTCTTTCTTATGACTATCTAAAAGAACACTGAATTTCCTTAGAAAATCATTCTATTCTCAGCTAGGTGGTTTGTTTAAGACTGGCTACACTCTCAGCTCTAGAACTGGGTATGATTAGAAGAAGCCAGTCAGTGTGTCCCATTACCTAAGCATGGTATTCTGCTTAGAGATGGGCTTGCTACTTTTACTAGAGTTTCTGGGTCACAGACTCTTCTCGTCTCCTGAATGTTTCTTACTTTTGGTGATTTTATTGCTACCAGTGCCCTGGACAGAGCTACACTAAAGATGAGAAAAACGGTACAGCTCCTGAACTGTACTGCTGCAATTTCCCACTATGTGATCTTCCTGTTTCCTCTGTGTTCCTGTGCTAGTTCAGAGTTTCCTTCCTAAAGCCTAAAGAAATCAGCTGTCCCCATACTTAAATTCATTTGATGATCCCCATTGCCTAGAGGATAATGCCCAGTCTCTTCAGTATAATTTATCATTTCCTGTAACCTAATTCCCAAAATGCCCCAACCAGTCCTTCTCAACAAGGAGAGATGCTAGTAGCACTCGCATTTTGTAGTAGTAGCACTAGCATTTTGGGCAACATGATTCTTGTTTCTGTGGGACTATTGTAGGTTATTGAACATCCCTGGATGCTTAGTGTTTAATAGTACCAGTGTGACCCAGCACTGTGAAATCAAAAGCACTGTACACATTTCCAGATTCCTCTTTGTGTTTGATATAGACCCCAGAGTGAGTAACCCTGCAACATCACTATCCTTGTCCAAATATGCTGAGCATCCATAGATTCTCGACCCCATAGCTCAGAGTACAATGCTGAATACACACCATCAGATCAATTTTTGTTTGAGTGAATTGAATTAATACAGCAAAAATTGACTCAAAGACGTTTCTTAACTACTCTCTTTTTATTGAATTGGGCTGGACATACCTTACTGTCTAAGAAATATAATTATATTTATCCTTAATTTCAAATTACTTAAGTAATTCTTCTTAGGGAAAAAAAATCACCTATATGCAAAGTGATTTAGTTGTATGGGAAATGATAGCACCAGACAAAAATTTAAAAGAACCCACAATTTAGTGTAGGATTTAATGTCTAATGAGTTAAAAAAAAATTGGGTTTCCGAAAAACTGTAGGTGACTATAAAAAGGTTTGAAGCTGTTGTTTTGAGATGTGTTTCCACCAAATAGGAATATGAATCAGTTTTCCAAAGCTTTAAAACTATCATACAGTTCTTAGTAATAACATTCTATCATGTAGGCTCTTCTAGAATATACCAGTTCCATTAATATTGAGAACATAGTCAGAAAGCTCCTTCCTTGGTAACACTCTGCAGTTACTGTAGGGGACTCTTGATCAGGGGCAGTGGCTACATTTTCCACCTAATCCACTGTGGTTGGAAAAAAGTTAACTGAAATCCAATTTTCATTTATTCAAAAATATTTATTGAGCTTCTATTATATGTTAGGCAATCTTCTAGGAATCAAATATGTTGGATGGAGGGAGTAAAAAATTTAGATTGTCTAGTGAGAGGCGAAGAGAAAGAGAGAGAGAGAGAATGCCATGCAGATGCTATCCTGAGGATAAACTTTCCAGGCAGAGGGAATGTCAGAGGCCTGAAGGGGGAGAGTGCCTGGAAAGTTTTAAGAAGAGTGAGGAGGCCAGCAGGTTAGTGATGGAGCAAAGGGGAGAGCAGAGGAGTTGAAGGCACAGGATCATTGGAGGCCAGTTCATATGGGAACTTATAAATCATAGTACAAAGGGTAATAGTAAAGGTTTATTCTAAGTGAGATGAGTAGCTATTGGAGAGTTTTGCATACTCCCTGAACCACATGTGGACATCTAGCTTCTCTTTCCCAGTAGCTGCTCCGGACCATCTCTTGAGCCTATTAGAATACTCATTGGTAGCACTATTTGACCTTTGAAGACTGGACCCAGCAAAAAGTATGTAGAGAGCTTGGAATCAGTTTTCAATTACATAATCCAGGACAAAGCTACTTAGCATTTCCTTCTGAAAAGATGCCCAGTTTAGAAGATTTCAACTTTAGCAACTTCTGTTGTAGAGATGAATGAGAGGTAGTAGGGGTTAAAATAGCTAAAGTAGTATCTAATTTGTTCTGGATTCAATAAAATTTTGCTCCAGAGAAAAGAGTGAGGAAACTATGATTTATATCCAAAGAAAGGCAGTGTTTGAAGTGCAGCTTATTGGGGTTTATAGAGCACAGGCTTTGGAGTCAACAGACCACTCTTCAATCTGGATTGCTCACTCACAATGCAGAATGATTTGGTTCAAAATTTACTACTCTGAATGTCACTGTCTTCATCAATGAATGCTGTGTGAGGTTGCTGGGAGGAAAATAAAATAAGATACAAAGCACATAAATGACATCTGATACAAAGTGTACCTCTTGATAAATGATGGGTATTAGTATGAAGAAAATAAGAATGCCCACCGAAAGCAAAATGGCAAAATCCATACATTGTGGACTAGATTAGAGAGAGACCAGGTCTTTCTAAAAGAAACAGATTATTTCCTAAGCTTGCAACCATTGCCTGTGACCTGAAAGAATATAGAAATTATAAAGAATTGTGTCAGCTGTGGAGGAAGAAGGTTGAAAAATAAGAACCACATGGACATATGTTGGCAATGCCCTTCAAGACTCTGCTCAGGGGGGAGAAAATTTTAGATAAAGGGCTTAGGGTGTTCTGCTCCCTTTGGCAAGGCCATCCTGTAAAGATGGATGCCAAGGAGATTTCTAATAGATTTCATGTGTTCTGGCCCTATTTGATGAGACCATTCCAATCTCAAGCTAATATTAATTCCACTAACTACTTTTTTTCTGAATCAGATATTCACTCATTCTTATTATCTCATTTCCCACATACACCTTCTCCCAAAAATAAAATAATTGGACATATAGACTTTGCATATTTCATTTCCTATGAGTGGAATTTATCCTCTCAGTAGAAAGGTATTATTTACAGTAAAAAAATAAACTGACATCCTGAGTTTTTTCCTCAGTCTTAAAAGTTTAGTTGGAGTGAGAGTGTTTTAGAAAGATGGGTGCAGTCACAATGTGCTGACAGAGGCAGGTTTCTAAGGATAAGGGCCACCACCATCTAAGCCATTGTGAGAAATTTTACCAAGAAAATAAATGCCACCCTGTGAGATAACTTAGAAGAGACACTTTCCTAGAGGTCACATGTACACATTCTCAATATTGCCTAGGACTTTATTGTTTATATTATTATAATAAATATTATTTCCATCCACTTGTGTTGAGTCTCTACCACGTAGAGACTGTTGGCCAATGCAAGTAGATGTCCTAGATATGGTATCTGCCTCCCAAGACTTCGAAGTCTACTAGATTACTGTCAGCAAAGACATTGAGGAGACAGATGGCTGTTGTGAAAATGATACATATTCAGCACTTAAAAAAACTGTTTTAAGGCACAAAATTGTATGCCATATCTCTGGAAGGCTGTTTAAGTGCAGACAGGCCACTAGTAAGTCTAATAGTAATTAGTGGAATTTTCCTTTTCTTGTTTTCCCAAGGTTTATGTCTTAAATGTGTAGAAAAAATGTGCTTTCAAATGTCTCGAAATTCTGAATCAGTCTTTATTTCAAACAACCAGATTCCTTATTTCAGCAAACCATTAAAGTGCCCCAGAAATTATTGCTACATTCCAACATTCAAATTGTGTCAAATTTTTAGACAGAACTAAAATGTATATTCTTTCAGACCATAATTTAATTTTGTGCCTTAAAAGAAAAAAGTCATCTTATTCATAGTACCTACTGTAATGCCAGCTACCTAATAGATGTCCAAACTAACAGTGACTTGTTTGATTTTCAATATAGCATGATACTTTAAGATAGAAGTCTCATTGTACGGATGGAAGAGTATTGGACTGTCATAGTTGTATGATATAATGGCCCATTTTATTCTGTGTCTCATAAGAGAGGCTGCATTGTTGTCATCTGGGCATCATTCTAACCTTTTTTTTTTTTTTTTAAGATTTTATTTATTTATTTGAGAGAGAGAGAGAAATAGTAAGAAAGAGCATGAGCAGGGAGTGGGAGAAGCATAGGGTGGGGAGAGCAGGCTCCCCACCGATCAGGGAGGCTCCCCACCGATCAGGGACCCATCCTAGGACACCAGGATCATGACCTAATATGAAGGCAGATGCTTAACAGACTGAGCCACCGAGGCACTCCCAATTCTAACCTTTTTAATCTGTGCTGCTGAGAAAAAGCCAGGAACTACAGTTCACAGAACTCCCTTTTCTGAATAACTTCTGATATAGTAGGTGGAAGAGAACACAGGACTTCCTGGGAAGTTATGGCAGCCAAAGGGAGTGGCTTCTCAAACTCATGTATGAGCTAATACTCTGATGAAGTAGACTGGGACAGTGGTAGGACCTTCCTGTAAACTTGGAAACAATGAAGCATTTTCTCTGCCAGTCACCCACTCCAGTACCTCAGGCTGAACCCATCAGTGACTGTTTTGCCAAACCTGTGACTATAACCGTCCTGTCCTTTCTACTCTCCCTGCTCTTCTCACACATGTGTAAACCCTAATCCCTTATTAATTGTTTGTATCCCTTTAATTCCTTGAGAGGCTCTGATTCTGTGGGCAAACCCTGACTAATTTACAATGAATTACCCATATGGAAGGTTCACATACCTTTTCAGTTACTCAAGTGAAGACAGCATATGGAGATTCATTTCCATCCTGATAGTCAGATGAGCACCATCCAAGCAATTGCCTCTGATGAAGTCTCCCTTTAGAAATCTTAGGAAAAGCTAATACACAAACATCCCTCAAAGAGACCTTTGATTAAAGGTGGAGACTAAGAAAACCCAAAGAAAGCCCAGTCTGGTTTGCTGTGAAATACCTGTTTCATGGATAACTTAAAATGCTCCAAATACTATTTTTTTTTTTTTTCTCCAGCACTTCTGAAAGAACTAAATTGCTTAGGGCAGAACTTTTTCCAGAATTAAAAATTAACTTAGATGTCAAAATAAAACCCTAGAATTTAATTTATCATAAAAGCTATATTCTCGAATAGAATCTAATGGACCAAAACAGATAAAGCAATTAAATGGGAAATGCTGTGAATTAATCTTATTTAAAGAGGCAGTCGAGATAGAATTCATATTTTTAAAGATACAATAACCAGGGAAAAAAGAGCCTTCCCAGCTCAGCTAGAGGTGCCATAATTTAAAATAATAAAGCATTATAAGTACCTAATTTATTCATTTTCTGCAGGTGCTATTTGTTACTCCTGACATTCCCCTCAGTTTTGATTTTTGGTGACTTTCCTCCCTTTGGGGACTTTTTACTTTTTTTTCCCCCATTACTTGCTAAATTTTAGTGGTATTTGTGTATGTACTAAGTAAAGTGGAAGAGTATTGAAGCCCTGAAAAAAGTTCATGCTTAACCGGGTGCCTCTAGTTTATTCTATCAAATACTCTCTCTGTGCCTTAGTTTCTCCTGTCAAGTGATGAGAACCTCATGCAATAATATGGTGGTGAAAACAATCTTTAGAAGACTCTGTAACCTCCTAATTATCACTTACTGTTATTAGTAGAGGGATTGCATTTTATTATTTTCTTTTTTATAAGAATCGTATATAATTAAAGTATAAAACCTGACGTTGTGATATATGTATACAGTGTGAAATGATCACCGCACGCAAGTTAACATGTCCATCGCCTCACACGGTTACCTATTTTTTTTTCCCTTCTGGGAAGAACACTTAAAATCTACCCTCTTGGAGAATTTTGAGTATTACTATACAATATTGCTAATTATAGTTCCATAGATCTAATGTACAGCAGAGTGATTATGTTCTGAGGTTTGGTGTTAGATTTCTTTTATTATTCCTTTTTTGGCCATGTTGGCTGGTGGTTAGCAGCATGGGCTCAGAAGCAGACTGCCTGGGTTCTCATCGTGATTTTATCACTTCCCAGCTCTGCAATCCTGAACAAATTTATTTTCTCTAATACTTGGTTTTTCTGTCTGTAAAATGGAGATAATAGTACCTGCCTTATAGAGATTTTTGTGCTGATTTTTAAAAAGCTTAGAATATTAACTGGTACATAGTAAACACTCAGTAAGGGTTAGCTATTATGTTATTATTATTTTAGATAATTTTTCTTTGACTTAATTCTAAATATGTGTAATTTTAAAGGATTATGTGTGCGTTTTGTAATTTCCTTCATGCTTATACATTAAAAAGCAAACTGACAAAAATAAAAACTCGAAGTATCATCTTAGAAATAGATCCTAACCTTTAATATCCCCCATTGTAAACTATAATAAACCCTAATGTTTATGAAATCTCACAGTAAGTAGTATGATTTAAAACAAGTCAAACAGTGAGACACAGTATATTGCTTCTCCCCATCCACACAGTGGAAACTTGATACACCCTCCTCTTTCTACTTCACCTCACAGGAAAGTGGTGGTTCATAAGGACACAACCTCTATCTATTATTATTTCTTCTTCCTCTCCCTTTTTTGTTCTATAATATCTCTCCTTTCAGAATATTTTGCATGTTGCCACCAGATTTGTCTTCCTAAAACGTCCTTCTACTGTGGGACCTTCACTGCTCCCATAGTCTTTTTTTTTTTTTTTTTTTAAAGATTTTATTTATTTGACAGAGAGAGAAATGGCAAGAGAGGGAATACAAGCAATGGGAGTGGGAGAGGGAGAAGTAGGCTTCCCGCTGATTTGGGAAAGTGATGCGGGGCTCAATCCCAGGACCCTGGGATCATGACCTAAGCCAAAGGCAGATGCTTAACGACTGAACCACCCAGGAGCCCTGAGAGTCTCGTCTTAAAACCCACCTACAGGGACGCCTGGGTGGTCCGTTGTTAAGCTTCTGCCTTTGGTTCAGGTCATGATCCCAAGGTCCTGGGATGGAGCCCTACATCAGGCTCCCAGCTCAGCGGGAAGCCTGCTTCTCCCTCTTCCACTGCCCCTGCTTGTGTTCCCTCTCTTGCTGTGTCTCTGTCAAATAAATAAAATCTTAAAAAAAAAAAAAAAAGTAAAACGTCAAAAAAGAAAACCCACAAAAAAACAAAAAACCACCTACAGGCTGCCTGCACCCACCAAATTGACTACATCTGAGTTACTGCTACTTTGTTTGGTATCTATTCAATTCTTCCTATTATCTCCAGCATTCTGATCAACTCCAATCACATCTACCACAGGCCCCACTACTTTGTGGATCTTACTACTCCTTGGACATCAAGCCCTTCTCCACACTTTGCAGTCCTATTCACTTTTCAAGATGGTTCCCAAGTACCTGACACCTTAACACAGCCTTCTATGTGTCTTGACCACCTCAGAGATTTCTTTTGTGAACCCCATAAACAATTATAAAGAGCAGACCTCTAGCTCACATGATTTTATCTCCCCAACTATGTCTCAAGTGCTTGTGGGGTAGATTCAGAATCATATACCTTTAACACAGCTCACTGATTTGTTTACTGTATTGTTTGATTTGTTAGGTGCTGATTTTTGTGTTTTAATTGAACTCTTTCCCTTTCCTCCTTCTCCACATCCCCTCTCACATTATGTATCTGCGGCTGATGATAATGTGGTCTTCTGTCACGACAAAACTTTTTATTTATTGAAATGAGCTCTTACATGTTTTTACTATCAGCATATATTTTCTTAATAGTTACTCCTTGGAGTCATATTAAGTTAATGGAACTTCAAAATTAAGATTATGAATAAATAGCAGTATAGCTAAAGTCAAATCTGTTTATATAACAAGTTTGGCTCTATAATCATTTTGCTTCTGTTATAAGATTTAGAATAGTATTTAACAATGGAGAATGAAATAAGTACACTGATTATGATAAGAAAGCGTTGACTCCAACCTCCTCCTACTCTCCCCCCCCGAAATTGAGAGAATTCTGGAAAATTCTCTGAAGGCTATAGAACTATAAACCATTGAAGAGACATCGCTGAAGTAACTAAGCCCAAGGCATAATTACTTTAGCTTGGTCATAATGAGAAAATACTGGAACTGCCTAGAATGATGAATGCTACCTGAGAATGAATGATGGATGTTTACCTGAGAAACAAAGGAATAGGTAACATAAAGCTGCTGGTCAGATTGTCAGGCAGTGGTATCTGAGTAGACTCATGTGAGTTGAGTCACAGAAGACCCAAATCTGGATTAATTAGACAATTATGGAAAAGGAGGCTTGTCAGAATGAAAATAATTACTTAAAAAAATAAACTCACAGCTGGCTATAAATAGTGAGATAAGAATAAGATGAGGAAGTATAGTTAAACCTATGAATGCTCGATCAAATTAAGTAGCAACATATTTTATGAGGTAGCAATAGTACAGAAAGTGTCTCATTTCATTTGCAACATACTCAGATTCCTAATTATTATAGAATTCTGTTGGCTTGCATGTGCATGGGATGGCTCCTTTGTTAAAACTGGATGTCTGGAGTATGTGGTCAGGAGAAAGGGAGTAGATTTTGATGGCTGCAGTGTAGAGGAGTAGGGCAAGGGTATGATTGAGATTTGGGCAACATAGTGGAGGGAGATGGGCAGATGGAAGGAATAGGTTTTTCATATATGGGAACCTGAAACACACAAATGCAGCTGGTGTCTCCTATAAGATAATTCTGAGCAAATGAAACAAAAAATAAATAGGTATATGAAAATTGGGCTTATACTATCCATATACCAAAAACTTCCCTTTTAAAATCAAACATTTCCTTTTTTTATTGTGGCAAAATATAGAATTAACTGTTTTGGGGCACCTGGGTGGCTCAGTCAGTTAAGCGTCTGACTCTTGATTTCAACTCAGGTCATGATCTCAGGGTCGTGAAATCAAGCCCCACGTTGGGCTCTGCACTGAGTGTGGAGCCTGCTTAAAATTCTCTCTCTCTCTCTCTCTCTCTCTCTCTCTCTCTGCCCCTCCCCACCCCACTCATGCTCTAGTTCTCTCTCTCTTAAAAAAAAAATTGTTTTTAACTATGTTAAGTGTACAATTCTTTGGCATTTAGTCTATTCATAATGTTGTGCAGTCATCTCCACTATCCATTTCCAAAACATTTTCAATGTTCCACGCAGAAACTCTGAGCCCATTAAATAATAGGTCTCTCTTCTCTAATTCCTCCAGCCCCTAGCAATCTTTATTCTGCTTTCTGTCTCTATGAGTTTGCCTGTTCCAGGTGCCTCATAAGTGAAATCATACAATATTTGTTCTTTGTGCCTGGCTTATTTCACATATCATGATTTCAGTATTTAATCTTTTGTAGCATGTATTGGAATTCCATTCATTTTTAACACTAAATAATATTCCATTGCATGTATGTATCACACTTTGTTCTTTCATCTACTGATAGATACTTGGGTTGCTTCCAGCTTTTGGCTATTATAAATATTGCTGCTATGAACACGGATCTACAGATATCTGTTTGAGTCCCTGCTTTCAGTTTTTTTGGATATATTCCCAGAAGTAGAATTACTGGATCATATGGTAATTCTGTGTTTGGCTTGTAGAGGAATTGCCAAACTGTTTTCCACAGTGGTACCAACACTCTCACCAACAATGCACAAGGGTTTCAACTTCTCCACACCCTGGCCAAAACTTGCTATTTTCCATTTTTTTTAAATAATATCACCTAATGGTGATAAATGATGTAATTCCTACACAGTAATACGGGAAGAGGTATAAAGATACATTCTCTAGTGAAAAATGCCAAGTTCCAAATCATGCATCTCTCTCTCTCTCTCTCTCTCTCTCTCTCTCTCTCTTTCTCGAGATATATATATATATATATATATATATATATATATCTCCAAAATGCCCACATGGTCTCCAAGACCTTCCATAATTTTGCCTATCTCCATCCCCAAATAACCCACAGATAAACATTTCTCATTAGGGAGGAGGATATGACCTATCTTTCAAGTATTTATGTCTTTACTCTGCCTTATATGCTCTGTGCTGGAGCTCAGCTGTGAAAAAGTTTTTTTCCACTCTGTCACATAGAAGATTATGACACATTTTCATTGGTGTCCTGTGCTTTCTGTGATGATGATTCTCACAGAGAGGAATGTCCCCTTGAGTGGGAACACCAGATGGACACAGTGGAGGTGTAGAGGAAGAATGAGAGGGTACAGAGGTTATGCATGATTTCAGAAGTACCCAGGTGGTGCTGGTGCATCTGTCTACACCTGAGTAGTCACTGCTATAGCCATCATTTCCTGTAATCAATTAAATAATCAGGTAATCTCTGTGCTGTTTATTAATAAATGCCTATCATGTGTCTTTTTTTGTAGGTAATTTCATAGAAGTGTATTATCTGTGCATTGGTAGAACTCATAGTCCGAAACAAAGAAACAAAGTTGAATTAAGTATTGGAATAATATAGTACAAACTATAAGTACTATAGGAATTATGGTGAAGGAATATGAATAAAGATGTGAGGAATGCTTCAAAACAGTTAAGAATTATAGTAGGACCTTGAAAGATAGGAAAGATTTATTTAAGTGAAAGAGGGAAAGGTGAGCCTTCTGGTAGTAATGAAAACCATGAACACACAGACAAAGAAATGGTGTTATATGAAAGGGGTGCTTATAGGACTTAGACGATGAATTTAACGGAACCTAAAACAATATACTAGGAAGCTGAAATATGTAACAGGAAGTCAGTTTATTTAAAATACTATTGCAGCAAATAGGACATTTTAACTGGTAGGACATAGGGGCATGTTACATCTCCAGTTTGCCTAAAATAACATAATTCAAAAGAGTGGACACCAGTCTATTTTGTTTCTTGTAGGTTTAGTCAATAAAACCAATTGCCATTGGAAAGGAAGATTATCTGATGAGAATAATGAAGGTAGTATTTATGGCATCTTGATTTTTTTGTGGGAGGTTGTTTATTTTTGAAGTGGGAGCTGTCCATTCTGAGAGGCTGTTAGTCCAGGTTCTGAACATAAATCTTTCACTCTAGCTGAGTCACTTAAGAAAAAATTTTTTAAAAGATTTCATTTATTTATTTGAGAGAGAGAGAGGGAGAGTATGAGCACGAGGAGAGGTAGAGGGAGTGGGAGAGGCAGAAGCAGGCTCCGTGCACAGGGCTCAATCCCAGGATCCTGAGATCTTAACCTGAGCCAAAGACAGATGCTTAACTGACTGAGTCAACTGACTGAGTCACCCAGGCGCCCCAAGAAAGTTTTGAATGTATACTGCCCCTAAGCAGTAAATAAAATCTTATTCCAGGATCCAAAACTAATCGAAAATGTAATAATGCTCTGTGTTTTCTCTTCATGAAAGAACAACCACGTTAGACACAGATTTAGAGAAACACCACTTTTCTAGAATTTCAGATATATATTTTATTCACTCAAGAAAGGAAAGGAGAAATCCAGTCCTGGGGAGGGGAAATGGTAATCATAAAACTATAAGATACGGCTGCCTCACTTTCTCCCTAAAGTCATTTTATTTGACAATAATAATATAATTTGAGGAGTGCTGTTAAGGAACCCCAGTTATAGAAAAACCGGTTTCTGGGAGAAGAAAAGGCCTAATGAAGATTTCCCCACACATAGATGTGCCATCCTTCCGATCCACCTCAGGTTGGCTGGAAGGGAACTACAATGAGAATGCACATCAATCAGCCCTTGACCTTGAACCTGAAGGAGAATTCTGATAGCAGTCAGTACCTAGCCATAGAAATAAGATGCCACTCTTTTCAAATATGGGCAAACGTATTAAAGAATTTCTGTAACATAAAAACCGTAGAAATAACACTCAAGATATGTTGGAGAAAACTTTCAAGTTTTAATTATTTCTTACACCACATGTTGATGCTAGAGCCCCAGGCTCCCCCCACCTCAAAATTCATGTCTAAAAAATAGCATTGCCTATATATTTATGTATAACATTAAACTTAATTATATCTTAAATAGCAATTGATCACACTATGCTGTTCCTGAAGTTTTTCCTACTTAAACATACATTGTATAAAACAATTTTTTGTTTGTTTTGTATTTAATGAAAAACATTTTGCCATTCCCCCTGCCTACCTCCCCTCTAACAAGCACCCATTTGTTCTCTATATGTATGGGTTTGTTTCTGCTTTGTTTTGTTTCTTAGATTCCACATATAAATGAAAGCATATGGTATTTCTCTTTTTCTGACTTATTTCCCTTAGTATAATACCCTCTAGATCCATCCATACTGTTTCAAATGGCAAGATCTCATTCTTTTTGTGGCTGAGTAATATTTCATTGTGTATATATACCACATCTTCTTTATCTATTAATCTATCAATAGACACTTAAGTTGTTTCTATATTTTGGCTACTGTAAATTATACTGCCATAAACATAGGAGAGTGCATATCTTTTCAAATTATATTTTCATTTTCTTTGGGTAAATACTCAGTAGTGGCATTAACTGAATTATACGGTATTTCTATTTTTACGTTTTTGAGGAATCTCCATACTTTTTCCACAGTGGCTGTGCCAATTTACATTCCCACCAACAGTACAGGAGGGATCCCTTTTCTTCACGTCCTTATCAATACCTGTTATTTTTTATCTTTTTTATTTTAGCCATCCAGACAGGTGTAATGTGGTATCTCATTATGATCTTGATTGCATTTCTCTGATGATGAAGATGTTAAGCATCTTTTTATTGGTCTGTTGGCTATCTGTATATGTCTTCTTTGGAAAAATGTCCATTCAGGCTCTCTGTCGATTTTTTAACCATTTTTAATTAAAATTTAATTTTTAAATTTTTTATTTCTTTTTTTAATGTCAAGTCATATAAGTCCTTTACATATTTTGGATTTTATTCTTTTATTGGATCTATCATTTACAAGTATCTCTTCCCATTTAGTAGGAGGCTTTTTTATTTTGTTGATGGTTTCTTTCACTGTGCAAGTTTCTTATTTTGGTGTAGTCCCAGTACTTTATTTTTGCTTTTGTTTCTTTTGCCTGAGGGGGCTATCTAGAAAAATGTTGCTAGGGCTGATGTTAAAGAGATTACTGTCCACGTTTTCTACTATGAGTTTTATGGTTTCGGGTCTCATATTTAGGTCTTTAATCTATTTTAAGTTTATTTTTGTGTATGATATAAAAAAGGTGGTGCAGGTACATTTTTTTTTTTTTTTTTTGTATGTAGCTGTCCAATTTTCCCAACACCATTTATTGAAGAGACTGTCTTTTCTCCATTGTAGATTCTTGCCTCCTTTGTCATAGGTATGGGTTTATTTCTGGATTTTGAATTCTGTTCCTTTGGTCTATGTGTCTGTTTTTGTGCTAGCATTATGCTGTTTTGATCATTAGAGATTTGTAGTATATCTTGAAATTTGGGATTGTGATAGCTCCAGCTTTTTCTTCTTTCTCAAGATTGTTTTAGCTATTTGGGGTCTTTTCTGGTTCCATACAAATTTTAGGGTTATTTGTTGTAGTCCTGTGAGAAATACTACTGGTATTTTTTTTAAGATCTATTTATTTATGGGGCACCTGGGTGACTCAGTTGGTTGAGCCTCTGACTGTAGGTTTCAGCTCAGGTCTGATCTCACAGTAGTGAAATCGAGCCCCACATAGGGCTCTGAGCTCAGCATGGAGTTTGCATAGAGTTTCTCTCTCCCTCTCCCTCTGCCCCTCCTGCTCATGCTCTCTCTCTCTCTCTCTGAGATAAATAAATAAATAGATAAATAAATAATAAAGAAGTTATTTGAGAGAGAGAGCACGTGCACGCACATGAGCAGGGGGAGGAGCAGAGGGAGAGAATCTCAAGCAGACTCCGCACTGAGAGCAGATCCTGACCTGGGGCTGCTCATGATCTGAGCCAAAACCAGGAGTCAGATGCCCAACCAACTGAGCTACCCAAGCGCCCCTACTGGTATTTTGATAGGGATTGCATTGAATCTGTAGATTATTTTGGGTAGTATAGACATTTTAACGATATTAATTCTTTCAATCCATGAGCATGGTGTATCCTTCATTTGGTTGTGTCATTTTCAATTTCTTTCATCAATGTTTTATTGTTTTCAGAGGACAGGTCTTTCACCTCCTTGGTTAAGTTTATTCCTAGGTAATTTTATTCTTTTTGGTGCCATTGTAAATGGAATTATTCTCTTAGTTTCTCTTTTTGCTACTCCCTTATAAGTGTATAGGAATGCAACATATTTCTATGTTAATTTTGTATCCTACAACTTTACTGAATTCATTTATTACTTTTTTTTAAGTAAGCTCCATGCCCAACACGGGGCTTGAACTCACGACCTTTAGATCAAGAGTCACGTGTTCTACTGAGTTAATCAGATGCCCCCATTTATTACTTTTAATAATTTTTTGGTGGGTTCTTAGGGTTTTCTATGTATAGTATCATGTCATCTGCAAATAGTGACAGTTTTACTTCTTCCTTACCAATTTGGATGCTTTTCTTTCTTTTTCTTGTCTGATTGAACTAGGCTAGGACTTCCAATACTGTGTTGAATTAAAGTGGCTAGAGTAGACATCCTTATCTTGTTCCTGACCTTAGAGGAAAAACTTTCAGTTTTTCACCATTGAGTATGATGTTAGCTATGGGTTTGTCACATATAAATGAGATATATTCACTCCAAAACTACTTTATTGGGAGTAAAACAATTTTAAATAAAACAAAACAATAGAATATGTGTATTGTGGGAACATTTCTAGATCAGTAAATCAGTAGGTCTTATTATTTTAACAGCTGCCTTATATTTCTTTTGTTTTTAAAGATTTTATTTATTTGACACAGAGAGAGAGATCACAAACAGGCAGAGAGGCAGGCAGAGAGAGAGGGGGAAGCAGGCTCCCCGCTAAGCAGAGAGCCCGATGCGGGGCTCCATCCCAGGACCCCGAGATCATGACCTGAGCCGAAGGCAGAGGCTTTAACCCAGTGAGCCACCCAGGTGCCCCAGCTGCCTTATATTTCATTGTGTGGTTTGTGCTATGACATGTTCATCTCCATCTTTTGCTGCTACCAACACTGTAACACATATTCTTTTGCTTATTTGTGTGCATTTTTCTATCAGATAAATGTTAGGAAGAGGGACTATGGGTAATGAGATACACATTTACATATTTTGATAGATATTGCCAATTGATTTCCACATTATGAACCTACACTCTAACTAGGAATGTATAACTGGTTATTTTTCCATACTTTTGTCAAACCAGGTAGCTACTAAATAAAATTTGCCAATCTGGCTTAAAAAGAATTTCTCTTATTTTAATTTGATTTTAACATTTTTAACATTTTAACATTTAACATTTTAACATTTACTTTTTCTCAAGCTGTAGTGGTACTGGCCTTTGTTTCATAGTCAAGCCTACTGTGCCCATTTCCAGTCAAGCCCTTGGCCTAAAATGTGCTTTCCCAAGTTTTATGGCTGATTCACAGATATTTCTCCTAAAAAAGTTTTTGGCATTTCCCTCATAAAATTCCTCACCACCCCTACCCTGACGAGTACTCTCTACTCTTTTAATTTCCTTTATTTTCTTAGAAATACCTGAAGTGATGTTATTTGTCAGTTTGTCCTTTCCTGTTAGAATATGTGCTTCTGGAATAGGGCCTAGACTTAATTCACTATTTTCAAATATATAATTATCTTCCTCAATATCACTTATTGAATAATCCATCATTTCTCCTCCTATTTGAAATGCTAACTTTTTCATCCACTGAATTTTCCTGAATTCCTGAGGCTGTTTCTTAATTTACTTCTCTTTCCCACTGGTCAGATAGGTATTCTGCAACAGAACCATATTATTCAGTTTAGTGCACTTTTTAATATCTTTTGACATCTGATGGGGAAAGTATTCTTTCATAAGTTTTCTTGTACAAAATATTTTTGTATAAATATACAAACCTCCTACATCTATATTTAAAAATACATTTTAATAACATTGTCAATAAGACAACAATAGAGAAAAACACAGGATAAAGTACACGTCTGTTTTCTAAAATGTAAAAAAAGCTACAAGTAGAATTTAGAATTAAATCTGCACTTCCTAAGTTATGGAAGGGAATCAGAATGCAGGAGGTAAAATAGAATTCATTTTGCAAAGGATAGGAAATCAAGGATTTGTATTGAGTACAAAGCATAAAAGAAGAAAACTGATGTAAACTAAACCATTTGGCTAATACAGTTATAAGACAGTTATCTGACTTACTAGATTATTACTTTCAGATTGGGTAAAAAGTAAAATAAGTAGGAAAAAGAAAGAAAGCTTTGACAAGATACTTACCTAAACAAGGAGATTCAGAATATACAGATAGAAAAGCAAGCAGGGAGAGAAGGAAGGAAGGAAGGAAGGAAGGAAGGAAGGAATTCTATTTGCGGGTAGAATATAAAAAGCAAGAAATTGTCTGAATCTTATTCTAAGATCTCCCACAAAGAAAACTCAAAATAAATAGCAAACATTAAAACAGAAAACATGCAGCTACATGAAAATTTATAAAATATTTCTCTGAACAATTCTTCAAATAATGCAGTCTTAAAATTTTGAGGAAAAGTAAAATAATGAACCTAAAAATAAAGATTAATAATTAAAAAGGCAGAAAAAGAGTAGAATTAATATGTTTGTTTAGCTTCTTAGAAAAATAACAGAGATAAAATGCTCACTAACATAAGAAATAAAAAAGGACATGTATATTCAAATTAGTAAAAGAAATAGAGTAGATGCACAGATGGGTGAGATGGAAATAATACTAAGAAAATCATATGTAATTATATTTGAATATATGGAGAACATTAATAATTTTCAGAAAATGTGATTATAATAAACTCAGGAAGAAATAGAAAATCTCAGTAGTTAAAATTCATCTTAAAAATTTAAAAACTATTTTAAATAATTATTTTTAAAATAATTACTTGACCTAACTAAATGTTTCAATAAGTGACTCTTTTCTTTCACTGAAAAAATAGCTCCCCTGTGTTATTTGAAAGTGAAGTCTCTTAATTTTAACATTATAGTATAACATTGACCTTCAGCCAGATAAATGAAAAATAAAAAAAGAAAACTATAAATGAAATTCACTTCTACACATAGGCACAAATTATAAATAACTTAAGTTTAATATGAGGCAAAAAATGTTTAGTGAAATAAAAATAAAATGTTTCCTAAATATGATATAGAATATTTGTTTCAGGCCAAGGCCAAAATATACATAATGATGGCTCTCTCTCCTTGCACTACCTGAAATAGACATCTTTGTTACTTTCCTTCATGCTGTCTTACTTTTTATCATATTCTATATGTGTTTTCTTTCTTTATTTATATATCTATCTATTCACTAGGAGTTCAGCTCCATGAGGTCTAGGTATTTAGAAGGTACCAGCAAAGTCTTATGGCGAGGCAGGCTTTACTCTTGATTACTTCTGCTGGAGAATCTTCTGGATGTAGGTGAACATCCACGGGAGGGACATCCACACCACATGGACAGTATGCCAGAGATTATCCAGTATCCTCTTTACTCCAGGGGTCATCACTACAGCTCCATAGGCCCTTCTCCACAATAGGGGTGATGGAGGACAGCAACCATACTCTCTGGGAAAATGTTTATTCCCCAACTTCCTCTTTTCCACCCTTTTCTGACTCTTCTGATTTAAGAAAATCTGTTCTTCTGACATTGAATTTCACTTGAACCCTGTGCTCCTGGAAAACAGCATAGGTTAAGAAATTCCCCCCATCCTTTTGGATTCTGGAGACAGCTTACTGCAAAGAAGCACTCTTCCCCATGACAGAGATAATGACTCCCAGATGCCCACTTCCTTGTTTATTTATGACAAGGACAGACATAGACACTCCAAATTCCCATTCTTTGTCTTATAAATGATAAACTGAACTGTTTTGTCCCCACTGACCAATTGAAATAAAATGTTTGTTAGCCAAACTTCTGTTAAAAGTCTTTCCTTCCCCCCAGATCCCTGAACTTGAGCCTACCCTGAACCTGAGCCAGAGTGAGAGTACAACCCAGACTTAACTTCATCTTCCTCCTTAGACATCCTCAGGGCAAAATGTTCTCTGATCCCATGTCTCATCACACCACATCTTTCATTCCACTGCCCCATGTTCCCTTCATTTTGGCCTTGTTTACTCCTCCCTATAAATGAAAAACTCTTTGGTCTTATCCTAAAGATGCTTGCAGATCTTATGGTGAGAGAATTCTCTCTACTGCAATAATCCCTCTCTCCTTACTGTGAGAGTCTCTTTCCCTAACACAAAGTCTCTCTTCTGCCAAGTCTGGATTTGCTTTCTGTTTGACACTTCCCTATTCCTCCCTCAAGAGCAGTTGCTTCCATTGGCCTTCTTCTTAAACCCATTCTTTTCTCTTTCACCATAGATTTCACTGTTCCTTAGAACCCAGATCCCAGATCATTAATGACCCATATTGCAAAGGGAGTTGGCATTACCTCCTGTTCCTGCGGTGTGAAAGAAAATATGTTGAGTCCTTCTTTCTGGAATAGCAATAAAAGATAATAAAAAGAGTGGTTTTTTGTTTTGTTTTGTTTTTACTAAAATACATGTCTGTATATTTAGCCTAGCTTGCATGTATCAAAAGCCTTCATATGGGAAGGGGGAAAAGAAAAAAAATGGAGAGGGAGGCAAACCGTAAAAGACTCAACTCTAGGAAAAAAACTGAGGGTTGCTAGAGGGGAAGTGGGTGGGGATGGGGTAACTGGGTGATGGGCATTTAAGAGGCCACTTGATTGAATGAGCCCAGGGTATTTTATGTAACTGATGAATCACTAAACTGCCTCTGAAACTAATAATATACTATATGTTAAATTAATTAATTTTAAATAAAAGAAAACAATGGAGAGGTAAACAAGCAATCAGTGACTCTTAATGATTGAGAACAAACTGCGGGTTGATGGAGGGAGGTGGGTGGGGGATGCACTAGATGGGTGATGGGTAGTAAAGAGGACTCTTGTAGTAATGAGCACTGGGTGTTGTATGGAAGTGATAAATCACTGAATTCTACTCTAGAAACCAATATTGCACTGTATGTTAACAAAATTAAAAAAAAAGCTTTCAAATTAAAAAAAAAGCTTTCAAAAAAAATAAAAAAAAGCTTTCAGAATTTCAAAAATATTTCAAAATCCATAGAAGTTATGGTTATAGAAGTTGTTTCTAGAGAAACAATATAAATATAACCAAAATTTGGGGGCACCTGAGTGACTCAGATGGTTAAGCGTCTGCGTTTGGCTCAGGGTCCTGGGATCAAGCCCCGAATCGGGCTCCCTGCTCAGTGGGAAGCCTGCTTCTCCCTCTGCCACTCTCCCTGCTTATGTTCTTTCTCTGGCTGTATCTCTCCATCAAATAAATAAATAAAATCTTTAAGAATAAGTATATAAAAAATATAACCAAAATTTGTTTGAAACATACATGTGCCTGGGTGACGCAGTTAAGTGTCTGACTCTTGGTTTTGGCTCAAGTCATGATCTCAGTGTTGAGACTGAGCCTCACATCGGGGCTCTGCACTCAGTTGGGAGTCTGCTAGAGATTCTCTTCCTCTGCCTCTCCTCCACTCTCTATCTCTCTCTTTCTCTAATAAATAAATAGATCTTTTAAAAAATGCATATACTTGTAATGTTACTTATAATTCCAAAAAGAATGAGGAAAAGTAACAAAACTAAAATCCAACCAAAAAAAAATTGGTACATTCATAGACTGGAACAATCTTTAATACTTTATTTGCAAGGAGTGTTTTATGACATAAGAAAATATCTGTGAGGGGCACCTGGGTGATTCAGTTGGTTAAGTGCTGACTCTTGATTTCTGCTCAGGTCATGATCTCGGGGTCGTGAGATCAAGCCCCATATTATACTTCGTGCTGGGCATGGAGTCTGCTTGAGATTCTCTCTCTCCCTCTTCCCTCTGCTCCTTCTCCCTTCCCTCTCTAAAAAAAAAAAGAAAAAGAAAAAAAAAAGAAAATACCTGTGATATAATATACATATACATTAAAATATAAAGGGTAACATTAGTTTTAGAAAAATTATTCTATATGTATAACTTGCATTTTTATATTTAGTATTTATTCATGCTTTTCACATTAAAAAACTACATTCTACGTTTTAAAACTTTTTTTTGGGTTTGTTTTTGCTAAACTTCTGGTAAACATGCAAGAGTTAGCTGTCTGTCCGCTGTATCATCCACCCGCAGAACATAGTTTCTTGCCTTGTCTCATATAAGAAAAGTAATTTTCTCTCCCTGCCTCTATTCTGAGTTATCTCCAAGAAGCTCCCAGTGACTGTGAGTGCAGCTGACCATTACCCATGGTAATGGGCAATGAGGAACCATTACAGATTCTTAAAATTATGTGAGGAAGGTTTTAGGTTGCTAGCCACGTGGATGGAAGAGGTAGAGACATAAAAGGCCTTACTAGTAACATATGGCTTAGTACTAATTTAAATTCATTTGGTCAATCCTAGAGTTGTTAAATCCTCTTCTTTACAGAACAGAAGCTGAGCCTCTGATAGCTTTACTTTTCAGAAAGAGTTACCTAAGCAGTTCTACCTTGTTCTCTTGGTAGTTCCAGAGTAGGTAAAATCTGTTTTTATCTACTAGAAATATAATACTAAATTTGATATATTATAAAGGTGGTATTGCAATACTAAAAAAAAAACAAAACAAAAAAACCACAAGATGTTCCTTTCCTACTGAGGTTTGCAATCTACTAGGGAGGCTGGCACGTTAATAGTAAAATAATATTAAGATAATACAGTATGAAATGTCAAATGCTCTATGGCAGTGCTGTCCAGTAGGAATATGATATAAGCCACATGTATCATTTTAAATTTTCTCATAGTCACATTTAAAAAGTAAAAAGAAACAAGTAAGATTAATTCTAATATATTTTCTTTAACCCAATATTTTCAAAAAATTGTTCAAAATATTACAATTTTGATATTGCAATCTATATAAAAGTGATTAATAAGACATTGTATACCTTTTTTTTTAAATCGTAAGCTCTGCACCCAATGTGGAGCTTAAACTCATGACTCCCAAGATCAAGAGTCACATGTTCTACCGACTGAGCCAGCCAGGCACCCCTATTTTACATTCCTAATACTGAATCTTAGGTGTGTATTTTACACTTGTAGCACATCTTGATTTGGGCTAGACATAACACAAATGCTCAGTAGCAACATGTGACTAATGTATTAGAGCAGGTCTATGTTATGGTTACAACTGAAACTCAAACAAAGGGGCTGGAGGGGGTTATTTTGAAGTTGGGATGCTGAAAAATCCTCTTGAGGGACATGATATTTCAGCAGTGCCTGCAGGTGTGGGGTAAGATAGTACGAAAGACATAGAAGGCAGAACATGGACAAAATAGGAAGGTGATAAAAATGCAGTCTGTCCATAGTGCCCGAAATGGGCAGTTTATAGAGTCAAGAGAGAAAGAGGAAAAGTTGGGCTAGATTAGAGAATGTGAACATCAAACCGATGATTTGTGGTTGTATCCACATGCAGCATTAGTTTATTGAGGGTATTTTCAAATGAGCCCTTTGAGTGTGGCATGTAGCCTGGACAGAAAATGACACAAACAGTGGGAAAACCAATGAGTGACAGTTTCAGCAGTCGCAGCTCAAGGAAATGAGGGCTCCAAATAGACATTCAGAGTGAGAATGGAGGCAGCAGGTGTGGGGACATCATAGACGTTGACTTGGCAGAATGTGTTTCATGACAAGATAGAATGGGAAGGAGAGTCACAGATGCTCCTAGGTTAAGGACTGAGCCAGGGAGCTGGAGGTGAGTCTCTTCCCAAGACAGCAAACACAAGCAGAGGAACAGGGGTAAACAAGAAGCTGAGAATTCTGCTTTTAAATGAACTTGACTTTATGGTATATATCCAGAGAAACTGGTATTGTCTAGTAAAGCCACAAAGGACACTGAAAAAAAAAAAAAACATTTAGTCCAAACTCTTACTTAAGATGAGGAAACAGACCAATACATCAGTTTGGTGGCTTAGAGAAGGAATTGAATTCATAGTAGGGGGTCTTATGTTTGAGTTCATGTCCATCATTATCAGAAGAGATACAACATGACATGGCTTCTTGTAAAAGTCCATATCAAGATTCTCACACAATCGAGCCCTAGTAGGAAAATCAGATCCTAATACATCAAGTCCCCAAAATACCATTGTTTATTTTGAAGATCAGGTGGCAGCTAATGTAAAATCTGCTACCCTCCCTCCTTCCTTTATTCCTCCCTCCCTCCCATTCTCCCTCCCTCCCTTCTTTCCTTCCTTCCTTCCTTCCTTCCATTCTTCATCTCCTCCCTTTCTTCTCTTTCTTACATCATTGGCCCCCTTTCTAGCTTCTTCCATCTCTTCCTCCTTATCTAAAGAATAAACTTTTTTCTCTGAAGAAAGCCAGTCCCTAGCAGACTCTTTTTAGAGTTTCTATAGCTGCCTGTGACCTAGTTAACCACTGATTTCCAACTGAGACAAGTTTAGTGAAAGTCCCACAGGCCCTCTCAGAGGGAAGCTCGCGTTCAGTTTGTGGTGTCTGAAGAGCTGTGAGCAGGTGCCCAGGGTCTCGGCGTCTGCCTCAGCATGGGTAATTTATGAGTCCCCAGCAAGTCAGCAAGAGGAGGAGAGATCCCGGATAGGGGACCCTGCTAATTGGTCCTTTCAGTTCCTGGCAGGCACTACTGGTGCGAAACTCCCTGGGCATAAGACTTCTTATGTCTTTTTCAAAAGGTAGAGAGACAGCTTAGGTCGACAAATTAAAAAAGAAAACAAATGGGAAAAGCCCCCAGCTCTGGGGAGAGGCTGTCATTGGCTTCACCCAGTTGATTGGCCATTCTCTGACTACAGAGGAGCATGAGCCTACAGGCTTTTGTTTTGTGCAAGCTGAAAGAGAGAGCACATTTCCTGCTATAGATGGAGGCCAATTGATTCAGACTAACATGTATCTGATTTACGAGTTCAGCACTATTTGGAGCTCAGGTGCAGCATGGTACAGCCCAGAGAGGGTAGTCACCAGGCCTCAATTCAACAGTGATGTGCAGTTTAGAGATCCACACATGGAGCCAGAGTTAAGGATACTCAGGTCACCACAGGGAACTTTATGCAGAGGTGGCAGAAACTTAAAGAGGACTAATAACACTTTGTTTTTCTATCCTGCCTGCTTCGAGCATCTAGCAGTAAAATAATGGGAATGGACTTCATCCCCCTTACACTGCTAATTGCTATTTTCTCGCCCACTTTCCACAAGTAGCTACTTCTGTTGTTTATTTGGCCCAGTTAATCAGTACAAAAATGATGCCAGCTGGGGCAGATGATGTGCGGGTGAATGTCCTTGGGGAATGATTCATGCACTTTGCTCCTGTAAATGGCCTTTGGGTCCATTGGAGGAGCAGTTAGTTTTGGTGGAAACTGAGGACTTACTGGACTAGCACTCCCTGCTGAAGTTTGAAATAGAGAGTGTAAAAGGAAATACAGTGGTGAAATAGTCATAACAACAGGTGAAAATAATTTCCTTCAAAGCCTTTCAAACTCACCTTGGCTAGTGAGGATAAGAAAAAAAGATTGTATGTTTGCATTGATTGGGGTTATGAGACCTACTCAGATTGAGTATTGGGTTGGACCAGAAGGTAAGTCCCTTTGTAGAAGGGACCAGTTATTTTCTTCATGGTAGCATTATGATCAAGCACTGCTTGACACAGTGTTCATGATGAGTTACAAGCAATTAAATTTGACCACGATACTGAACATAATCTCTTAACTTCATCTGACATTATGATTATCCTATGTTGTTTTTAAAGATTTTTTTGTATTTCTCATCTGATGTCTTATTCACAACAAAGCTGAAAATAATATTAATAACTATAACACCTCATATTTACTGAATATCTACAGTGTGCCAAGCATAATGCTAACAAATTAACACTTTTACCTATAAAAGCCCTAAGACTAATAGATATTAATTAAATTTGATTTTGGCATGCTTTTTGAGAGAAGAGTTCTAAAAATATGCCTGAAAAGACTTAGATTCTCAACTCAAGCTTTGATTAATTTAACCAGCTGTGTGACTGTGAGCTCGCTGCTTAATATATCCGGGCTTCAGTTTCCTCCTCACAGACGACTCCTACTCCCATGACCCGTCAGAGTACAGAATAAGCTTTCATATGTGCTATTCTATTTTCTCTCCCCAACTGTGTGAGAGAAGTATTCATTTTATAGATGAAGAAACCGAGGCCTAGAGAGAATAAGAACGTTGCTCATGGTCACAGAATCAGAAAATCTACATGCCTGGATTTGAATTCCTGGTTATTGATGCCAGATGCTATTAAATTTCTCCTTCATCTTGCCCCCTTCAGTAGCATCTCAAAGGCAAGCACATTACCTTTTCACCTGTGTGATGTGTAGTGACATGAAGAATAATTTTCACTTTTGTCAGGACCACAAATAGTGAGGTAGTTTGCTTTTGAGAGCATGGGCTTTGGAGTGCTCTGCTGGATTAAAAACTGTAGCTCCTGTGTTTCTGGCTGAGTCCAATCTCTTAAACCCTCAGTCTCTGTGTCTGCTTCTGCATGTGGTAGTTATAGCAGGGTCTCCAGCACGGTATCATGGGGAGCATTAAATCTGAGACCTTAGCACAGTGTCTAGCATTATTAAAGCATTTGATCGATATTAGTTATTATTCTTATGATGCAGAGAAGGGTCCTAGCTGCCTAGCCACATGGAGTCTGCCTGCTTTGGAAATATGACTCAACACTCACTTCAGGCCAGGGAGAAGAGCTAAAGGAGCTACAAGGGCTGCAATTCCATAGGAGGGGAAATCCATTCTTTCCCTCTGGATTCTACTTTGTTTTCTACTTCTCCCTTAACTGAACACCCTTGTTTTGGAACACTTACTCCATGACCCACCTGAGGGGCTGCCAGCAGAAGAATGAGACCTTAGTCATGTTAAATTAAATTATGCTATTGTAATATCAAGGAAAAGCCAGAAAAAAACATTCCTCCAATCACATCACTTCATGCCATTAGAAACTGCCAACATTTCCATGAGGTACTCTGGCTGCGGGCTTATGCAGTGTCTACATATTGATTTTTTTTTCTCCTAAATTATTGACTAGGTGTCTTCAGCACATTGTCTGTGGAGGTGCAGTGACTCGGAGGATGTCATTCTTTAAATCTTCTTAAGCAGTGGACATATTCTTCCTGTCTTTGTGTATCTAGAGCTGTTATTTTCATAAGAGTAAAAAGGGAGAAAAAAACAGGAGCCAGACACAGTCCAAGATCAAGATTCTCTTCTCTTGCAATCTCCTTTGGAATTTCTCAAAGTCCAAAGTGCAATTAATCACTCCTGTGAGGAAATTTGGAATCGATCAATAAATTTCATCATTGCTTTAATCATCCTTAAAGCTGTTTGAGGGCCAAAGTTTCCTGCTTTGGGAAAATAAATAAACAGAATCTTCATTAAGACTCCACTCACTCTCCCTTTCACCGAAGGATAGGGCTATGGACAAAGGCACAATATACATAGAGAATTATCTTTCTTCTTTTCTCCTCTTCTTCCTCTCCCTCTCTCCATCTTCTTTCTTCTCTTCTTCTCTTCCCTTTCCTTCCTTCCTTTCCCTCTCCTTCCCTCTTCCCTTCCTGCCCTCATTCCCCACTTCCTAATGAGATAATTAAGTTCCCTAAGCAGCAAGTAACAGAGCACTGAGCACATAGACTAATTCTTGAATCCAGTGGGCAAGTAGAAAGTGAAGGAGAGAGGAAGATGCTGGAGGCGATGAGGTAATGGGATTAAATTCCAGAATTTGCCAGATATATGATACAGTGTATTCATGGAGGGTGCCAAGACAAAGGCACCAGGCAGACCACACTGAGCAGATGATGCAGCAGCATGCACTGAAACTTTAAAATAGAGACCCTCTATTTGGGAGCCAAACCTTTTGCTTCCTCATTTTATTATGAAGTATCATAAAACAAATACAGCAACCCACATACACACAAAATACATGACTTAGTTAACTCACGATAAGACAATACTCCCAGACCACCCAGATCAAGAAATAGAACTTTGTCATCTACCCAGCAGCCTTTAGTGGCGTGAGTCCCAATTCAGCCCCTCCCTCCCTCCAAAAGTGATTACTTTTATACTTCCTTAGTAATTATTTCTGTGCATTCCTTTATAGTTTTATTACCCAAATGTGTATCTCCAGATTAGCTTAGTTTAATTAGTCTTGCCTATTTTTTTTAACTCAATATGTCTCTTTTGGTCTACAAGTTCTCCCTCTATCCCTTTTTTGCCTTTATGAGTTATCTGTTGAAAATCCCACAGTCTTTGTGTTGCTGAGTGCATACTCATGGTGCAATTTGGCATGTGCTTCTGTCCTTAGAATTCCCTACACATTGGCAGCTGGATCCAGAGAATGGATCAGACTTGAGTTTGAGCCCCTTGAGCCAAGTTCCTATATGCATCTACTAACAAGGTAAATACATCTGGAATATGTGGCTTTATTTTACAGTTTTTATTTAAAATAACTTTGATTTAAAGATAGTGATGTTTTCTGTGTTCTCTTCAACTCATGTCCTACTAAAAACAATAAAAAAAAACCCACTAAATATTCATTCCTTTATTCAGTTCAGATATTTCTTAAGCTCCTGTTAATATGCTATTCATACAGCTAAAGGACAAACTCCTTCTTATGGATTTTATTTTCAGTTGGGGAGAGACAGACCATAAACAAATAAATGAATAATTAAAATGTTGAGTGATGATAAGCAGATCAAAACAAAAACAAAAACAAAGCAGGGCCAGGGAGATTGAGAGAGATGTTGGGAGGAGACTATAACTTCATATAAAATGGTCAGAGAAGAATTTTCTGATTAGGTGACATTTCTTCTCTTCTCTTTTTTTTTTTTTTTTTTTTGACATAAAAGATTTATTTAGGGAAAACTTGTGGTGAGAAAGGTAGAACAATGCAAAGGAGGATGATACTACATTGGCTACCCTTAGAGCATATCTCAAGGAGCAAACTCCCAGGAACTGTTATACCTCTATGTCTTCCATTTTCTTTTTTCTTTTTTTTTATTGCATTATGTTGGTCACCATACAATACATCATTAGTTTTTGATGTAGTGTTCCAAGATTCACTCATTGTTTACGTATAACACCCAGTGCTCCATGCAATATGTACCCTCCTTAATACTCACCACTGGGCTCACCCATCCCCTCATCCCCTGCCCCTCTAAAACCCTCAGTTTGTTTCTTGGAGTCCACAGTCTCTCATGGTTTGTCTCCCCCTCCGATTTCCCCCCTTCCCTTTTCCTTTCCTTCTCCTAATGTTCTCCTTGTTATTCCTTATATCCCACAAGTAAGTGAAACCATATGATAATTGACTTTCTCTGCTTGACTTATTTCACTCAGCATACTCTCCTCCAGTCCCATCCATGTTGATGCAAAAGTTGGGTATTCATCCTTTCTGATGGCTAATATTCCATTGTATATATGGACCACATCTTCTTTATCCATTCGTCTTTTGAAGAGCATCTTCTTTCCATAGTTTGGCTATTGTGGACATTGCTGCTATGAACATCAGGGTGCATGTGGCCCTTCTTTTCACTATATCTGTATCTTTGGGGTAAATACCCAGTAGTGCAATTGCCAGGTCATATGGTAGCTCTCTTTTTAATTTTTTGAGAAATCTCCACAGTTTTCCAAAGTGGCTGCACCAACTTGCATTCCCACCAACAGTGTAAGAAGGTTCCCCTTTCTCCACATTCTCTCCAACATTTGTTGTTTCCTGCCTTGTTAATTTTTGCCGTTCTAATTGGTATAAGGTGGTATCTCAATGTGATTTTGATTTGAATTTCCCTGATGGCTAATTATGACGAACATTTTTTCATGTATCTGTTAGCTATTTGTATGTGTTCTTTGGAGAAGTGTCTGTTCATGTCTTCTGCCCATTTTTTGACTTGATTTTCTGTTTTTTTGGGTGTTGAATTTGAGAAGTTCTTTATAGATCTTGGATATCAGCCCTTCGTTAGTAGTGTCATTTGCGAATATCTTCTCCCATTCTGTGGGTTGCCTCTTTGTTTTGTTGACTGTTTCCTTTGTTGTGCAGAAGCTTTTCATCTTGATGAAGTCCCAAAAGTTCATTTTCGCTTTTGTTTCCCTTGCCTTTGGAGACGTGTCTTGAAAGAAGTTGCTGTGGCCGATGTCAAAGAGGTTACTGCCTGTGTTCTCCTGTAGGATTTTGATGGATTCCTGTCTCGTATTGAGGTTTTTCATCTATTTGGAGTTTACCTTTGTGTATGGTGTAAGAGAATGGTCAAGTTTCATTCTTCTATACATAGCTGTCCAATTTTCCCAGCACCGTTTATTGAAGAGACTGTTTTTTTTCCACTGGATATTATTTCCTGCTTTGTCGAAGATTATTTGACCAGAGAGTTGAGGGTCTATATCTGGGCTCTCTGCTCTGTTCCATTGGTCTATGTGTCTGTCTTTGTGCCAGTACCATGCTGTCTTGGTGATCACAGCTTTGTAATGAAGGATGCCCCCAACTTTGTTTTTCTTTTTCAACATCTCCTTGGCGATTTGGAGTCTTTTCTTGTTCCATACAAATTTTAGGATTGTTTGTTCCAGCACTTTGAAAAATGCCAATGGTATTTTGATGGGGATGGCATTGAGAGTATAGATTGCTCTGGGCAGCATAGACATAGGTGATATTTCAGTAGAGACCTGCTTCTGGTGAGGGAGTGAGCCAGGCTGTTATTTGTGGGAAGAACATTCCAACAAGAGCAAAGCCCTGAGGGAGACTGTTCTTAAAGGTTTGAGGAATGGCAAAGGGGGCCATGGTAACCGCATGGGTATGCCTGGTAATACCATGAAAATGGGAGTGACTAGGAAGAAATGAGGTCAGAAAGCTAGTAAGTGGACAGATCATGAAATATTTATTATCTATTCATTCAATAAAGCTTCTTTTGGAACTTCTACATGTCTGGATCCTAATTCCATGCATAGTTTGAGAGAAAGCGTTGGTGTGGAAAAACATGTTACTAGGACTCAAGAAATATGGTCAGCAATCAAGGCAGTTTGAAAACAGATACTGATTGAGTCACTCTTACATATTTCTAACTTACATGCAAATAACTACAAGCAGCATGCAGTTGGTGTCACAGCATTAAAAGTCCTTGAGAATTTACCAGAAAGTATTTTTCTGATTGTGACAATAAAAAATATTCTAGAAGGAGATAGCAGTGAGTTGGATCTTGAGAAAAAGTAGAATTTTTGAAGTCAAAGGTAGAAGAGGGGACTGTAAGTAGAGGAAATGCCATCAGTAAAGGCTTATAAGCAGGGAGACAGAGCATATTCTGAGAATGGCCAGTGGATCCATTTGACAGGACTTGTCAAAAGAGTCATGGACTGAAAAGGCAGGTTGAGGTTCAGCTGTGGATGGGCTTGAATGCTATGACAAAGAGGTGTATGCTTTAGAAAGGGGAAACTTTAAGAAAAATATTTGACTTAGCAAATGCCTTGGTTAAAATGGAATAGGAGGAATTGGTGAAAAAAAAAGGCAATGTTCAAAAGAGGAATTCATAGAACAATACCCAGCCTAATATATCAATCCAGAACTGAGGGGCTAAGGACCTATATAAGGCTAGAGGAAATTTAATTTAAAGAACAGACTGAAGAGACACTGAGTTTCAACTGGGACTTCAATTAATGAAGAATAGGACAGGTGGGCATGTATTATAACTCTAGTTCTAAGAGTTAAACAACTACATCTGGGAACATTATGATGCAGATGATATAAGCATATGCATTTACATATGCAATATACCCGTGTGTGTGTGTGTGTGTGTGTGTGTGTGTGTGTGTGTGTATGTGTGCGTGCGTGTGAGTGTGCATAGTATATATTTGCCAATTCCCTGCTTCTTCTTTCATTTTGCTTGGTTCCTTCTCTTTGAATCTGGGTGTCTTCTTTTGTGACAAGATTCCTGAAACTTCTTACTAGCTTAGCTTAATCTTATTTTGACCATCCAGTTAAGTCTTTGTAGAGTCTGGATTTTTCTAGTGCTACCATCAAGCATATTTCAAAACTTACCTGTCCTGAATGCCTTTCTTTTACAGCTCTGTTTTCCAAGTGACAATTATTTGTAATAATTGTATATATTATAATAATTGTGTGTATGTATATATGTACATGTACATGTATACGTGTGTGTGTGTGTGTGTGTGTGTGTGTGTGTGTGTGTTTGTGTATAGTCCTGCTGATAACACTGCCTAGATTCACTAGAAGTTTCAGGAACTAGTAAAGATAAAGAAAAGATGTAAAGGCATTCTGGGACTTCTCGCTCTTTTCAAATCATTCAACATAGGTAACCATCTGTGATACAGTAATTTTGCAGGGAAACTCGATAACTTGGTTAAGAAAGCAGCCCCTGAAACCACACTGTGTAGACTGTAATTTTACCTATGTCTTTAGTAACTGTGATATTGGGTACATATCTTGAGTCTCAGTTTTCTCATTCTGTAAAGTAGGATAATTATGTTAATTATATCATTTTCTGCATTGAGGATTAAATAAAGTTAATATATGAAAACACTCAGAACTGAGACTGGCAGAGCAAGCATTCAACAAGTATTAGCAATTTTGTTATATAAGTAATCCTTTGGCTGAATCTCATCCATCATCAAAAACCTAGCCTTCCTAACTAGCAGCAAACTAGAATGCCTATGAAAACCAACTTTTTAGGTGTGGCTTTCAGTATCCTAAAACCCATAATTCACTTGATGGATATACAAAATTAACTTCAATCTAGATCTTTGATTAAACCACCAATGCATTCCAGCTACTGGGAAACTCATCAGTGGTTTGTTTAAGGGTTGTTACAGGAGAAAGATAAGGAAACTGTTGCCAAGTTCTGGTTCTGTCATTAAAAAACTCTGCAGCTGGGGACCAGACATTTCACCCCCCTGCACTTCAGGTTTCCCAGCAATAAAGTGAAGGAGTTCTGTGGAAGACTCTCTAAGTTTCCTTTCAGGTTGGCCTCTCTGTTTGTATTGTTTTAGTCTTTAAACTAAGTGTAGGGGATATAGGGGAAAAAATGTAGCAAAATGAGTTGCTTGTCAGATACCTTCATTCATTGAAAATATAAACACACATACATATACAAGCATGCCATGGACCATGTTCTCTTTGTTTATCACATTTGTGAGGCAGGAAGTTGAAGTTGTTTCCTGTTCTTGTGTCAGGTGGCACTGATTGTACAAATTTTGGTACATAGACTTTCTGATCTCTTTGGCTTTTCACTTTAAATAAATGCAGGTTGACAAGAGAGCAGATTACATTTGTCGTATTTCTTCTTATATATATTCCTGGTCTGGAGGAACAACTGTAGGGCAAGAAAAATGTAGAATATATTTCCGTCCCTCAGGAACAATGCTAACAGAGCCATGAGTTAGGACATGCATAACCCCTTTATAAATAGGATAACCATACATGAAACCTAAAACCAATACTAGATAAAACCAAACTGAGAACTTATCCCCAAAACTATCTAAGTAACTGCAGGAAGGAACAAGTACCACTTCTTATGTCTCTGAGATCACAAAGACTTATGTCCTGCAAGTAATTAAGACCTCCTAGCATTTATACCCACCTTAGACATTCTTTCAGACCCAGAATTTGGCAGATGCCATCTCTACCTAACAGTAGGATGAATTACATCAGTGGGGGGGGCCTCTTACTTTGGAGTTATTATTATTTTTTTTTAATGAATCTTAGGCAACAATGGTCTTAGGCAACTTTATGAACCACTTCAGCCCTTACATGTGAGTGTCCTGTGTCCTTCCTTGCTGGTCTTTCAGACTCTACTTCTAACTCCTAGTATCCTACAGCATCTTATTTCATAAAATCCAAAGCTACTCTTTTAGAGGGTGCTTCTTCATCCTTAGCTAAACTGTATCTCCATATTACTTTCATTGATCTTAATTTCACACACCAGAATTCCATTAAAGCGAGTCAAATTTTTCTTCCATATGATAGGATTCATATATTTGAAGCAGACTGTTCTGGAGTTCTTGACTTTTCTTGGCCTTAACTATAAGGATTCCCAGCAGGCAGAGTGAAAAAAAGCCTCTGCCATGTGGAGGCAGGTTAGGAGTTAGAAAGGAGACCAGCTCCAGAATGGGCTGGATACAAAGATGCATAAACCATACATACTATGTAAAACAGACAACTTAATTCATGAAAATATCTGTGTTTATTCGCTTTTTGTTATTGGAGATCCTTTATATATGTGCTAATTAAATAGTTTAGCCTTGTCTCAGTTTTGGTACAGAGTACTGGAAAGAAAAGGTGATGTGTCATTTTTGGGGATAGGACATTACAGAGAAAAGAACTAATACTGGAAAACAACATGATTTTGCTGTAATTCACCAGGTACCCTGCAAGCCGAGGGAGTTTCAGTGGGCGGATTGCAGGAGGTGCAGATCATGTGCGTCTCGTTACCACGCGATGCTTCTTCCTGTGCCAGCGTCTTAGGTTATTTTTAGGTTACATTTTTTTCCTGTATACTTAGACAATATTTTTTTCAGAAGGTAGTCTGGTGGAGGAGTGTAATATTCGGAGCTACAATCTCCATCTGCCTAATGATTTAGCTGATTTAAAAGCCTTTGGGCACCAACTATGGCAAGATTATCAAGCTTAAGTGTTCAAGATGTACTTACACAAACACACACACCCACACCCATGTGCACACACGTACATGGGCATCCATAGTGAAGAACTGAGAGAATGCTTTCTTTACAGCATTCAGGGTACAACCTACCCATTAGAAGGCTAAGTTCATATACATTGTCTTTCCCCTTTAAGTGAAAATCTTATTTTTAAAATTTTCTTGCCTAGTTATATGTCCATAAGGAAGGGTAGCCCAGAAAGTTTGAGCAGGCACATTTGATGGGAACCTGACAAGATGAATGCTGAATCATATTTCCATTTATTTCTTTTTGAAGTGTCCAGAGCCAGTCCTGTGTACTCAAGGAAGAAGGTGCCTCTTATACTTTATCATGAATCTGTCCCCGTTTTTTCTCTCTCACTGATTGCATTATATTCTTCACTTCCCAATTAAAAGTTGATTCATAAGGTCATATTTGCAAGTATACGTAATTCTGGGAGATGTAAGTTGATATAAATTATTGATTTTTTTGCCTAGCATCTCAATGAGAGGATAGGAATAGAGGGTAAAAGAGAAAATTGGATACTTTCTGGAAGAAATGCTACAGTACCACAGTGATGGTATCAGGGTGGCTGATGACAGGCACCAGGAATGTGGGCAAGAGGGCATCTCAGCTCTGCTCAGGTGAAGGCCCTGGCTCTGGCCCATGCAGAGCCCCTCATCATCCAAGGGAAGAGGCAGAATGAGACCCTTGCCATGCTTTCTTATGTACTGCCTTCCACCAGCCAGAGAGCACAAAGGATCCAGGGCTCCTGCAGGTGATTGAAAAGAAGAGCTGATTTTTAAGCATTTTACTTTAAAACGTACATTTCCTTCTGTTTATATCTGCATATATCTTTCCACTGATGTGGCAGCTTAAATGCTTTATTTACTTTTTAAAGCTCTACAATTGGCTTTTAAGTTGTGGTTACAGCTCCTGTCCTTTTCCAGATGCGATCCAATTGTACACAAACACATAAACAATTAAAATGGCAAGATGAGGTGGGGAAAAGGGCAATAAAAATGGTCAGAGTCAATTAAACCAGTGAAATAAAAAAAAATTAAACCGTGGAATGGTGTACACAATAACCCATATTTTATGATTTTCCCCTTACAACATTGTAAAAAATACATAAGCCCTTGATGTATGTACGTTTCCTTGAGAAAGGTGCTCTATGGCTCAGAGGCGGATTGGCGACATGTGATGTGGGCAGCTGTAAGGTAACAACATGTTTTCCCATAAAAAGCAGAGGAAATAGGCACATAAATTCCATATAAACTGTCAGTGTGTCAGCTATGCTAACACTAGGGAAGCTGGTGCCCTGGAGCTACGCTAACTTATGCACCTTCATTTTTCAAACACGCACTTCTTGAATTCACAAAGCTAAGCTGCAGTCAGGCTACTTTTTTTCTTCTTCTTCTTCTTCTCCTCCTCCCATCTAGCAGTTGTCCCCTCCCCCACTCCTTCAGCTATCTCTTGCTTTAAGAAAGGAAAGGCAAAGGACAAGAATAGAAGAAGAGAGTATCAAGAAGTGATCCTTGTAGTTGCCATCTTGGGTGGTATAGCAGTTTCTGGGTCCTTTTTGTTAACAACCAAATCTCATTGAATTAAATCTAAAGAGCATCATGGTGCTAAGTCTGTGGTTGAAAAGGTCAGGAGCACAGAGGGGACTCAGAAGAATTCTCCCTCCTTCTTCCCCTCCTTCCTCCTCCTCCCTCTCTTTCCCCTCCTCCTTTTCCTCCTTCTGTCTCTTCCTCTTCCTCTTCTTCATTGTTTTGCCATTTATTGGTCCTCCAGAGGTGACTTCTAGGATATAAATACATTTATTTGAGAACAGCACCCAGGAGATAAACACACTTTTCTCTTGCTGGTAACTCTATGTATACAGTTATTGAAAGTTAACACCACCAATCTGGAATTCAGGGTCATTTGTCAAAGTGAAGCAGAATCAAAGCTTCTGCCTCCTTCCTGGAATGGTCCAGGTTTGCTGATGTGTTTTTGTGTTGAAGGGTAGTGGATCTGAAATTTTTTACTACTACTTTCAGATTTCTCTATTTGAAATATTGTGGTAGCTATTTTTTTTTGAAACTATAACACAGACTAATTATCCAAACTCAAAATTTCCATTCTATTATGACAGTTGACTGTGTATTTAATTCAACTATGCAGAATCTCATTGTCCAAGATTGTGACTTTCCATGTGAACAAGTTTCCTGAGCAGCCTGGGCTGAAATTTGTAAACTCAAAGAGGCTCAGCATCTTTATCCTACAGCATTATAAAGCTATTGTGATTACTAAGTGAAATGCTTAATGTAAATAACATATAAGGAAAGGTTTCATTTGATCTTCAGATATGAGGAATTATTGAGTCTTTGACAAATTTTGAGTCAGGATTTTGGAGGCATGTTTAGACTAATGTAAATCAAAATATACTTATCCCTTTCTACTTAATTAAGGAGTGGTAGAGTCCAACAATTTAAAATGTGTCCAACAGTCTGTCTCATATAGGATTTTAATAAGATTAATATGATGGAAAGCAAAAAAAGAAAAGAAAAACGAAAAAAGGCTAGGAATACAAATCACTTCAAAAGACTAAATAAGGGGCGACTGGGTGGCTCAGTTGGTTAAGCATCTGCCTTCGCTCAGGTCATGATCCCAGGGTCCTACGATTGAGCTCCACATCAGGCTCCCTGCTCAGCAGGGGAGTTCTGCTGCTCCCTCTTCCTCTGCCCCTGCCTCTGCTCATGCTCTCTTTTGTTCACTTTCTCTGTCTCAAATAAATAAATAAAATCTTAAAAAAAAAAAAAAAAACTAAGTAGGATGATCCCACAGTCATTATTTTTGCACATCAGCAATGCAGTGGATTTCAGCTGTTTTCAACATTGATATCTAAACATCCATGATCATATTCTGTGTATGGGCTCAGCTCAGATCCATTTCTGTTATGGTTTGGCCATTAATAAAACCCTGTAATTCTTTTTTTTTTCCTCTATACTACTTGTCAGAATCAATTTCAGATAGCAGTGGACTTCTAAGAAACACATATCCAAGACTGCCAACAAAATCATTTCGATATGATAAGATCTAATCACTTATTAATTAATCACTCTGCACAACCAGATCATGATTAGCATTTGCTTCATTATCATGCATCCTGAGAAACTGAGACACAGAGATGATATTAGACCTCTCATGGATATCTGGAAGAAGTAACTACACCAGGACTTTAATTTCATATGAGGGCAATTTCTGTCTATAGCTCATCTTGGTATGATCTCTAAGGTCTTTTATACATTTGTTTGCTCATAATTCTAAAACAGATAAAGTTAAGAGTGAGGTATGGTGTTTACCATAATAATTCAGGATTAGAATGATAATAATAACCTTTAGAGTTAAAGAAAAATACAGCTGGGAGAGGATCATTAGTGAATCCCAGTGATTTGCCTTCTTTTCTCTATATTGCTCAGGTCTTCCCTTCAATCTACTTGTGTAACTGGAAAGCCAACTTCTTACTCTCAGATCAGCTTTGCATATGGGGCCTCTCATGTTCCCAGCAGACATATCTTACACTGCTGTCGAACCAAAATGGTTTAAGTTTAATTATCTAGATACATTGCTCTCTGCAGTAACCTCACTATTGTTCTCACTATAATCTACCACATTATTAATGCCAGATTTTTCCTATTAGCTTTTAAACTGTTCTTTTACACTGAGTAGTTTGCCACCAAATTGTTACCAATAAAAATCTCCAAATGCCTAAAGGTTATTTTAAACACAGTGTGAGCAATGCTGGTTTCATTTCACCATTTATTTTGTTGAGTCATTATCAGTATGCATTGTGTGAACTTATTGTATGCATTTTTTATGCTGCTAGAATGGCAGTATATTTTTAATGATCCCATTTTAATACGACTGTCCTAAAAAAAAAAATCATTAAACCCAGGGTTTAACAAGGACTGTGCAAACTTCACCTATCCTCTCTGCTTGCGTCAAATATTGTGGAGTGATAACTTTGGGAACCTAATATATTTGGAAATCTTGGCTTCCATTTCTTTTAGAGCTATAATGCATACTAAAGGATGCTATAAAAGAACATTTTCCTTGCAGTAAGTGTTCTCTGCATCATATTCTGTAGTAGTCGGATAACCAAAGAGCTCTGGCATAGAATAGCCTTCTTTATAAATGTCAAAAAAATTTTAGGCACATGGTATACACTTTAAGAAAACTTTTAAGTCATTGAAAATCTGACTCAAAACCTATCATAAAAACCAAAGACATATTCTCACTGATATTGTTTCTTAAGAATATATACTCTGGCCTGTGGCCATGCCGCTCTGGCTAAAATTTCATCAGGTTTTATAAACTAAACAAAATTAACTTGGTCAATATAGATGAGGACTTTTAATGGAAAAAGAAAAACAAAACAATTAGAACTGGGATAAGAAAATGGATGGTTGAATGTTTGTCACTTAGATAAATATGTTGTATTATACATAAACTCACCTTCCCAGAAGGTAAAAATATGCTCTTGCAGGACTTGATACTTTCGTAGGTTTGACTGAAGCTCTTCTAGTTCATAAAACTACCAATAGATATTTTGTCCAGGGGTATTGGGAAATATACTAGTTTGATATGATGAAATAAGGCTCTAATTCTAAGGAGCAGTTCTTGTTATTATCTTGGGGGCAAGTGTGTGCAGTAGGGAGGAGAGAACAGGGTAGTCCAACCAACAAGCATGTCACTCATCCATCCATTCATCCATTCAGCCTTCCAACATGGATTCAAATTAATTAAATATTTATCCAGCACTTACTATGTGCCGTGCTCCATAAGTAGCTTTCAAGTTATACCAACCAGTGAACAAGAAAGATGGGTTCTATCCACAGGAAACATAGTTTTTCAAAGTGAATCTTTCTACTTGATGGGTAATATAATCAGGCATAAACATGTCAAGGTTACAAGAGTTCTTTCCAGTCATGACGCGATCATACTCCATAGCTGGAGGTATGAAAGCTAGAATCTCTGAGGATTTGGTGCTCAAATTTTGATACATCATAAGAAAACCATAGCTGCATCCAGGGCTACTAATCAGAACAGGAAGGGTAAGGGATGGCTAGGAGAGAGGGAGGCAGCAGTTTTGTTGATGGTTCTGATGCACGATGTGAGAAGCACTGCGCTACCTGGAAGGCTAGTGAGAGCAAGGCAGACATATTTACCCTAGCTGAAGCTCCTGGCATGGCCTCAAGAGAAGAAGAGAGAATTGAGAGTGATGAAATGGGATTCAGGGCAGGGCTGAGGGTGCTACTTTAATCAGGATATGGTGCTGGTGGTGAAAGGAGTAGCAAAGGGGATCCAGAGGGAGACAGACTGTAGCCGTAAGTTCTTCCAACAAAATCCAGATGCTGTGTCTATTTGTGGAGGAGTCATTAAACCTCACCTTGTGGCTGAACTTGGTGACCAGTTTCTCTGGAACTGGACAATGGCTTGGGAACTGAGGTGGTGGTTTAGACATAGCTAATTTTGCTCCCAGTTGATACAGTTCATGTGAAAACAGGCACTGGAAGGATGAGGCTTCAGCAGACCGCTCATCACTTCTGCATCTTTACCATTTCAGAGGTGGCTCTTGAGTCTGTTTAAAGACTTTAACGTTTGGCAGCAGGAAGAGAGCTATTTAGAGGGAGACTGTAGTTGTGTCAGTACTGGCTTTAGGGTCAGAGACCTGGCTTGAATTCCTGCTCTAACTACATAACCGTGTGACTTTGGTGAAAGTTACTCAATCTCACTAAGCCCCAGTCTCCTCATTATTAAAGAAAGTTCTTTTTGAAATAATTTGCTGGGATTTTGAAATAGGTTGCCGGGATTCTTTTTTTTTTTTTTTTTTTTTTAATGGTTGCTGAGATTCTTAAAAGAATTTTTCTCAAGTCCTTGGAACAAAGTAAAATGTAACTATCATTAAGCCCCCCTCCCTTCCATTCACAATAAAATGTATCTTTTAGGTCAGTGTTATACACAAATTAGTCCAATAAATTACTGGTGAACAGAATGATTATGCTAATTTATTTGCTTTTACATACTTTTGCCAACATATACAAATACAGTCACACTTCTTGTTGGCTGACAGGTAACAGAGACATGTAATTCAACCACCTTGAAAGTGGCTGTATTTTGATGATAGCTGGAAAGAAGTGTTCTCTGGCAGAGTAGGTACCATCACTTTGTAAATCATCAAAGAATGGAGTAGAATAAAATGTTTGATGGGATTTTCATGGCATTATCATATAGATTACAACATAAAGAAGAGTTTGAATATATCCGAAGAAGTGTTTCAGGACTTACATAATGAATTAAAATAAAAAGGCAGACTTAGATCTGAATCCTTTAACCGATATTCATCCATAGCAGAGTCAGTGGTCTTCGTTGAATTCCATCTGCAGTGAAGGGATCTGATGTGTCTTGTTAGTGATGTTGATGGTGGAAGAGTATGTAAAATCTAGAAATAACACAGTGCTCTTAACCTTTAGAAGGGCAGATAAATGGAAGAGGTTCAGTTATTGAACTGTCTCTAAACAATATAAAATCTCAACTATTTCAGGTAAACTGTATAGGCAGGCTGTTGGCCAGATTGTGGAATTAAGAAAAAAAAAAGATTAAGTCATTACAGTATTATACACTTTCTTTTAAAAACACCTCCCTTCCCGAATACCCGTAGGATAGTCTTGTGAACCTTTCAGAATTTCCAGTATAGATCTCCCAAATAAGTACTTTCTGTCCCAACTACACCTTTCTTAATTCTTCAACCTTGTTTAAATGTATCTAACTTAAAGGATAAATCTAACTGTAGGTTTTATATCGACCAAAAATTGAAGTTAACGATGCACATGGATGTCGTTCTACAGGAAGAGCAGTTACATTTGTGTGTATATCTCATGCAGAGGTGACTGATGCAGGGGATTTTAATTGTAGAGAACGACACTTTTGCAGATCATTTAGGAATTGGGGTATATTTCTAATGACCCTCATATTACACAGCCACCTTCTCATCCAATATGTAGAGTTAGACCTAGGTTTGAGATAGGACCAGAGTTGGATAACCTGCTTATTTGTTTGTTTGTTTATATATGCATATGTGTTTGCATTATATGGAGGAGGTGACCAGGACTGGTGTCTTCATTGGTGAGATGTTTCCTTTGGTAAAGTGATTGTTCCACCATGAGAACAGGGATAACCTTGCCTGGGTGGAGGACAAACTGGTTTACATAGTATCCATTACATGATATACCTGAGATCTAGAAAGGGGTGGTTTCCATCAATATGGTTACACTGAACTTGGAGGGGAAACCAGAAACAGATATCAGCACTACTCGGAGTTCATTTGTGGCTATCAAATAGGTGCAAGTATCAGTAGGGGGATCTTACGACAAATGAAAAAAAAATATGAGCCTTGAAAAAATGCAAAGGTAGGGACAGAAAACAACAAGAGGTGCCCCAGAAGAGGCCATGAGGTTGGCTGTACCGAGTACATTTGCTCTTGATTTAGGGTGTGGTTGCCAGGTTATGGGGTAGAAGTAGGTCATCTCTTAAACTTACCTGATTCATTTCCTTTGTGACCTGACGGTTATAGTCAAAATGAAAATGTAAAATGGTTATAGTCTAAATGAAAATGTAACATTCTTTTCACTTGGACCTCATCAAGCTGATTTATAATTTGTCAGATTTGGTTTTGTGCAATTGTAATACATTGATAAAAAAACAAAAGCAAAACCAAAACAAAAAACAAAAAAAAACTACTTTAAGCACCCAATTCACAAATAAATCCGCACAGCTTATACATTTAACATTTTGACATTCCTAACAGGTGTGCAGAAACTTGCCTTTAAACTTGGGAGGCAGTTTGTTATAGGAATTGAGTTACTTATTATCCAAGGCATTACTAAATACACACTTATGTATTTCCTTATATTTTTACTAGTGAAATTCTCTTGCTTTTTTATTATTAAAAAAGCTTTCAAATGATTAAGTCTAATCTCTGTAGCAGGATTTTAAGTATTTTGAAAGGGAGACATTATTGTAAATTTCTTGGTGTCTACAAAGCACCAAATTGGTTCTTTTTATAGCATGTGTTCAATATATATTTGCTGTGAATAGCATGTGCTCAATAGATATTTGTTTTAAGTAGCTAGTACGTAATATGTAATTGTTCAGTAAGTGTCCAGAAGTGATAGGAACTTGGGTTTGAATCCTCCCTCTGGCATCAAAATTGATTAATGACATCTAGTTCATGAATAGAACTGATTGTGGCTCTTGATTTAATTTTTAATTAGTTCAGTAAATAGGTTCATAACTGAATTTCATTTATTTTATTAAAAAATTATTGAAAAATACCTATTATATTCTGGCACTGTGTAGGAGCCTATATACCAAAAATGAAAGTTACAGTGAAAATGATTATATTCGTTATGATGTCAGTAGCATTCATATCCTGACCCTTCTTGGATGGCTGTCTATAGCTTCATAATGAATACAGTTCAGTCTTCACCTCTGGTATTTGAGGATCTGCTCACCTGTTCTCCAATATAGATGTTCAATCAAACCACCATGGAGTCCTTAGCATTTTTTAAACACCCGTGTTTACTTTCAGTGCCATATAATTTATCACATAGAAGTATGGTACATTGGAATAGAGCCGACTTTGAAGCAAGATGGGTCAGTTCCAAGGTGTGTCACATGATTTGTAACCTAGATTGATGAATATTAACTTTCAGGGTTGTGAATGAAGATCAGAGATAAGATACAATATGTCTAGCATACGATCCAGACAAAACATAATCTGATAAATACAAATCTATTAATGAGGACAGCAGGTAAGAAATAAGGTCATATCCAGATAATTTAGGGAGGTGAGTACACACACAGCCTCCCCAGACTTGATTTTCTCACACCAGTTTCTTCCCAGAAGTGCTCAAATCTCAAATTTTCTGAACTCAGTGCCTTACATTGTGCATGCTTTTATTATTGATTTACATTGCTTTAACTACTAAAGTTAAACGAGAATTCAAAAATGCTAATAGATTCAGCATAATTTTTGTTTATTTGACTGTTGACAAGAAAGATGATCCAAAAGACACACTTTGGCTATTTCAAGAATTTGATTCACAAAGTTTCTATTAAAATGAAGGAGCTTGTCAAATTGTATAAATCGGGGGTGGGAGGAAGGAAATACGGTGAAAAAGAAAAAGCTCATTTGGAGACCTTGATAATTTTAATTCCATTTATCTAGCATCTAGTATTTGTCAGATTTTTCTTCATTTCCTGCTGCTTAGTTTCAGACATTTGGTTTCTTTAATAAAGTAGGAAGATTGTGGTCTGATCAATTGTAGCAAAGCAGAATGGAGTCCTAAGGTAATTTTCAGGTAAGTTGAAGCAAGAAATAAAAAGTAAAACTCTCTAAACTGAAGTATATAACTCTCTAAATAAAGCATTTTTAGGGTCTAAAGTCTCTGGGTGATGCCCTCAATTCCCAAGTAGACTGTACATAGAGACCTGTCCTGAGCACAGAAATTCTAAAGAAGAAAATGAGACGGTGTGTAACTCCTGACCTTGACCTCATCCCCTTCCCTTTTAAAGATGGGGATGAGGCTCCTCAAATAGACTCTGGCCCAGATGAGAAAGAACAATCAATGCCCCAGCTACAAGAGGTTTCTCTGGGGTTAATCTTGCTAGTTATTGAAAGCCACCCAGGACAATTGCTATTCACTCTTTTCTTAAGGGAAAGAGGACTGACTCCATATCTTACTGTTGTCTTGGAAAAAACTGTGGTCAGTCACAGTACCATTTCACTGCCATCTAACTTTGGGGGGGTTGCAGTGGGCTACAAAGATAAATAAACAGGCAAACAGAAAAATGTAAGGCAATCAAGGTCTCCCACTTGGGACACTTTGTGGCAAAATGATGCTAGGTCATGTCACCCAGGGCTCTTGCTTGGCATACTGTCAACCTACTCGTTTCTGTCTCTTTTTTTAAAATCACTTTTCAAAGTTTTAATAATAACTGAAAACCTAAAAGTTCATATATCGCTTTAATTATTCATCTGCAATCCAGATTTTTATATAGATAGGTTCCAAGTAACAGCCAGGACAGGACTACAGATGTCAGTGTATGTGCATTGTAGATTTTATTGTTTTTTATTTTTATAGTTTCCTGTATTTGGTGAATGCAGTTAATGTAATAAGGGAGAAAGAGAGAACCCAGATAGACACACCTGTGTGATCAGAGACATTTAAAATGAGTATAATTCCAACTCCATCCTTTAAGAGTGGAGAGTATTGTCCCACTCATCAGCCAGGGCATTTGGCTTTGAAGTCAAAGACAGGAATATTTAATTACTATCAGCAAACAGAAACCCAGTGAAGAGTATTTGTGTCAGTTAGATGCCAATGAAACTAAGCCTCTCTGAGATGGAGAGGATCGATTTAATTTTTTTCTCCTTCTCCAGATTTTTGCTATGACAGAATGACATACTCTTCATTCAGCCACTCAAGTAAAAGAGTGACTGACGATCCGATGAAGGTCAAATAGTTTTCCAGCCAGCTGACGCTGTTTCAGACAGACTTAACCCTCTTCAGTAAAATGGCTGGACCAAAAGGTTGTCTCTGAAGACCCTATGGGCTACCTTTCCAGAGACAACCTCCCCTTACTTCCTCTATCCTCAAAATACACACCTAAAGAGAACTTTCCAGTAGATAGTTTTACTTTCTCAAAAGGTTCCGCCCTTTCCTTTGTGTGCAGTTGAAACATCCTGTGACTTTCATTCTACTTTGCTGGCATTTTCCTGGTCTCACACCATTGTTGGGCTCTGGCTTTATTTCTCATCAATGTCAGTGCGCCCCAGGGAATTAGGTTTTCTCTTTCCCCGAATGAACAAATGCTTTCCCTAAATGAAATCTGGAAATATATGGCCTTTCTAACAAAGTCATAAGGGAGGACTCTCCAGGAGGTGGGAACATTTACATAAAACAAAATCTCAAAGGGACTAGCCAGTCCTTCAGTTCAGAGCTCTATTAGCAGGCCGGAAGGGATTCTTGCCTCTGACCTCTGATTCTTTAGACTCCACATTTGTCAAAATAGCTTCACATTCTTGAGAGCTACACTGAAATCAGGGAGGATTTTGCCAAATATCATCAAGTGTGCAAAAAATGTGACAAAGGCAGGTGAGTATAGAGGCCTTTGCATTTTGGGGTATTTAATTCTAGACATTATTAGCTAAAGTTTGTGGGCTCTTGAAGTTTTATTTTTATTGTCTTGGACATTCAGTGCCAGCCACCGTCAGCCTGCCTCAGCACAAATCCCACTTGGCTATTTGGCTCCTAGGACCCTCTGATTCCTCTAGCAGTCTCTTAGAAGTTATGTCTTCCATTTTTACCTTCCCATTTCCTGATTTTTCCACTTTATAAAAGGTGATGGGTTAGTGGTTTCTTTTAAAATGTCTTTCAAAGTAAAGCATAGCAATGTGTAACAGTGTGTTTCGTATTTAGCTAAAGCACATTCACTCAAGCCTTTGCTCTGTTTTTTACAGATTAGAACACATGTTGTAACTGATAGATGAGAAAAAAGAACACCTGAGTGGCTGCATTATTTGTACAGTTTCAACTTACTAGTCACTGATAAGCCAACAATGTGGGTAGAGCTACCTAACTCCTTGGATAAGATTTATCCTACTCTGTGTTGGTGGTGCCTCTTTGTTTTCAAGTCTAGTTAAGTATTACTGGAGTCAAGAAATCATTCTTCATGTGAGTTGTTATTAACTAATTATATGTAACACTAAGATGAGGAATATGGCCCCCACCGAAGGAGAAAGACTCATGGAAAATAATGACAGGTGTGCTGGACAAAAGCTACCAATGGCAGAAATTTTACCACTTAAAAAAATAATGCAACATTTAGTAATTGAGCTTACCAAATAACCTCAGTTTCCCTAACCTAAATTTTTTTTTCTCAATTTTACTAAGTTGGAATTGATTGAATATCGATATTATAATATACCCTTGAAGTGAAAGAAATGTTGAGGTTGAAAAGAGGTGATTGTGCCAGTTGGTGAATGTGCTACATGTGCCAGTACATGTGGAACGCCCTACTGCTTCTGGTCAAGCCACAGAGTCTCAGTCAGTGACCTGATGTCTTTTCAGGGGCGCCTGACATAGAAGGGTATAAGTACAAATGTGGGAGTTAGTTCCACCTGTGCCATTTTCTAACAGTATAACTATAAGTAAAACACTTAACCTCCACTTGTTTTCACATTTGTAAAATAAGGAAAAGAAAGCCTGGGTGTCACTGGGAGGATGAGGTAAAATAATCTACGTATAGGACTTAGTGTTTAATGGGTACCTAGTGGTATAATACTATTATATTATTTTCTCTGTGCATTCTCCCCTTTTCCACAAAGACAAAGGAGGTAAAGCACCTGAGATATATTAACACCATTGCTGTGAGCAAACAGCCTTTTTCTAGACTTGCCTTTGAATGTAGTGCTCCAGTCTTGAATCTTCCACCAATTGATTCAAATCATGGGCTACTCAGTTTATTAATTATGCACTCCATCACACCCATGATGCAAAATAGCTGAGAATGTGAAGGTCAGTACAATTCCAAGTAATGTGTTGAGTCAGGGGGAAAATGTACTGTATTTTAATCCAGGTGAAATCAGTCCAAAATAATTTTTACTTCAAAAAAATGAAATTACTGAAGAATGGGGCCTTCTTTTCAGAAGTGCTAAGATGTATAGGATATACACGCAGGGACTAAGAAGAGAGATGGCCTGATGCTATTTTTAGATGATGTAAAATACCCAAGACTCATTTATAGATGAGAATTCTGCATTTTATCCCTGCCCCAAATCCCTCAGCATAATACCTGTTGTATCATTTTACTTCGTTTTGGTTTAAGTCTTCCCTTTCTTTTGGAAATTGCCCCACTCCACCAGTCACATGACAGGCATTGGAGCTGCCCTGTGAGTATAAACATTGTATTAACTCCAGGTGACATCTTCTACATGGCTTGTATATAGTTTATTGTGTAAATGGTACCCCATATGATGATACAAGTGGTGGCCTCTCTGCAGTATGACCCTGCCCTTGACCACAAATGATTGATCCAGGGATTTACACATGATCCCAGAATTAAAAGATGCCAAGAGAGAAGGCCCATTATCTCTAGCTGCTAAAAACCATTAATCTGACATAGTTCCTCTCTTTTTGAGGTTTGGATATTCAGTACCTGCTTGGATACTCTAAGAAATCTTTTTATGTTTCTGGTAGATTCTCTGTTTCTGCATAAAGCAGCAAGATTTGGCACACATACCAAACACATGGAGAGATGCAATGCCTACTTGTGTTTCAGGACCCAGATCATTGTGATAGAGGATGAAGGTTCTGGGTTCAAATTTCCTGTGCCTGAATCTGGATCTCACCATTAACTGTAATGGCCTTTTGCAAAATATGTAAATTTAGCACCTCAGTTTCTTCATTTATAAAATAGGAATAAGAGTAGTACCTCCTAGGGTTGTTGAAAGAATTAAAGTATTTGAATATAGCCTAGTTTTCTCTTTTTAGAGTCAGTTGTTATATTATTACCATGTGAAAGTCATCTGAAATTTCTTTCATAAATTCGCCAAACCTCCATTTGATATGATTACTTTTTTCTTTTGTGCTGCCCACTCTCTTCTCAATGCTCCTCCATTAGATCTCCTGATACATTGTTTTACAAATTATTTACTTATGTATCCATCTCCCTTTCTTATTTGTGATCTCCTTGAGAGACATGGTCTAATTCAACTTTTGCCCAAATGCCCAGCTAGAACAATGTCAAGTGATCGTTCTCAATAAATACATTTGAAAAAATGATAATTACAAAATTACTGAGCGACTAATACATAAAAATCACATTCTGCTGTTTGTTATTATGAGTTTCTCTCTCCATTGATCCAAACTTTCTTCATTCTTCTGCTTATTCATGCACTTATTTGGTAATATTTGGGTAGACTACTACAATGTGGTATGTTCTGTGGAAGTGTAAAATAACAGAAAATCTCTCTCATCTAAAGCAGTTTGCAATCCAGGAGGGGATAAAACAGGTATCCAAATTGCTGTGATATAAGTAAAAGGTGATGGGTTTTATAATAGAGGCACTAGGAAATTGCCATAAGATCTAGAAGATGTAGAGATCATTTCAGGCTGCAAAGCTTGAAAAAGACTTCAAGGAGGAAGTGCATCTGAGGCTGTTCTTAGAGAAATGAATATGCTGTCAATAAACTAAGAGAATATTGCCCCAAATAGGAAAGGTCTGCAGGTTAATGAATTTCTGCTAAGTATGACTGTTACTGACATTTCCTGTCTGTCAAATGGACTTTGAGGAATGTAATCGCAGTCTGTGGCTTGGATTTGATAAAGGTAGAGATCAAGCCTAGAGATCTGTGTTTGCTTAGGCTTGTACTTTCCCAAAAAGCCACTTTAGTACTACCTACATCTCTCTGCAGATTAAATTGAGCAAATCGATCTGTTTTAGTTTCACTCAGAACAGAAATCAATATTGGAAAAATAATTTTGATATCCATTATGAACAAAAATGATGCAACTGACATTCTCTTTGAGTTGTTTCCTCAATATTGGCTGTAGTTCTTTGCAGGAAAAAAAAAAATCTCTATCTGGAATTCTTCCTGGGAATAATATCATCCAACACAGATTTATTGAGTATTTACTATATACCAGACATATGCTCTCCATTGGATTTTTTTGATCAGGAATATTTGACTGAGGTATGATTTATGTACTATGAAATGCACAGACTTAAAGAGTACAGTTTTGTAAGTTTTGACAAATGCGTGCATCTGTGTATCCCATGCCTCTATCGAGATAGACAACATTTCTATCACCCCAGAAAGTCATGCTTCCTGGTAAATATCCATCACACCTCAAACACAACTACTCATCTGATTCTATTAGCATAGATTCATTCTGCCTGTTTAAACATTTCTTGGAAATGGAATCCTACTGTATTCTTTTGTATCTTACTCTTTCACTCAATATACTTTTTTTGAGATTCATCTATGTTGCTTCACGTATCAGTAGTTCCTTTTTGTTGCTACATATTATTCCCTTGTGTGAGTAAACTATAGTGTATTTTAATCTGTTTTTCTACTAATGGGCATTTGGATTGTTTTTAGTGTTTAGCTATTATGACTAAAGTTGCTATTCAGATTCTTATATAAGTTTTTTTGTGGTATTATTATTATTATTTTGAGTTAAGTAGCTAAAAATACAGTTGTTAGGTCATGGAATGTATGCATATTTAACTATATGAGAAATTGCCAGACCTATTTCCGAAGTGTTTGAACAATTTTACACTTCCACCAGCAATGTTTGAGAGATCTGTTTGCTCAACATTCTTACCAACCAACATCTGGTGTTTGTCAGTATTTTTAATATTAGCCATTTTGGTGGGTATACTGCAGTGTCTCATTGGGATTTTTAATTTACATTTCCCTGATTAGAAATAATGCTGAATGCTTTTGTCATGCTTTTTATACATGTGTATCTCTTCATTTGTAAAATGCCTGTTAAGGTTTTTTACACATTTTCAAAATTGGGTCGTTTGTCTTTTTATATTGACTTTTCTAAGTGGTTTATTCTAGACAAATCCTTTGTCACATACATGTGTTACAAATATTTTTCCCCCGATATGTAGCTTACCTTTTAATTTTCTTAACACTGTTTCTTAATGAGAAGTTTTAAATTTTAATAAAATGTATCCTTTTTTTTTTAAGATAATTCTTTTTTTTTTTTTTTTATTCATTTAACAGAGAGACAGAGAGAGAGAGATCACAGGTAGGCAGAGAGGCAGGCAGAGAAAGAGGGGGGAAGCAGGCTCCCTGCTGAGCAGAAAGCCTGATGCGGGGCTCGATCCCAGGACCCTGAGATCATGACCTGAGCCGAAGGCAGAGGCTTAACCCACTGAGCCACCCAAGCGCCCCAAAATGTATCCATTTTTAATTATGCTTGGAATATTCTAAGAAGTAATTGCCTATGCTATGACTGACTATGTTTTTTCTAGAGCTCTATAGATTTAACTTGAGGCTTAGGGCTATAAGCCATCTAGCATTTAATCTTTGTATGGTGTGAGGTAGAGGTTGAGGTTCTCTCTATCTTCTATATAGTTATGCAATTGTTTCCGAATATCTTTGGAATGTTTTATTTTCCTCCATTGCATTACCTTAAATTTTGAAATCAATTGAACAAATACAAGTGTATCTATCTTTGAAATCACCATTCTCTGCCATTAATCTGTGTTTCTTTATGCAATACCACATTACCTGAATCAATGCGGATTTATATTTGATCTGAATGCCAGCTACCATAAATCCTCCAAATTTTTCTTTCTCAATAGTACTTTGGTCACATTAGATCTCTTGCATTTCTGTATAAATTTTAGATATAGTTTATCAATTTTTTTTTTAAGATTTTATTTGTTTATTTGTCAGATCGAGAGAGAGGGAGAGCACACACAAGCAAGGGGAGCAGCAGGCAGAGGGGAGAAGCAGGCTCCCCACTGAGCAGGGAGCCCGATATGGGACTCGATCCCACGACCCTGGGGATCATGACCCGAGCCAAAGACAGACGCTTAACCGACTGAGCCACCCAGGTGTCCCTAGTTTATCAATTTCTACAAGACGCTTGCTGCAATTTTTGTTTGAGAGTACACCAAACCCATAGAATAATTTGTGACGTAGAATTACAATTGAATTTTGTATATTAATTTGGTGTCCTGCAGCTTTGCTATATTTACTTATTAGTTCCAGTGGTGTTTTTTACAGGTTACTTAGAGTTTTCTACATATATTACCAATTGCCTGCAAATAAAACACTATTTCATCTTTCCTTCAAATCTATAAGCCTTTTATTTATGTTCCTATCTTATTGAATATGCATATACTTCTAACACCATGTTGAGTAGAAGTGGCAAGAAGTGAATTCTTTTCTTTACTCTTAATCTTAATTGGAAAGTACTCATTCTTTTACCGTTAAATAAGAAAGTAGCTTCAGGTTTTGCATCGATGTCCTTTATCAGCTTGAAGAAGTCCCCCTCTATTATAATCTACTGATAGTTTATTTATTTTTTTACATTATAAATAGATACTGAATTTTTTCCACTGTTTTTCTGCATCTATTGATATGGCCTATAGTTTCTCTCTTATTTTTGTTAATGTGGTGTAAAACATTGGTATGTTTTTGAATGTTAATCAAATCTTGCATTTCTAGGGTCAACTTCACTTGGTCATTATATATTACTCTTTATATGTGTTGCTGAATTGAATTGGAAATATATCATTCGTAATTTTTATATAGATTCATGAAGACTGTTGATCTATAATTTTGTTTTCTTGTACTGATCTTCTCTGGATTTAGTGTCAGGGTTATGTTGACCACATTAAATGAATTTGGAAGTATTTCCTTTTTCCTGTATAGTTTCCAAAGTTTGAATAGTTTCCACTACCCTGTCTTCAAATTCACTGATCTTTTTCTTTGTAGTTTCTATTAACTTTTAAGTATATGTGTGTGTGTGTGTGTGTGTATTTACACATATTCACATATATTTGTAGAAATATATGTGTGTATGTGTGTTCCTCCATATACATTTTGCCTTAAATTTGTAATAGTTCTTTTTAAAACCCTAGTATGCCAGTTCCATCATTCCATGGTTTATTTCTCCTGGCTTTTATTATTATTGTTTCTTTTTCTGGTTCTTCTCTTGCTTCTTCACGTATCTAGTAAGTTTTGGTAGTGTGTCAGGTATTACAATTTCTGTATTGTTGAGTATTGGTATTTTGTTGTTTTATTCAAGTAGGAAGTTAGTTTGCCGGTAGGTCAGCTTGTTTCTTTAAAGGCTTTGTTTTAAGTTTGAATAGCCTGAGTCTAGGTAAACGTTTACTCTAGGGTCAGATAAGCTTGCACCTATCGTTTGGTCTTTCTGGGATCTTGACTGAATGCTTGAGCTATTTAGTACTTTCTCTTTACTCTGGCTGTCAGAACTCAAATCTCTTAGTCCTGTGTGAGACCCATAAATTATTTAGGTCATAGTTCCCCCATGGTTATTCTTTCTATACTAGTGCTTTTGCTTGGCTTTGTAGAATTTCATCCTAAGAATACTCTGATTAGCATTTATTCAAAGACCCAAAGAGGCCCTACACAGGTTTCTGGAGCTCTTTCCTCTCTGGAACCATGCTCTGCAAATTTCAGCTAGCATCATAGCCTCCAAAGTCTTATCTTTGTCCCTTGTCTTATGATATAAGATCATCATGGTCTGTTTGAGGTCTCCATACATGCTATGGCCTGGAAAATGTGTCCAAGCAGAAATCATGCACAATTATGGAATTCTTTCATTCTTTATTTCCTTTTGGGATTGTAGTCATGTATTACATCTTATCTTTTATCTGAAAATAGTATGTTTCATATATTTTGCCCAGTTTTATAACTAGAGAGGCTAATCTGTTACCAATTATTCCATTATAGCTATAAGCAAAAGTATCCATTAGGTTTTTTTAAATCTTTTGTCAAACTAGTGATATGGTCTAGAACTAGGGAATTATGGTAAATAATGTAACCAAACATAAATCACCTGGTGAACTCAAAAGTGAACTTGTAGTTTGATGGAAAATGTGGTTACTGGAATCATTATCACATAAGAACCACATGCTTTTGGATTTTTTTTTTTTTTTAACACTATGGTGGAAAAACAACAAAAATTCTGAAGGACAACAAAAATTTGTGTCTCATATGTGCTTTTTGGATGGCTCTTCACTCCAAAATTTGAAAGGTAGCCAGGTCTATTGTATAGTTTGTCATATCACCACCTACCATTATAATATTTTTATTGGAACATATCTGTTTAATTGTGCTTTCCAAAGGGGAGCCAGAATTAGACCTGACCCAGAAGTTGTTTAGCGAAGTGAAAGTTGAACACTCTGGTATTGGGAATCCAGAGAAAAATAGTGGTTTTGTGTTCATGAGTTTACAATTCAATATGCTGCTTCCCAAGAATTATACTCAGAAATTCCTCTTCTTATTACTATTCCTCTACATGTACAAAGGGCTAAGTAGTGATATTTCTAATGATATTTTCTTGCAGACTGGCTTCTAAGGCAGAAATATCATTCCACAAAACAGGACTATTTTACTTAAACCTTCAGATTCTTCATATAATGCAGATTTTCCGAGTATCATGATTTTCAGGTATGTTGTACGAAATAGATCTGGATTCTAGTCTTGGCATGTGAATTACGAGTTTTATGTCTTGGGGAAATTTCTTTTACCTGATTCAGACTTAGTTTCTACATCTGTAAAATTGGAGTCATGAGAACACTCATATCCTGCAGGATGTTTTGAGCAATAAATGAGGTCATGTATGTAAAATGCTTAGTAGAGTGCTAGGAACTTGCTGATGACTAAACAGATATTTACCTATATTTTTAGTGCATTAATACAAATACATACAATGAGATAACAAGTGGTTAAATGTTTTTAAAAGATTTTATTTATTTATTTTAGAGAGAGAGAGCATATGTGTGAGTAGGGGGATGGGCAGAGGGAGAGGAAGAGAATCTCAGGCAGACTGTGCTAAGCACTGAGCGTAGAGCCTGGAGCCTGTAGAGCCTAGCGCCCAGAGCCCAACATGGGGCTCAGTCTCACAACCCTGAGATCATGACCTGAGCTGGAACCAAGAGTTGGTTGCTTAACTGACTGAGCCACCCAGGCACCTCTCAAGTGCTTAAATACATACACATACACCCACACCCACACAACACACATTTATTCAGGAGCCAATTATGTTCTTAAGCAATACCAATTGGGTTGGTTAATTTTATGTGCCAACTTGACTGAGTCACTGGGTCAATCATTATTCTGGGTGTGTCTGTGAAGGCATTTCTTTTCCTTTTTTTTTTTTTTTTTTAAGATTTTATTTATTTATTTGACAGAGAGATCACAAGTAGGCAGAGAGGCAGGCAGAGGGAGAGGGAGAAGCAGGCTCCCTGCTGAGCGGAGAACCTGATGCCGGGCTCCATCCCAGGACCCTGAGACCATGACCTGAACCAAAGGCAGAGGCTTTAACCCACTGAGCCACCCAGGCGCCCCACGTGAAGGCATTTCTTGATGAGATTAACATTTGAATTGGTGGACTGAGTAAAGCAGATTACCCTCCCTAATGTGGGTGGACCCCATCCAGTCAGTTGAAGGCCTGAGCAGAACAAAAGGCTGAGAAATAAGGTGCTCCTCTTGCCTAAATTGATTGAGCTGGGACATCAATAATTTCCTGCCTTTAGACTTGAACTGAAAAATATACTCTTCTTGGGGCTCAAGCCTCCTGGCTTTCAAAATGAAACTACAGCATTGGCTCTTCTGGGTCTCCAGTTGGCTGACAACAGATCTGGGGACTTCTTTGCCTCCAGATTACATGAGCCAATTCCTTATAATAAATCTCTCTGTCTGTCTCTGTCTCTATGTTTCCCACTCTATATGGGTATATCCCATTGGTTCTACTTCTGGAGAATCCTCTTACACCAAGCCTCTGTAATTTTGTCCCTTCAGCCCTGTTCTCATAGATCATAGGGAAAGAGGGATTTTGACTTTCCAGATCTCCTCCATATCCACACCTATGTCCTGATATTTACTGCAGTTCTTCCCTATTGCTGTTAGTCTGAAAATAGAAAGGGATAATGACATTTATTTACATGTATTGAGCAGTCATGGAGTAAATAGCCTGAGGCGGGGGGGAAATAAAAGTACACCAAGAAACAATTGTTTTTCTTACTCCAGAGACCCACAAGATGTATTTATAATGTGAACTGTAGGGGGCCAGCCCATCTCTGACTTGAAATGCATTTGCCCTGAATACTTACTCAGCCCTTTCTGATACCAAACTATCTTAGTCACTTTTAAAAAACAAAGCAGAGATCATTTTAAAAGCATTAAGGTGAAAGGCCAGGTACAATTATTCCTCAGACACATTTAAACTGCCCCATCAACAGGCAGTTAACACTTACTGGAGTGGTACAAGTTACTAGAGACACAGTGCAGTCCTGCATCTGATGCAGAGAAATAGAACTTGAAAGCAAGTATGAAATGCCACGAAAATAAACGGCAACTTCTTTCTTTAAAAGAAATTTTTTGGGATACACTATTCTGATGAAGAGAAGATAAATGTGTGTTGTCTAATGTATTTCTCATATTAACTAATGGCCTGGGCTCTGTATCTGAGCCCCAAACCTGGAAATTAGGTATGCTCTGCTGTGACTTAGCTTTCATCTCTCAGAGTTTAGCTCATGTGTTTCTTCCTTAACTTTAAAGCAACAAATAGTCATTGATTTCCATCTATTTACAAAACATTGTTCCGAACATGTTAAGGATGTAGATGTGATCACAATATAATCCCCTCTCTAAAAGCAGCTTACAATTCACTGGAACACTTTAACAAGCATTTATTGATCACTCTTATGTGTCAGGTTGTGTTCTAGGTAAAGAGGATACATAGGTAAATATGACATATTCTTTGCTCTTGATAAATGTATATCTACTGAGGGACAGACACACAAAATGAACAATTGCTGTAAAATAGAGGTATATACAAGGAGTCTAGAACGAAGAGTGAATAATTCAATCTAGAAGAGGGGATGGGCTTGGTTACAAATAAAATATTAAGATGAGAATGGGGAGATGTGTACTCATGAATCCAGGACCTTTCTAAAATTCATATTTTAAAAAAAGTAAAGCATAGAGTATGCAGGGGGGAAAAAACTTAAAAAAAAAAAGATTTTATTTATTTATTTATTTTAGGAGAGAGAGAGAGTACATGTGCACACGAGTCAGGGGAGGGGCAGAAGGAGAGGGAGAGAATCCCAAGCAGACTCTGAGCTGAGCGTGGAGCCTGACTCAGGGCTCAATCTTATGACCCTGAGATCATGACCTGAGTGGAAATCAAAAGTCAGTCGCTTAACTGGCTGAGCCACCCAGGCGTCCCACCAGGTTGCTTAAATCCAATCCCAGCAAGGGGGATATTGGAAATCCTCCATGGGTCTGTAATGCCCCTTCTAATTCCGGATCTGGAAGATGTTCTCTAAGCTTTTTCAGCGTGTAATCTTTTATATACAATTTACCTCTTACAAATTACTCTTTCCTTATAGGTGCTTAGTCTTAAGATTCTATAGCCTTGCTCAGAATTTGAGGGCAAAGGCTGTGACTGACATTTCTTTTTCAATAAGCACAATGTTTTGTACAAAACAAATAGGATATAACCAGCTGACTGATAAAGATCATTTTTACTCCATGACACAAACATTCAAGTCTACCTTCCTCAGCAGTGATGAAAAGACTTCTCAGTGTGATGAGGAGCCTTCCCTTACCCTTACCATCTTTGCTATGCAATGCCCTCAGAGCATTATTCACTGCGATTCAAGGATTTCTGCAGTCACTCCATTGGATCATGTGTGGGACCAATGGAAACATAAACACCCTACTTAAGAAATAATTCACTGTTTAGGAGCTAAGGAAAGAACATTTTCTTGGAACATAAAGGAAGCATAGAATGCCTTCTAAATGGAGAATATATAAATGGTGATTTTTGAGTACTCATTATTCTTTGGCCAAATTAAAAAATAATAAAATGTGGATATACATAATAGGGAGAGATAGGGATATATTGGATAGGTTCCTGGCCTAAGTGATAGTTAAGAGTCACAGAGTTCTCGGAGCTTAGTTTGCTTCCAGTAAAATAGGGTATATGAAAAATTATGCACCAAAAAAAGAAGACTTCTATTTCCTGGTTTCAGCTTATGTAAGATTTATAGATACTTAAAATAAATGTAAAAAGCATGTAAATATAGCTGGAAGGTATAAGAGATAATATAAAGATCCTACTTCTTTCTGCAATAGGGACTGGCTAAATATTAAATAGTAAAGATTTAGAAGCAAAAGTGCCTGTTTTTCTGCAGGTCAGATTTATTCAATGACTGGCTCCTTAAACTATCAAAAAAGATACCAGTGTGAAGTATTTGGGTGCACAAAAACTGTAGCCCTTATTTTACTCGAACACTCAATGCAGAAAATCCCAAAGTTTTTAAAATTTAACACCTCATATATACAAAAACACTATTCTGACTGTCAAAAGGAGATTCAAATAGGCATGAGATATGCCCTCAAAAAACTTAGAGCGCAGCCAAATTAAAAATATCAAATGTACGCACATACATACTGAGATAAGACAGCATCATCCCCTCTAAAGTATATACCTCAGTGAGTGCTTATATAATCAGAACTGCAGATTTATAAGAGGCAGTGGATACTTTGCTGAGTTATCAGGGACGCCCCAGTGGTCTTGGGGATGAGGCATAGAATGCCTACCCTGACTAGAAAGGACTGTTCCCATATGGGATTATCGGGAGAGGGTTTTAGGAGCAGTTCTGCAAAGACCCTGGTATTAGGGCTGAGAAATATGAAGTTGAGTCTGTGAACAATGCAAAGAACTTAGAGGATTTTGAGCAGGGAGTTATTTATTGAAGGAGGCACTTTTGGATTTTGGATCTGGATGAACTATGCAAGGTGATTTTCAGAGAAGAGATAGCAAGTAGTTAGATGAGAGCTAACCCAAATTTGAAGCTATGAAGGTCAGAATTAAAAGCTCCAAAGCAAAGTGCATGGAATTGCCTGGATTCTGGAGTTAATCTGAGGTGTCAGAGTGTCCTTTCCACTCTATTTGCAACACTTTTTTTTCCCTCATAACTTCATATATTTGATTTAAAAAAATCTAAATTCATTGAAGGCACATAATTTTGGGTTTATATTTTTCTCTGATCCTTTCATACTAAAAGACCCAAACTAATCTCCCCAGACAAAGATTTGCTTAGCTTGCCAGCCTTGCCAACTGAGCTATGGATTGTGTATTCCCAGGATACTTCCTAACTTATCCTCATACATCTAAAGATTGGGATTGAGTGGACAGTAGAATTTAAGAAGTCTCTCTGTGTTGCCCCACCACCCCCCATCCCTAGTTAGCCAGGGTCATGCTTCCTGGGAGTGAGGCCATACCTATCCGAAAAGAATCCAAGACTATTTCACATTCAGAAAGAAATAGTAAGATCCTTACCAAAGTGTACACATTGTATTTAATTCTCATTTTTAAAAGAATAGGCTTAACAGAAATCCACAATTTCTCTTAGTCTCTCATTCATGAAACTGGTGCTATGGGTTATAAACAAGCAATAGGCAAATGGCATAGCTGAGGAAGTCTGGAACAGGAATCCGGGATCGTGGGTCAGTGTCAGCCTTCCAGAAGTCAGCAGTCCAGGCAGGAAAGCACCAAAGAATGATTCCATGACCTGCTGCATCTCCTCTGGTCAAGAAAGGATGATTTCCGCTTGTTTTCCTGATTTCCTTCCCTCTTCTCATTCCCTCTCTTCCTCTCTCCTACCTCCTGTGTCTGTCTCCTTTTCTCTCCTCAAGTCTTCCCTTTTCTCCTTTGTGTCTCTCTGAGGAGGAGGAAAATGAATTTATGTTTTAGTTTCACTGAACAAAAGGTTGTTGAGGACGGAGTGCATATTTCTAGTTGTTGCCGGTTTTCATATCCTTTAGCAAAAAAGACCTTTCCCAAAAAAGCCCAAAGGTGGAGCTGTTGCAAAAGGAGAAAGTCAGACAGGCCAGCCGTGTCGCGAGGCCACCAACACACACAACGCAAACACTTACATGCCGGGTAGGCACGGAGGAGCCACAGATCCTGGAGGCTTTGCTTCCAAAACATAAACATTTCCTTTTTTTTTTTTTTTTCCCCAAGAGAAATAAAAACCCTGATTACAGCAGATGCATTACTGCCAAACTGTGCAAAATAGAACAAGTATTAAGTGTCTACTTAACCCCCTTTAATTGTTAATTCCATGCACTTTAGTAGATTCCAGTATTATCAAAATAACTGCAGGGAGAAAGGATTCAAATTTATTTGGGTTCATTAACACCACCATTTATCAGTGTAATGTCCTATAGATAATGATTGGAGGGTCATTCTATTTTCTCCATTTCTACACTTCTGTGTAGCGTGCTGAAATGCTATCGAATGGTTACATTTCTGTGAGAAAGACCTAGAAAAAGGCTCTTTTCAGCAGCTGAAAAGAGGCTTTCCGCCTCTGCATTTGGTCATTTCTCAAAATATTTCCCACAGAAGCAGCATTTTTTTCTTCCAGGATCCTAACTTGGTATTTTACTTTCATCATCCTGAGAAGCAGCAGCAAATTTTGAAAACCCATTTTATGGAGAGAAACACACAGAGCTCGCTGCATTGTTCTAGTTCCTCCCAGAAATGGGATGAATTGTCACCATCCATTTCCACAGATTTTTAGTTCTTGGCTTTGTCTAATAGTTTTGCCTGTTCTGCTTGAAAAACAGAAAGCTCCCCCACCCCCTGCCCAATCACTTACCTCTTCCTTTGTCTCTATCCCTAGAGCAAAGAGCTCCAGATTGATGTCTCGAAAGCTATTGAAGCAAACAATTCAGCTAATTTCAGAATGTCCTCATTTACTCTCAGAATATGATTTCATCCTCATCACTTTAATGTTTACTTTCAACTCTGAGTTGCTGGTAAAAACAGGGACAAAGTAACCTGGGATGTTTTATGCCACCAAGACTAAAAGGTATTGATCCTTTTTGCCTCTGGAAAAAAAGGTTTCTAATAATTTCCAGATATATCGTAGATTGCATTGCTATCTTTAATTAAAACATGACACAGGACAGAAACCAATTATTTACTCTTTTAAACCATAGGGCCACCTTTGTCCTGATGGATTCTGATGTCTCATTTGCAAATTGGCAAGTTTGTTTTTTGTGTGTGTGTGTGCGCTTGTGCTTGAATGCAAGCATGCTTGTGAATTTATTCTTGGCTTTGCTACTGGTGACATTTAAATGTGGGTTTATGTCAGGTAGTTAAAAATATATAAAAGGCTGAGTTATACCAACATTGCCTATCATGCATGCCCCTAAGATGACTGAGGGAGGAGTTTCCAAAGTGTTTTTATTTATGCAGTGTGGGTGCCCTGTGAAACAGAACTTAAGAGGCAGGGGCTAAAGCAAAGTGGAGTAAAAAGAAATGCCTTGAAAGGGAACTGATTTCAGATACAGAAATAAAGCAACCTCATCCTATTACAAGAATACTTGAACTGGCTCAGTCCCTTCCTTATTTCTTATTCTCTCCCAGCTGTTTCAAAAGGCGCATCTCATCGCACGTCTCTGGGGCTTTTCCTCTGATCCAGACCTGGCCTGTGTTCTGTTCTTTCCTTTCAGACAGTGCTGGTCTCCAAGACATCTCCTCGGCAGCTTTTGCCATCTGGAGCTGTCTGCTTTCAGCTCTGCTGTGCAGACTCAGGCTCCTTGAAACTGTCATCTCGAAACATATTTATTACTTCCTCACGCCTGGGCTTCTTGGTGCCACGTTCCTTCTGCTCTTTGATTTTGCAGGGCAGAGGCAGTGTTATTTTACCATCTGAATTAGTACTAAGGGGTGCTGTTAGTGTGAAGAGCATGGCCTCTGAAGGAGAGGGCGACATCGCATGAGGCTGCCTCCCCACAGCCCAGGCTGCTGTTGCTAGGGGGTACTTCGTGCAGCTCTGAGGCTGGCAAGCAGGACCTCCTTCTCCTCACTTTGCTGCTGCTGTCTGTACTGTGAGGTACAGCCGATGTGCAATGAATCTTATGTCGCTGTTCCTCCCTCTCACTAGGCTGATAATGTACCCGGATACCTCAGGTGGCAGTACTTTTTAGGTCATTGCCCTCATCGACTCCATCCTGTGGAAGAGGCAGACTCACTCACAAAATAGAGGGGAAGTTGTTTTAGAGATCAGAAAACATGGATGTTTTGAAAAGCCCTTTCCCAACAAAATGGCAGACCTGCTAAAGCCTTACAGATAAAGTTAATGTAATCTTCCATGAACAGAGAAATCCATTTGCACATTTGTAGTTGCAAAAGTATCCTTGGGGTCCATGCCTTATGACCTAGTTACACTTAATCCCATGGTAAAATCACATTTCAGAGACCCAGGATAGGTACAATGAGTCACAAATTTGAGTGCATCCTGTCATGGCAGGAATCCTGTATCACAGACATTAGACAATGATCGAAATAGATTTTACTTCTTCTTTTTTTTAATTTTAAACTTCAGTTGGCTCAATATCTTCATTTATGCCATGGGTTCTTCGATTATGGTTGCCCCTTAATTGATAACATTAAATGAATGAATGGGAAAGTAACTGCCAAATGTGTCCCACTGCAATATTTGACAGATGCTCTGATACGAGCTGCTGTAATAATGGATAAGGAGGGAGAAAGTTCCAAAAGGATTTTAGAGTTCAGCCTTGGTTCAAGGGGTCTCATTAGTCATATGTGAGAAATATTAACATTTTCCATTAATTCCAAAGAACTCCCCAAATTTATGTGGATTTCCATGGCGAGTATTGCGGTGGAGATACAACAGAAGCCTGAGGAAGAGAAGGAAACTGAAGTCTTTGGGGTCTACTAAATGTAGGGACAATCATGTGTCTTACATTTATAAGGCTGTTGAATCTCATAACATCTTATCAGCAACCACAAAACACAGGTATTTTTATCACAGTTTTATACATGAAGAAACTGAGGCTTAGAGGACCAAGGTCAAGGTGACCTCCTGATTAAAAAAACTTGCCCCTAGGGTGTTAGTCTATTATGAAAGGACGTTTGCTGGTCTGTCCTTTCAGAGATCCTGGCAAAAAATCACAACCATATAATTAAGATCCCAAGAGAGCAAATGATGCAAATAGAGACCACGGAGGACAACGAGGCACAGATCCATTCGGTAAAGTCTGTGAGTCCTCAGGTTGCAGGATTAGAGAGCACACAACCTGCTCAATCTGTCAGTGTGCTCACACCTCCCTGCCAAGGACCAGGCTGCGGACTAGAGCCATCCGGAAGAGCGTTCTCACAGAGCACTCTCCAGGGCCATTTCTAAGTGGAATAAAATTGTTTTGCCCAATTGCTGGCTGATCTTCTTTTAGAAAAGAAAGAATTTGTATCAGATGGGGAAATAAAAGGGCAAGTTACTAACACCCTCCTGGACATGAAGGATAGAATCAGGTTTCAAATGTTATTAAATTTTCACCGAAGACTGAGGGGAAGTGAAGAGCCTAATGTGGAGTTATTATTATTTTTTAATCTCTGTTCTCATTCTTTATGCTCTTAAGAAAGAGATGGGTCAATGCCCTCAAAAGTAAAGGAAATAGAAAAAAGTGCATTGAAACACTCAAACAAATAAATAAAACATAGGGGAAATATAAATGGTGCTTTGTGAGCAATGGGAAACCCAAATGACCCTTGTTGTCTTGAGATTTATAAGTCTGCATATCACAGATGCCCTGTTGCTTTATTCATACTATTCAGGGAGAAGGCAGCCCCTAACCATCATCACCCATCATTAAATCATTACAGAAGTGGTATTGTTAAAAAGACACACACACACACACACACACACTCATTGTGTAGATTTATTTTACCAGAATTCGGGGTGTTTAGATACTTTTTGTATTGCCTGGGCAACGCATTAAGCCTTCAAAGCCATGATTTTAGAAAAATAAGTACTCAAAATTTTTGTTTCTTTTTCCAGTATTATCATTGTCTGGAGACCTGGATCAAGGGCAGGTTTAAAATGGGTTGAGGAGAGATAGATGGACTTGGAGTACAATGAATTTATTTTACACCAGTGTTACATTTAAAAATGTTAAACTGATCACTGTGTACGTGTCTATTGATTAGGCCAGTTCTAAGAAGACTACTACATACGTGCTTATTGACTACACCAATTTTTAGAAGAATTCTAATCAGGAATACTCCCATCTTCCTTGAGTCCTGACATCATTTCTGACATTTCCTCTCTGCTAATTAGATTACACATACTTTAAAGTTGCCTAGAAAGCCTAATATATTTGGCACCAATTTCTACTTTTCATCATGTGTCCTGAATCAAAACAAGGATAAGTGGTAAAAGTATAATCTATCTTCAGAGAACTACAGTTGTGATTTCAGAGAATTGATTCACTCTTAAAAAAAAAAAAAACTCTTCATATCTCTTATATTTGTGAAGCAAGCCTGCGCTCATGTTGGTAAACTTTATGGTGACATATAAAAATTCTCAGGTTTTTGGCCCTTTTTAAATGAACATTCCTCAGCCAGTAAGATCAACCATCTTTTTAAATGGGTATATGGAAATCGGCATGGTTTACAGCAAATTTTACACATTCATCAAATGGTAGCTCAGACTTTTCTTCCTGGGGGAACTTCCTGATCATTCGGCCCCCCGTGATTTCTGCATCTTGAATTCTTATAGCATCATTACATCTATTGTCTACTTTGTTGTCTATGTGGAATTTGGCATACACTCAGATATCAATTTAACTGGATACGGTTTTGAAATCTCAACTATATGTTTAACTTTTCAGTAATTAAAACTTTGTCTTAAATTTTCCTTCAGGAAACTCCTGCTGCAATGAATTTCTAGCACAGTGTTTCACAATCTCATTTACTCAAACATCTTTGAGTACCTATTCTCATTGCTTATTGAAAATGGAGGAAGTTGCTACACCCACGTACATGAGATATTTAAAATAATATAATCTCTATAAAAAATAAAAAGAATACATTTACAGAATGAATTCAGATGTACCCCAATTAGTGTAGAAAGAGGAGGAAATTCCGATCATCAACTTCATCTGTGGTGTTTATCAGCAGAGTCCTCCAAACACTACCTAAAGTTCCACATGAAATTTACAACTGGTGAGACAGTCTTGTTTGCAAATTTATGCCATAGTCTGAGATTTGCAGAAGCCCAAGACACTTACCTTGTTTACCAGATATATCTTTTTTATTCACTGGTCATTCCACCATTTTTATTGGATTTCAAAGGTGAATAAACAAAACAAAACAAAACAAGCCAAGGTGTTCAAGTATTACGTTTCCTTCTCTCTCTCTCACTCTCTCTCTCTCTCTTGCTTGCTCTTTTGGATGTCCTAGAGGAGAGCCAGCTTAGGTAAAAAATTGAAAGTACATTTTAGGTGGCCTTGACCAAAAGAAGAAATGAGCAGAAAAGAGGTATACTATGAAATTTTTATCATTTCACCCAATTTAGATCTAGTTGTGGTGAGGATGGGAGGGTGGAAGGAGGTGGAATGTCAGACTGAGTTGTTAACACTTTCCTGATGAAAGAGAAGGCTGTTGCTGAGGAGGGAGCCTAGGTGCCCAGTGGCCATGCCATACAACCTGGAGAGATGCCATTTATATTGGAGTCCATGTGAGCGGTGCTTCCTGGGGATGTGCAGTGGAGCTGTGGAGGCCATGTCTGCAAGGCCGCCCTGCTTCCTTGCTTGGGTCTGATCCTTAGGGTTGATATCTGGGTGTCACCATGATGACTGTTTTGAAATCCTGTGTGTGCAAATTTCTATCCAGGGCAGTGATGTTATTAATGCCTAGAATTTAGAGCGAATATCTCTAGAAAAATCCATTCACCTATCATTGCTCCAGGAAATTATGTTTCTTTTTTGAAAAATGTTACTGTTCATGTGCATATTCTTTGCTTTTCTATCCCGTGGGTGCCACATACTTGATGTGAAGCTTTTTTCCCTTCCTTTTTGGCAATTAGAGTGCAAAGGTGCCCATGAGGACAGGGTTTGGCGGAATTTTACTAGTGAACACAGGGGTGCCGAGTGCTGGCAGACAGAACCACAACTTATTTTGAAAACATACATTTGGGCTAAAAATGATAAATCTGTATTTATCTTCTTAAAATGCTCTCAAAGGGGAAGAAAAAGGGGAAAAAAGCTTGGATTTGGAAAGCGTAGAGACCAGAGAAAAGAAGAAGGCAAAATATGCTTTTCCCAATAATTTATCTTCTTGGATGCTTCCCAGTGGGCATTGGGTGGATTTCCAGTCTATATTTTGAATGGTAAAATGAATATTTCATTTAACAACTGTATTCCAGAATATGTAACTATCCAAAGCCTCCATATGAAGAGCCAGAAGAGACTGCTTTACCTCATCATATATATGACAGAAGGAAGTGTTTCCAAGTAAGAAATGGTAGGTGTCATCCCTGGACATCATAACAGCTGCACTTTGGATAGCTCTGCAGTGCTTTCCAGCGGTTCTTTCTGGTTAAGTTAGTCACGGTTTCCAAGATGCTACTATAAATGTTACCTAGGACAATTTTTCCCCCATTGTTTAAATCTTTGTAATCAAGAAGTAATTAAATATTTTAAAAGTTCAGTTGAATGAATTGGGGAATTGGGGATGTCCATGATAAGAGTACCACCAGCTCAGTTTCTCCCCAAATGGATAATCGAGTGTTGAAAATTAGTCCAATTATAATACAATCATATTATAGTAACAGATTGATAAATATATAAATAAATACTTTTGTCTGTATTACCTAAACAGAAGACTAGTTATATTTTTTCTTAATTTTCTTTCTTTTTTTTTTTTTTCCTAGTTAAAGGCCAGTGACTATCTTGTTTACAGTGCTCATCCAACTTTAATGTGCATATGAATCAACTGGAGATTTTATTTAAAATATGTATTCTGATTTTTGAGGCTTGGGTTGTGTCTTAAGTTTCTCCATTTCTAATACCCTCCCAAGAGGTGCCAGTGCCATTGGTCCACAGATCATACTTGTAGCAAGTCTCCCCATCCCACTACTTAGAATATTGTTTGGCAAGTAAAAGACCCTCAATAAACATTTGCCAATAGGTGAATGAATGGGTAGATAAATCTCAGACACATTCTTATTTTCAGATTCTTTTTTATCTTTTCCCTAGTTGGGTTAATTTCTGAGTGTAATTAATACAAACGAAATTGGTATTTATACTAGACTAACAAGTGCTAAAATGTATAGTTTTTCAAATTAAAAATAAGACCTTCTTGCTACAGGGAAAATAAAATTATAACATGTAATGTCATCACATTGTTCAACAGATTAGGAAAAGAGAGCCAGTAAAGTAAACTACAAATAGCCATATAATATAGTTAAAAATAAAAGTTGGGTGAGGAGGGTGGTTATGCCAGATACACCTAGGGTCAAACCTTACTTACTCATCTTGTCTGCTGTGTGGCCTTGGGAAGTCACTTTCCTAAGTCCCAAGATCCTCTTCCAAAAAATGGGAAAGATCCTTCCTATATAAAATTACGAAGGGAGAGACTGAAATAAATTATGTAAATGTTAAGTTTCTTTTTCTCTTCCTTCACCCTTGCCCAAAGTAACATCATAAGTAAGTGTCATGGCAAGATGGGAATTCCAAATCACTTCGTTGGCAACCCTCTGTTCACAGAAAGAAAAAAAAAAATCAGATTTGTGTAGACATGCTCCTCCAGTTTTGGAGATCAGATGGAGGCAAATGTTAAATAATCTTGGGAGTATTTGTTTCTCCAGCATTAATTATCTTTTTACTAGCTTTAGCAGAAATGGACACTAGCTTTATGAAGCCTGAGAGTCTGAGAAAGTTGTCTATCCTCTCTACTTCAGAAAGCTTTTTCCAAGATGAAAATAGAACATTGGCCTTAAAATGTCAGCTCTTTCCTTACATTTTCTTCTTTTAAAAATTTCTACCAACTTCCTCAATAGCACATTCTTGGTTTTATTGTCCTGATGGCAAGAAATTCTCATGTTGCAAATGCAGTGATTTAAATGTATTTCCTTCCTCCAGGGGCACCTGGGTGGCTCAGTGGTTTAAGTGTGGGACTCTTGGTTTCAGCTCAGGTCATGATCTCAGGGTTGTGAGACAGAGCTCTGTGTCAGGTTCCGGGCTCAGCGCAGAGTCTTCTTGAGATTCTCTCTCTCCCTCTCCCTCTGCCTCTCCCTTTGCTTTGCCACACTCTCTCTCTCTCTCTCAAATAAATAAATAAAATCTTTAAATATATTTCCTTTTCTCTTTTTAGATGGAACTAGAAGATACTAAGCAACCTCTTCCTTCAGGAGAGGAGAAAAAAAAGATACAAGCAACATTTATTGTTCTATTTTATATTTTCTCATTTAATCCTCTGAACAGTCTTTTTTTTTTTTTTTTTTTTGAGATAGAACTAGAGTGAGAGAAAGAGAGAGAGAGAGAGCACAAGCAAGGGGAGCAGCAGGCAGAGGGAGAAGCAGACTTCCTGCTGAGCAGGGAGCCCGATGCAGAGCTCCATCCCAGGACTCCAGGATCATGACCTGAGCCGAAGACAGACACTTAACCAACTGAGCCACTCAGGCACCCCAGTCCTCTGAACAGTCTTAAGCTGAGTGTTATTTAATTCCTCTCGTAGATCACGGAATTGAGCTTTAAGAAATTAAATATCTTTCCCAAGATTGTAGCTAGTAAATGGAAGTTAGGATTTGATTCAAAGTTCCATTCATTTGAAAAATGCATAAAGATGAAGCATGGCCAGTTTGGTGTTCTATACATTGGATATGATAATGCAGGGTAAAGAAGGCACCTCTTCCCATGGATATTATAGAATTGAGAAGTAGAACACCAAGCAACCATTTTGGCTTAGCATGATAAGTGTTCTTGTCTCCTTGCCCTGAGCTGTGCAATGGGAGCTCGTGACCCGGGAATTCCGGCCTATTTGAATCCCAAAGCCTCACTTTCCCTCCACAATGTATCATGTCTGAATGTTGATAATAAAAAGAGAATCATTATAATACACCAGAATACATGAATTTAGTCCCCTCCACCACATAGTTCAGGCTTACATTAAAAGTAATACAAATACTTTGATTTGTCAGTCATCCTCATGAGTCCAGGACTTTTATTTGTTTTAGCCTTTTCCCTGAAGCAATGAATGGAATTTTCAATAAAGTCACAGACTTAGTTAAGAATAAAAGAGGAAGGCGTGGTGAGAAAGATCATAATCTGGGAGTCAAGCATTCCATTTTGTTCCTCTTTGGTAGGCAATGAGTATGAATATCAGGTCTTGACTATCGCATCTTTCTCCAATAGGACATTGAAGATATGATTCCCCTAATAGCCCAAGGAGAAAGCACTGTTTTTGTTCTTTTTTTTAGATAAAGGCCCAACTTGATCCATATGTGTTGTAGTCCACAGAACTTTCTCCTGAATTTCAAATAATTTACAGTCTGAGCCACATAATTGTTTAGTCTTTGAATCTGTCCTCTATGATATTTATCTCATTGTTTCAGGCCTGATGGATATATCTTCTCGGTAAACATAAATTATGTTAAATCAAGTGTTGTGACTTCTTCCTTCCTCTCTTCTTCTTCTCCTTCTCTGTCTTCTTGTTCTTGTGGAAATAAATGAAGACCAAACAAATGAGAAAAGCAAAGGCTATTAGTTTTGTGCTTTCTATAGCAAGGGAGTCAGCCGCTTCACTTGGCATTTGGTCAGAGACTCAAAGGAAGGCAGAGGAATCGGAAAACTTTACAGTGGAAAAAAGGGACGGCTTCAGGTATGCCCTGATTGAAGGCTGTTGGTGTAGGGAAGCTGTGGTTGGGCTCCCTAGAAGCAGAACATCTGTATGATTGGCTAGCAGTGCATATTTAATTTTCTCCGATTGGTTATAAGCTAGAAACAGGGACAAAAGAGGACACCTGGGTGGCTCAAACAGTTAAGCGTCTGCCTTTGGCTCCGGTCATGATCCCAGCGACCTGGGATGGAGCCCTACATCAGGCTCCTTGCTCAGCGGGGAACCTGCTATTCCTTTTGCCTACAGCTCCCGTGCATGTGTGCGCTCTCTCTCTCTCTCTCTCTGTGACAAATAAATAAGTAAAATCTAAGAAAAAAAAAGAAACAGGGACAAAAGTTAGGGAAGCTGTCAGAAACAAATTGCCATTTTGGGCTAATTATCACAAAAATTATTGTTAAAATTCCTGGATAGTCATTAGAGACAGCAATCTGGCTTCCTGTTAAGTCTGGTTTATAGAAGGCTGACTTCCTGGCTTGTTTGTTGTAGGTAAGGGGACTGTTTCTTGTGGAGGTGACTGCAGGTGCAGGTCTAAGTTCTGTTTTTTATATATGATCTGACCATTGTTCATTTATATACAGTCTCTTCTCCTACTCTTCTCCTCCTACTTTCCCCCCTTTTTCTCTATCTTCTTCCTCCTTTGATACTCTCCATACCAAAGTCAGTACAAGTATGACTGAATATTTTCTTTCGTTTTAGAGACTTTTATATTACAAAATTTCTGCATACCTATTGAAAAAGTGTCAACCAATACAGAGTGGATACAGGACAAGAAAAGTCACCCTTTCCTTATCATTGTAGAATAACCCTTAGTTAGCAGTTTGGTGCTCATTTTGTAAATTATTTTTAGATACACATGTACCGTTCATTTAAAAACTTAAAATTATAGCATATTATATTTTAAAACTTGCGTATTATCACTTATCAAAATACCACAGACATCCTTCTAAGTCAGAACCCACAAATCTATTTTACTATGTATTCAGTCACAGACTCTAAGCTCACTAGATTATAAACTCCATGAAGTCCAAGATAGTAGCTCTGTTGTTATTTCTCTTTTCCTAGGCCTAAACGGTGCTAGCACGTTGTAGGTACTCAATGATGCTTGTTAAATGAATGAATTTCGGTTTTATTTTATTTTTTAAATTAATATATCAAGTAAAAAAATCATGTGTAGTCTTGAACTTAAATGCCTGCATACTTGTATTTCTGTCAGGTAGAGATTGCTAGGAATAGAATTGTGGCAAAATGGATAAACATTTTAAATCTTGATATAGATACCAAACTTTCCTCCAAAATAAGTTAATTATTATTGTTTTGTTATCTTGTTATTATTTCCATTAATAACAACAGAGGTAAGAGTAAATATCACTGGCTGCTTACCCAGAATCGATCGCTTCCCCTACTCTCACCAACCACCTCTTCTGAAGATAAACCAAATTTTATCTGGGGTGTCTACCCCTCCTCCTGAATCCTATTCTTTAAAGAGCTCTGACTCCACCTCTGCCCCTGTTTAGGGACCTGGTTGTTACAAACCCATCAGCACATTCAATTCTCCTGGCCACACTCATTAAGCATCTGTTTTAAGCAATCTAAACAGAGTTAATTTCAGAACTTTTACTAGGGATACTAGAGGGGAAAAAGTTCTCTTTATCTCCTTGAGGACGGTGGTGGTTCTGCAGATGCGAAGCCTAGAACTGTAGCAATAAATCTGTCCTCATTGGGGAATCTCGTCATAGGATCATGTTGGCACCATGAAAGCAAGTGGGATGGTAGAACTGAGCCAGGTCTGAATCATTCCAACCCTGAAGGCTCATCCATTGCAGGACTTGCACTTATAGTAAGGCAGTTGAATTATGTTTTCTGACATATGGCTCTATGGTTCTTCTCTTAATTATTTTATTCTTATGTTTTTCCAAATCATCTTGGACCTAAGGATACTCAGGAAGGAAGTGTCTCCTAAACAACCCACCTTCCCAAATACTTCTAAAATAATCTGGTCACCTGAAGAGTTTCTCCCTGTGCCTTACATCTCATTGTGTTCCGTTGTGTTCAGTGTTTCCTTAAAATGCTTATTAGTTGCTCAAGTGTGGGGGATACTGTGTCAAATCCCATTTTAATTTCATTTTCCTTCATCCCCTGTAGAGGAGAGGCATCCCCTTTCTCGCTGTTGGTATCTACACATTATCATCTTGGTCACAGTCTGGTTCAAGACCCAATTTTGGCCCAAGCCAAGGGAAAAAACCTCCTTTGTGTTGAGGTGCTTCACATGCTGTTGCTGATAAAGTTGTGCCTGAAAATGGCTCAGCTTCTGAGACATCATGGAGCCAGCCAGGTCTCTTACTAGATTTGTCCAATCAACATAAAGAGAATTGTTAAGATCCAGGCATTAGAGAGACACTTAAGATGAAGAGGGAATGGAAAAATTCTGTGAGAAAGTGGCATCTCAGTTTCTTGATATGGGTGTGGTTCACGCTGGCCACTGCTCAAGGAAGACCAGCGTGTCTAATACCCACCGGTGAGAGCACAACATAGGCGCAGACATTGGGGGATGAAACTTTGCCTGGGAAGCAGAACTGTGAAAGCCTCTAGGTATGTACATGCTGTGGCACCAGTAGCAGTGCGTTGTAAGTGGCTGCTCTGCAGGGCTCTCCCTGCTGTAGGACTGATCTTGGTGCGCCTGCCATTCTTTCTTGTCTTCCTCTTCCTGCCATCTTTCTCCTTCCAAGGAGTATTCAGACACGGACCAGGGGCAACATGACACCAAAAAAGTATTTTAGCTGCACCTGAGAACATACTGTGGTGCAGACTTTGTAATACTAAGCCTCTCTGCTTGTTTAAAAAACAGACACAATTTTTTTTTCAGATCTCTGAAAAAAATCTCCTCAGATACTTCTTAAATCTGTTAATCCATCTCAGCGTATGTGTTTTTTACCCTTAGCTTGTGGCAGCTAGAATCCCAAATGGACTCAATAATTCTCATCACCTAGTCACACTTGTGTAGTGCCCTCCCACGTTGTTGGAGGGTGGATGGGATGGGGGTGATGACTATTGATGGCTGACCTTTGGTTTCTCTAGAGGTGGCGAGCCATGAGAACAGATTTACAACCAACAGAGTAGGGCCAGAGTCATTAGAAATGAAATGATGAAGAGAAGGGGGTATCTTTTTACTGAGGCAAGTGGAAAGAAAATTTTTAGCCCCTTCTGAGGTTTAGATCATGCAGCAGAGTCTTGGAAAGCTGAGAGATGGACACAAAATTAATTTCATCGCAAGGTTTTATATTTTAGCTTAACAAAAGGAGTAAAATGTGAAAGAGAAGGCAGAATGGCTCTTGCAATTGAGGTCGCTTGGTTTTTCTCAGTTTGTAAATGCATGCTATCTCTTCACGTAATGGTGGTAAATATGTAATAGAGCCCTTATGTAGATCTAACTTCTTCAGTAGTTTGCAGAAGGAAGGAATGCTTCTCCATTATTTCATGACATTTCCAATAGGGCAGGAAAGGTGACCTATGCCATCTAGCAAGATCCCATGGCTCAAATTATCTGTAGGAATTTATGAACATGTGCAGAAATGGGTATGTTACTCATATTATAATAGACAGATTGTCTCTTGTACTATAGAAAAGATACTTTAACCAGATCCTGATTCCAGTGTTTATTTTGCCAATTGTAGAAGTGTGCCTTTTGGTATACCTCTAAGTCTATTTGAGACTGAGAATTTATATAAGTAAAATGGAACTCTTTAAAGAGGTGCTCTAGAAGTTCTTGACTAGTTCTAACGTTCTGAGAGTCTATCTCCATTATGCTATGGATCTTTCAGTCATAGAGCCTCTGTATGTAATTATAACAGGGGAAATACCCACCTCCACCCTTGACCATTAGATCCTTAGCACATTGGTCTAATGGAGTGAAACAGCTTGGTGCAAGAAAGGTTCCAGGGTGATCAAAGGGGCCAAAAATACAATGTTTTTTTCCTTAAGTCAATAGCATAAGTTTGTGTCAAGAGTTCCTGTGTTACTAAGGACAGTCTGAAATTTTAAGTGACTTTCACTTAAAAGCATGCATGACTGTTTTATCCAAGTAAGTGAAATGGATCCAAAGATGAAAGTCCCATTTTTTAGTACTGCCACAAATCCAAATTAAGGAGAGGTGTCTGCAAAAGCCTTTGATTATAGATCATAAAATCTCCAGCTTATATCAGACACTGTAAAATTGCTCAGTGACAAATGAAATGCCTATGCACTAAATATATCTTTTAAGCACCTTGCAGTTCAGGTACGTTTATCACTGAGATACAATAGTACTTCTGCAGGTCACAGGTACAAGGTCAGAAATGCTGGTTCTGCTGGTTTGGAATGTAACACTTAATGGCCCATTATTTGAGGACATAGAGCAGAGGCTTCAAGCAAATACACAGACTATATTTCATGTGGAAACTTCAGAAGCCAATAGACCAGCCATATTTAGAAATAATGATAGACCAGACCCAGCATGCGCATGTATGGCTCAAAAAATACAGGGACCCACCGGGATTCAGCTTTGTAACAATAGCTTGCATCTGTGTAGTGTTTTGTAGTGTTTCAAAGAACTCTCACATACAGTATCTCATTTGATCTTCACAGCAACATTGTGAAGTTGGCAAGACAGGAATTATTATCCTCATTTTATAGAACAGGAAACTAGACTCAGGGAGGTTAAGTGACTTGGCCAAGGTCACCCAGATGACATGCAGCAGAATCACAGGATTTGAATATATACCTTTTGACTTCAAGTTCAATATTTGTTCCATTACAACAAGCAAACAAAAGCCGATAATGTCTATTCAACTACATTGTTGGTCATTTCTGGTTCTAAAAGTCTACACTATGGAGTCGGGTATAAAAATGTAGTAGGCATTTGACAAACTTGTTTTTCACCTCTCTTGCCATTTCCAAATGCCTAGAGATGAAACAGGTATACTTTGACAATGACAGTAGCAAAATATAACAGTTGGGTGGCCAATGTGAGGGGTTTCCCTAAGAGCACATGGGGATATATGAAAACGAAAGAAAGCCAAGAACCACTGGATACTGAAATATGAGAATGATGACAGGAGAAAAAGATAGCAAGTTGATAGTAAATGGAAACCGAAATACTGAAAACTTGCTCCTCAACATTGTATTCTAATCCAGTGAACACCTGCCTCACCCTCCTCCAGTCCTTCCTTTCTCCAGCCGTTTCTCATTTAGTGATTCCTTGGTCTACCTTCTTGGTGTTTCTTGACTGTCGAAGAGCCCAAAGGTCTATTTCTCTCTCTTCAGGTAAATGAGTTAAGTTTTGCTCATTTACTCCCCCCTGAAGTGTCCTGTCTTCCTTTGCATCCTGCTATGCAAAAGAGCCAAACCACTCTAAATGTGATAAACAAAACATAACTGTAGGTCACGTGCCTGCATCCAAAGAAGAAATGCCAAATCTAGACCCACTATGGCTGATCACTGTCATGGAGACAGACATTCCTTATTCCCACTCCAGGAGCATGTACCATCCATAGATCTCAGATCTTTTTTCCCCTGGTGAGTTCAGTAAGGGTATCAGATTCCTTCGTTATTCAGTGTTTTAGACAGTTGCCAATTCCTAATCAGAGGGGGAAGGAAGATGGGATCTATTTAACATCCTTGTTTACCCAAATATCTTTTGAGTGGGGTACGTGGGGGATTTTCCATAACCCCTTTCCCGCCCAAATAAAACCACTATTTGACCTAGAAAGCAGCAGCTGTTGAAGGCTTGACTCCGCTTTTCTTCATCTCGCTGTAGTCCCTCTCCCATGTGTCCTGCATACTCAGAAGCACTGAGAGAGTACCTCGCAACCCAGAGTGAGCAACTGTGAGAGTTCCAAATCTTACCTGTAAAATGACTCAAATGAGCATTTTGTTTTTAACACTTCTCTGTCCTGTGATTCTGATTCGTGTGATCAAAATCAAAACGCTATGCAGGGCAGCAAGAAGGATCACTAAGTGTGTCAATCAGTGACTTGAGCCTTAATATCTCCTACTTTCTCTGAATTTTTCAGAGACTGAGAGAAAAATTGTTCTTTCAAATTTTTGTTGTTGAAAACTGGAGAGGATATGGACGTGAGTGTTTCTTAATTCTTGCCTTCTCTGTAGAGTGGAGAGCATGCAGACTCCTCCTCTGACTTTGCACGGTGAACCTCTGGCCTCCATCCTTCTCACCGAGGGAGCTCAGAGACCCAGATAGTAAGGAAGTTTGGTTGAGATGATCAGTAAAGGACTCCTGATTCCCCCTTGCATCCAGTATGGCAGTACATAAGTGCATTCTGAAAGGTATTGGAAATAGAATCAGGCCTACTTACAGGAAGGGGAGATGTCTGTGCTCCTGACAGGACTGCTTGCATTACATCTCCAAAGGGACTTCGCTAGTGAGAGGCTTACTCCTCTGAGGTGCTTTGTATTAAGACATGAGCAGGTGTGCAGGGAGGCAGGAACAGGAATACGGAAGGCAAGACATTTAATTTAAAAAGCGAATACATTCAACTGGAGAAGAACCTTGTAAGAACTCTGCATTCTGTTTTTGAGGATGAGTTTCAGGGAGCAGTGGGAAGAAAGAAGGGTGCTGGAATCCATAAGGCTGTACACAGAAACCAGGGTTTCAACGTAGGCTGTGAGTGAGCAAGAGAGGGCAGTGTTGGCACATCTAAAGCAAGGCGTGGAGGTTTACAGGCTGAGCTGTGAGAGACGTTTTTTTGTTGTTGTTTAAAATTTATGAATTCTTATTGTTGTTTGTCTCACCCCGCAAACTATACCTCCCCGCACACACATTTCTCTTGGAAGTTTTGCCTGACCCTCGTCAAATAAGAAACCCAAAGTAACATCTAGCAGAAACCTTCGCAAAGATTTACCTGTGATGACGGAGTCGAGAATGGAAAATAAAGTAAACCTGGGAAGGAAAAGAATAACATGATAAATTACTTGTAACTAAATGGAATCATTTCAATCAAAAGCATTTTTTTAAATGAATGAGCTTGCTTCTTTGCTTGATTCTAGCTTTAGCAAGAAGATCAAAGAGATTTATGACCTGTGTCTCTTCAAGCCTGATGCCAGAAATGAACATGTTCTCATTAATAGTCATTTTCTCGTCAAAAGAAGGCTTTTATGCAGACAATGTGCATTGCTTTCATAGCTTGGTCATTGGCAAAAATTTTTATCACAAGTTGGATGGCTTATCTTGGGGATGATGTGTTGTATGTGTGTTTGCATGTGTGTTGGGCACATTTAATGCTTTTATGTTTCAAATGTCCCAAACTTCTGTGGCCCATGGATTTTTCAACTGAGAATCCTGCCTATTTCGTTGAAGTGGGAAATTCACTAACATAGTGAGAGGTCCAACAGACAAAGGTAAATCTCCAGTCTTGTGGATGTTTTGAGTCTGATGACATGAAGAGATGAAATTTCCTTGGGAGTTCAAATTTTGCACATTTTAGTATAGCCAACTTCATGCTGAGACTCCACAGCGTGACTCTTGTGGAGACTTAAACAATTATCTGCTGAATTTGAGCAACAAAATTCAAAAAGCTGAATAATAGAAAAATAAAATAAATAAATACATATCTTTCTTCTCCATTCAGAAACAGGATGTTTTGTTCCCTTTCATTGAATGGTTTATGTTTGCTTGTTTGTTGAATACATTGGCCCCAGTCTGTGTTTGAGTATATATTTAGACACACCAAGAAATTATCAAGAAGGAATAACTGAAAAGTTCAGTTGAACAACCAGTTTGAATCTTTGTCACCAACTTAACCAACAGGCCAGTTCTGGGACATATATAACCACGTGTAAAGTAATGATATACACTTGGGAAAATTTTCCAGGTTTGACTTTAAAACTAAGAGATGCCAAGGCATAATACCGCCTGTGGGCCTCGAGTCACTGCGGCTGGCTTATGTCCCCACCCCTACACCAAGAGTGCCCTCTGCCCATTGGAATTTTTTAACCTTATCTTGCTGTACAGAACATTCTTCCAAACTGAATGTTTTTTTTCTCAAAACATTACGTATTTTGGCTTTTATGATAGTATATATTCTTAATTTTCTTTCTACTTCTCTGGCCACTTTTCCTCAGCATCTTTCCATTTCTGCTTATTTACCCAGCATCTAAATATTAGAATTCCCTCAGTCCTAGGAGCTTCTGTTCTGCATTTTTTCCTTAGGGGATCTTGTTCATTGTCATGCTATTAAATGGCATTGATGGGACTCAGGACACACTATTCCAAAATATGGCACCTTAGCCTACTGATTATTTTAAGCTGAAGGAATTTGAGAAACAGCAGGTGTAAAAAGGACACTCTGACCTTCATCATATTCCCTGAAGCAGGTCACAAGACCCTCATGTGAGAGGTACCCTCCTATACCTGGTGTAAAGAAGCATCCTTACATCAGAAGATGGAGTGATGCAGAGAGGACTCTGAGCAGGCCTCATTCACTTTCCTCCAGTTTACTACCCTTAGCTTATACCCTTTTGTCGTATCACGTTTTTCCACGCCTTTCCACTCGTCATCAAACCTAGTATAACAGCACTCAGATTTACCCATTTCTTTGGGTCTTCATTTCCTTATGAAGGCTTCTGTATCATTAAACTTATATTAAATAAATGTGTATGCTTTTCTCTTACTAATTTGTCTTTTGTCAGTCCAGTTTATAGGGCTCCAGCTGGAGAATCTAGAAAGACAGAAAAAGAAGGAACTTTTCCTCTCCTGTAGCATCTCTATGTTGGTGACTCCCATGTTTCAATCCACCTTAACCTGTCTTTGAGCTCCTGATTTGCATAGCAACTGCTTACGAGGTTGCCACTTGGATGGCTCACAGAATCTCAAAGTTGAGAGGACCCAAATGGCATTCTCAGCTTTCTTTTTCCCAATGCAATTTCCTCCCAATCCTTATCCAGAAAGGCTTCCATCATTTATTCATCTGCTCAGTTTGATTCTTCTCTCTCTCTCTCATACTTTCTCTCTCATTCATTCATTGCTCTGTTGATCTGCATGTCGTGGAGCGTGCATGTACATGTGCATTTTCAATGCATATATTTCTCTGCATCTCCACTGCTCTAACCCAATTCCAAGCCACCACTGTCCTCTCTCACCCAGACTATCACACGTTTCCTATTTCCCCATTAACATTCTTAGCCTGTGCATTGCATTCATTGTATAACAGAGTAATCTTTTAAAATAGTTGCGTCATCATTTTGCGTCTGTAAATTCTTCACATCCTTAAAGTTCTTCAGCATTTCCCCTTTCACTTTGAATTATATCTTATCTACCATTCCTTGGCCCATGCGACCTTTGCTTTCCTTTCCAACTTCATCTCATGCCTTTCTGTCCCTCCTTCACTCTGCCCCAGCCCCTTCCTTGGACTTCCTTTGGGCACACTTGCTCAACTATTTTCTAATTCAGGGTTTTCGTGCATCCTGTTCCCTTTGCTCTTCCCAGGAGAGCCTTCATGTGTAAGTTTAATGTCCACTTTTCACAGAGACTCCGTCTGACCCCCCTACATGACAAGTTTCCTTTCTCCGCATCTCTAGATCACTGTGCCCTGTTTTGCTCCCACAGCACAATGCAGGAGAACAAGAAGATACTTGTTTTATTCACCTAGTTAATACATTCAGTGTTAACAGTGCCTGCTACATATTAGTCCCTCAATAAATACGTAGTGAAGGAAGAACTTTAAAAAGAAGGAAGGGATGGATAAACCTTTCATAAGTAGTGAAATAGCTACTTTGGAAGGCAGACTTGAAAAGAGTAAATTTTCTTAATAAACTAAAAAGGGTTCTCTCTAAGCTATATACATAGAGCTTTATTTATAGAATAAAGTAGCTTTTGTGGTTTGTAGGCACTTTAATATATAAACTGGTCTCTCTTTGTCTGGCTGGGGACTATGTGCTGATGATATGCAGAAAGCAGAGGTCACTTGAAGACATTCTCTGCCCCTAAGATCGTAGCACTTTTTCTCTAATGAGCTTGAAAATTCCTGCTTGGAAACATTTAATGTGTCAGTGCAAGTATTATATTTAGTTAATTCTGAAATGATGATATTGATTCAAAACTACTTGTCCAATGTGACCGGAACTATCATTCCAAACAGAATTTATTTGGCTGGGCACGTATTATGGGGGTTGCTCCCTCAAGACTGAGACAGTGCATGTAATGGGCAGTACCTCCCTCTTGTGGGATGGTGTCTTACTCACTTATGAGGCCAGAACATTTTTTAAATGAATGCTCCACTAGTCTAACTGGATAGTGAAAAATGGTAAGAACTGGATAAATTTAAAATAAATAAATAAAAAGCAACAAAGGATAAAGCCTAGACTTGATCCCAAACAGTGAACACTTCAAAATGAGGACATTTCACAAGGAAAATGAGGCAGGAGAAGGTTCTATTTTGTAATCTGCACGATCCCACTCTTGTCAGCAGTGTTTCCATTGTTCTCTGGGATGCACTGTAGTTTCTTTGGCAACCTGTAAACCTTGGCCTCTGTATGTTGCTCTAATGGGAAAGATGAGTTACGTTAGGAATAGCATCTTAAATAACATCTAACTAGAAAATGAACATAAGAGAGTACAGAATGAAGACAATTATGATGCTCAAGTTCCTAATCAAGCCAATTCAAAAAATGTGCATTATTTCACCATTACACACACATATTAAATAGTTTACGTTGAGTGAACTTTTTCACAATTTTAAAATACCTTTTTTTCCCCACATCAAAACAATATGGGACACTGAAACAAACAGAAACAAGGACATCTTTCATTCTCCCCCCCCAAAAAAAAAACAGTCTGTGAATACTAGAATGTGCAGTTATTGAACACATTGAAAGCTGAAGTGTTGAGATGGGATTTAGTGATGAGTTTTTGGAATCTGGGCCAGACCTTACTCTCCAGAAGGAGGTGGGAAACACGTGTAGTGTCAAAGGTATGCGAGGGGCAGAAAGCAGGGAACCAGTGTGTATACTGCTCGTATGGAACATTTCAGATCCACAAAATTCTTCCATGTTAATGCACAATTCTAGATTTACCGTCTAGCTGTCCCTAAGCACAATTCTAGATTTACCGTCTGCTGTCCCTAAGCAGAACACTTCACACTTGCCCATTATGTTTTCCTCCACACCTTTACACACGTTGTGTTCTGCCACTTCCTGAAGGCAATCGTGGCTCTAGTCTGCTGTCACTCACACTTTCCCTGCCCTCTTGAACATCCTCTCCCGCTTCTCCGTGTTTATCCACATCAAACCCAACCTCTGTAAGCCCAGAGAGTAGCTCATATGCTTTAATCCAACCTTTTCTGGCCTTTTTGTTTAAGGGGTAAAATCTTTCTCTTTTGAATTCCTATAAAATACTTATATGTACAGTGCAAGTCACACTTAATCACATGCTGCCTTTTGTCATGTCTTCTGTTATCTTGAACTCACATTTGCAATTCGAACAATTATTTTCATTTACTTTTCATAAATTTAAGTTAGGATATTAAAATTGGATCCTAAGTCTTGAGGCCAAGGTCCATGACTGATATATTTACTTTGTAATTTTCACAGAAGTCAGAACAGTGTTTTGCAAACATCCTTTTTCTAGCTTCCTTTTTCAGAGCCTCCTGGACCTGCTAAATTTCCTGCACAGAAATGCTATAGGGAGGGTTTGGCTTTGACTCTCCAAAGTCTTTTGCATCAGGTAGAGAGACGCATCTAATTTTTTTTTTTTTAATTTTGGTTTGTCAAGTTACTTTAGGATCCCTCCATCTCTCCTCAGATTCTAGCAGTGTAGATTTTACTCCAGGGTGAAAACCAGCTGTGATGGCACAAGGAAGGGCAGGCACTCAAGCTGAGAGTGTCTTGACCCCTTGGCCTGCCATGGACAGTGTTTCATGGTTCTCAACTTCCTTTTTGTCCTGTTTGTTTACTTTTTACCATCTCTTGTTATCTTTATTTGCTCATAGCACAAAGCATGGAATCTAACCGGCAGGAGCAGATTCAGGTTTTGCTCCTATGATGCGCTGTGTGCTCTAGATTCAGCGGAGCCCTGAATGGGCACAAACTCCCAGTCAGGTGTGTTTTATTGTCTCACTTAATAGATGAGACTGTGGGGCTCAGAGAGGGTGTTACCTGTGATGTCAAAACTAACATTGCAGGATTGATAGTGTTCTGTTTTGTTTTAAAAGAATATGACATTTGTTGCAAATTGAACATAAAAATAAGCCCCTCTAAATAGGGACCAAGAGCTGTCCTTTTATCCCACTCCAGGTGCCCCCAGGCCTTCCCACTCCAGTGCCAGTAAAAACACCATTTCCAGTATTCTGCAGTTTTAGGCATGTATGCATAAAAAGAACAAAAGGTGGCAGTTGGTGAGGCTTTATGAAACATAAGAAGAACCCTGGGAGATGAGTTGGGGCTGTCATCATTTTGAAACCAGGTACCCTGGCCATATTTTCTTTCTTTTTTTCTCCCTGGTTTTCAAGCCCTCCTGCCACTGTTAGGCTCCTGTGTTTAGGATTTGTACGAGTAGTCGAATTTGACAGGTGTTGATCATCTGGGTTACAAAAAGGGAGCATGTGAAAGGGTTTGCTATAATGACAAGAAATTACAGAGCAGCAACATTCAGTGTGATGCAGCACAAAATCCTCTCTGTGAGAGCTGAAACTGCATCAAGCAACAGCAGTGCCAGGCTGTGTGGAGTGGTCACCGGCTACCTTTAGTGATAACGTTGCTAGGATATGAAACTCCAAACGCACTGCTGGTGTGAAAGTGGGATTTCGTATTTGGGGGCAAAAAAAAAAAAAAAAGAAGAAGAAAGAAAAAGGAAAAAAAAAAAGAAAGAAAGAAAGGAAAAGTCAGTCCCTGGTGCTTTTCCTGGGCATTAGAGGCACAGGGATGACATCACCGGCAGCCTATCAGAGCTCTCCAGCTTTGTTCAGGTTCCGAAGCCATGTCATCATCACCGATGTAGCCCAGAAATGAAAATAGAACCATCTCTAAATATACAACAATGAGAGTCAAGCATTGCTTTAAAAGGATGAGAGAACCAAGAAAAACTCCTTAAATCATAGCGTCTTTCTTTCATCAAGTGTACATAAATCTAGAGTTTGGCTCCCGGAGCCACTAACCTTGATATTTAATTTAGTCTGCTTGAGACTTTCCAAACTGGCAGTCAAAACTAATTAATACACAACTGAGACCCATCACCCAGTCATTCCGGTTTGCCCCCGGATATGGGAGAGAGGCAGGCCGATTCTTCCCTAAAAGACAGCTGTGGAGTGGGACCATGGCTGCAGTGTCAAGGGGACAGTTTGCCTGGTTTGGGGCCGACATGGGAATATAGGGCTCCCCAGCAAGGTGGGTAAGTGGCTGTCATTGTCAATACGTTTCACTTAGCTAAAAGCACAGTTTACAGTTGTTGAAGTTTGATTGATCTGTTGATAAACACTAATGTTTTCCAGTTGACAATTTCTCCATGTTAATTTCTTTAACGCTGGCAGACCTGCCTGGCAGGGCCCTATAAATAGTATCAGTGTCATCATCCTTTTTAAGTTATTAATGAGCCATCGTGTTTCAAGGGGCTGGGATTTGGGGACAGGTTGTGCTTGACTGCAGTTTCTGACATTGATACGTTAGCATTTGGAACTTGGTTGAGATGAGAACATGTTTCTTAAAAAAATTACAGCACTGGCCAAATGCATCCATAATAAAAGAGAGTTGTTTATAATTAGTGACTAATTAAACTTTGGAGAGAGGACTAAACCGCCAAGCCCCTACACGCAGCATGTCCTTGATACTGGGGCATTAGTATCGTCCCCACCTCAACTGCAGCCACCCTCTGCTTTCTTTGCTACCTCTCTCTGCATATATACCCTGTTATCACTGAGATAAATGAATGCCTGACTCTGGAAATCAGCTTCAGCCCAGACTGTTCTGTCTGCCAACTGGTGACAGGGGACCGGAGCAGACTTCTCCAATTAGCGGAGTCCCCCATCAGGCAGCTGGACGCACTGTATTTATGTTTTCGGACAGCACGCTGCAGCAGGTGAGCCTCTGGCTCAGGTCTGCTGCCCTGGTAAACATGAGTCTAAAAGTAAGACAGACAAATGGACAAGGTAGCATATCTTTTGATGTCTTTCTCTCAGTCCAACTCTTCTTACTCCTTTGGGGTGATTCAGATGAGCACCAAAGGCATGCACAGTAATGATGGTAGAGATGGCTTGCATTCTGGCGGCAGGATGCTGGATAGGTGCATTGCTTCTAAAGGGCACAAATACAAACGTGACACCTGACCAAGCTAGGTTTCTTATCACAATAACTCAGATATTTCCCTAGTCATAAATTCTTTCATTGCACAGAGATGACCCTTTGCTGGACCAGGATTTTCTGTTTAAGTGCTTGTCCCCGCATCTTTCATAATTACCCTATTTCCTTCACTTTAAATACCTAATTTCTAATTACACCAATCTATTTTCTTCAGAGTTGATCTTGGATTCCTGACTCATGAGTAAACACATTGCTATTCTGGTTTTAAAAGTTCCTGTATGTGTTTTCAAAATAATTTAAAAATTTGTTCCCATTCAACATGTTACATTCAGAAGATCCTGCTCAGATATCCTAACTTAAGGAAATGCAGGAACTGATGGTCTGGTGTCTCAATTCCAGCATATGAGGCCTGACACCATAGGAGCATGGAAATACAGAGAAGACTGTATGCATTTAGTGTCCACTAAGGAGATTTAGCTCAGCTGAACCAAGTAAAAACAAGCTTTTAGTGTCTCTGCTGGGTCTCCTTCTCATTTCTTAGCAAGGGAACTCAGCAAAAATAACTTAGGAAAAATGGCAAAGCTGATAAAACTTTTTTTTCCTCTAAACAATAATCTAATTTAGTTACCTACCATCCAAAGAATATTATGGAAAAATTAGGTTGGTACCTTTCTGTAAACCAATAACTTCCAGCATATAATGTTTAGCCAGAAACTGGCACCAAAGAAATATCTGAATTTGACAATATTAATTATATTTAGAAGCATTGAAAGATATTTTTGAAAGTTAAAGTTACTAATCTGGTTATACTGAGAGTTGGTTTTATAATACTGAGATTTGCTTCCTTATAAGATAATTTGAGATATTTAAGGAATAAATTCAAAATAATGAAAATTAGCAGATCCAAACATCATATTGCAGGAAGCTTGATTAAAGTTGAGAAATAATTATAAAACAATAGCAGTTAGAAGTAAGAGAAGAAGTAGAGGAGAAGCAGTTGTGTTCATTTTTTTCTTGGGTGGATTCTGAAGTGGCTGTCAAGGTAACTCAACAATTAGAATTGCCAGAAGATCTGAGTGATGACAGCCTTACTGGGACAGCTATGTCCTCACCAGGAAACTAATGTGAAGAAGACATACACTCCACTAAGCTTGTTTAAAGGAAAAACGGAAATAGTCTTAGATAGCCTCTCTCCATTCCTTAAGCATTACTACCAGAAAATTGTCCAGAGTAATCATTGGCAGCTAAGAGGCTATGAGGTGGCAAAAGAAACTGTGAAAGACTAAAGAGGTGTCAAGTGGTTATGTTTACTTGTTCCAAAAAACTAACAACATAATTGCACATATAAATTCCATAAGAATCCCCAAAAGGGTAAGGAAAAGTTGCCATAATTGAGAATAACATAGAACAATGTAGATATCACATGAGTGTGTGACTGCAAATTCAGAGACATGGTGCTACAGAAGTCAAATTTCTGGACTTTCTTGTTGCTCATCTTCAAAATGAGAGATGAAATGAATGATCTATATTAACATTGATGGCCTTGATACTATATTATTTTGTGTTTGAGTATCTGAGATATATCTATATATCTGTGTTATAAGTGTACATATATATATAATTTTTATATAGCCACCTAAATTATACCATATATAATATAGACATATATATTTGTGCATTACATATGTATAAAAAAAAAAAACGCATGGCCAATCTGGTAGAAAACCCTTTCTCTAAAACTTAAAATGTAGGTAACCAGTTATAAGAAATCTCTTTATAGCTATAGTTTTAATGAATCTTATGACAATATCCAAAGGAAGTCCATCTTTCTACATTTCAGAATACATTTCTCTTCCCCCAAATTCTGTCCAGATTTGATTAAAATGTCTTTTCTCAGATGTAGAACAATTTAAAACAATTGTAACAGGCATGGGAAAATCTGTCTTAGGGAGCTTTATTCCATCAACTAAGGTTCCATGACTTAAGGTAACACTCTAGGTAAAACAGAACTTAGCCAGGTGGGTTTTTTGAGAGGGAGGGAAGGAGGTATACTCTCTATACTAATCTCTCTTGGCCTTGATCTGAAGAAGACCTTTTTTTGTTCAACAGGACCACAGATAGTGTTATAGGGTCCAAGGCTTTCCTTTCTCTTCACTGGAGCACTCATCAGCAACTTTAAATCAACAGTAATCCTATTCCTGGTACCATAGAAAGAAACTCCCAATAGGTTTCTTCTAATAATTCAGATTTTAAGATAAAAAGGTATAGGTTACAAAGGAAGAAATGTCATTAGGGATTTAAATTTTGTTTTGTTAAATACATTCTCTGGCGGTAGGCTTTGGTCTTATCCACACTATTATCTACACTAGCTCTTCGGAAAGAAATGTCATACATGCCAGAGGGAACAAACATATATGTGTTGACTGATGCTTACACTGCCTGCTGTCACAATGTCCTCTTCTCTTAGCGAGTGCAGTAGCCATCCCATTTGCTACCATTCTGGGAGGGCAGGACATGGCCTCTGACATAGGCATCCCTGTCCATGAAAGCAGGTATGTTCTCATGTCCCCTCCTTGCAGTGGTGCACTGCTCACAGATCCCTCCTCACCTGACATAGACACTACATGATCATCTCAATTCCCCTTGCCTCAAATACCACGCACACATGAACGTTTCCCTTCAGATATTCCTCATGCTGTCTTATTACCCACTTTTAGGTTGACAATGACAAAAGTTGGCAATGATACACACAATGAATCAATGATCACACCATCTTCAAAGAATTCAAAGAATGATACAGTTATGGTCACCCAGCTGCCCTGATTGAAGCAGAAATAAGGCCTACCAGAGTGCTTAGAATAGTCGCTCAGTAAAGATTAGGAGTGTGTGTGTGTGTGTGTGTGTGTGTATAAAATTGTAAAGTGGGTCAATATTTTCTAACATTTTCATTTTCTAATGAAGAACTGAAAGGAAAAAAGGATTTCAGTATAATACTTCATTGTGCAGAAACTCAATCTCATTTAATCCAAGTTTTATAGCATTTGCTATTTAATTCTGATCTGAACTAATGTCTATTATTATTATAAATAAATATTTGTTAAATACCAGATAAATGTTGTTTTGGAAACTATAAATGCTGGTGAGATATATACTAGTCTGGATGGTATTCTTTGTGTTGCAAAGAGAATATCTCCAGAAATTTTACCTAAATCTAGAAAAAGGTTCATGGTGAGTTCAGTTATAGAATGACTGGCTGATTCCTATCACTTGTTTTACCTATTAAGCACTCCATGCAGACTTTAGAGGTGTTCTAATGAATACCCTGCCAGGATTTCAGTGTAATGTGATTTGTATTGGAACCATTTAAGGATAACCATTTAAGGATAGTCCTGCAAAGGAAGGTTGCTACCATTTGTTCTTATTATGTGTATGGAAGGACACAAAGAAGATTTGTTATCTAGTAATTTTTCTATGATTTTGGTACATTGGCTCACATACATGCCAGTTGGGAAATTCCCCAACAGTGCTGACATTGTGTATTATGGGAAATGGATGGCTAGTAGACACTGTGGTGTGTTATGGCCTCTTCCATCCTGTGAGTGGCATATATTTAGAGAGACACTGCCAATGCCTCAGGATAAACACATCCTTAAAACCTTCCACTCCAAAATATAAACCGTGTGCTCCCTCAAGCTAAAGCCTTCCTGGAATACTCTATGCTTTATTGATTTCCCTCTTCTCTGAGCTCCCAAAGCTCTTAAAGTCTGTATCACCCCATTAAGAATGCTTTCATATACCATCTTGTACAATTAACTAATTGTTTCATGTGTATTGGCCTTGTTCAATTTGATTGTTAGTACCTCTTGAGTAGAAACCCTTCTTCCTCTTTTTACCATCCATCACCAAGAAAATCCTCGGAATGTAACTGACACAAATAACTCATTGAATTACTGGCTAATTGATTAAAATACCTGAGTTAACAAATTATATCTTAAATTTGAGTTATGCTTCTGGTTTTGGCTGGGTTTCAATAGGAGAATGATATAATGAAGGGCCAGGAATCAGAAATTAAAATAATACCTCAAATGTCATCCAGCTGTAAGGTAGTCTTTTTCCCAAAGAACACTAAATCGTTATTGGAAAAAAAAAAAAAAAAGGCTTGTCTTCCCAGGGAAAATTTTGAGAATATAAACATAATTACAGAAATAATCTAAAACTCAGAGAATTGCCATTGAAGAAAATTAAGGGGATTTCAACCCAAGTTACTCGGTTCAGTATTTACCTCCATGCAAAAAACCCCTTTGAGTGTTCAACTCTTTAGTGGCAGGCACGATAGAGTCTCTATCTTTAATAAGTCACATAAATGATGTTATGTGGTTCTACTATAGAAGCATAATGTTATATATGAGGTGTTATGCAAACACAGAGAGTCAAGGGTGGGAAGAATCAACCAAATGGAACTCAAAGAAAGAAATTGGAATAAAGGGGGTGCTTACAGAAGTATAGCCAAGGTTAAGGGGACCAACAAGACCATGTTGAAGCATGCAGGGGCTAGCCATTATTAGATGCTGATGTCATTTCTAGCATTGGAGAACTAGGGAGAGGAAATAGTGTTATGGGAATTCAATGAGACCTGCCACCACAGAGAATGAGCTGCTCAGAAGGGACTTCAGTCAGGGGTAGAGGCAGCCACTGCCAGAGATGTGATTTGAAACAGAAGGAAGAGGGAAGGAACCTGTTTCTCCTCCTGGTTTTTGATTTCCTCTTTGTGCCTCCCATAACTTAACTTGAAACCAGTTCTAATCACATTTAATTGGCCAGAGTAATTCATATGACCAAGCATGCTACAAATAGGGCAAAAAGCCATCATCCTTGCCCAAGGCAGGACAGATAATATTGTGAATGATAATACAATCTACCAAGCTCACTGAGTCCAAAGTTGCTGGAATTGTAAGCAAGTTCTTGAGTCACCTGGCTCCTGGGGGTAATGATACCAGGTACTGGTTGCTTATTTAAGGTCAGAATCACAGCCTGTAGGACAGCGTCTTGGCATCACAGGATACTATTTTCCAAAAGGTTTATCTGGCCTTCCTGAATATATGAGTTACTAAGAGATTGGTTGCTTTGGTCTCCTACTCCTGCAATGTCCTGTCCCTATTTTACCTTCCAGATTCATTTTCATTACTTCTCTGCCTTGTTTTTGGCCCAAGAGACTGACTTTTATGGCTTGCTTTGTCTTGCTCCCTTCTGAGTGGATTTAGTCAGTGGGAAGTACTAGCAGAAAATCAGAGGGCAAGAGCAGAGAGAGAACTGGGGCTATTTTTTCGAAGATTTATTTCCCTCTTTGACATTTGGCAGTGGTTGCATTCTCCCCAAATAGATAGAGAACCCTTTCAGTGCAATGACTGTGCTATCTGTACCTTCTACATTGTTTTCATAACTATCTGCATCCTGATGGCAGTGTTTCTAGTCAGTCCAAACTCATGAAGTTTATAGGCCACTGCTGAAAAATTGCTTGTAGAACTTGTTTGCCTGTGGAGGACGGAAGAGTGTTTTTATGTTTTTGGTGAAGTATCATTTCCCCATATTTATAACCTGCATGGTATTATTTTTATATCCTAAGCTGTCTATTGGTATATTTGAATTTTTATTCCTTGAAAATTCTTATCTATACATGATGGGATTCCCAGCGATAGAACCTTACCTTTATTTGCCTTTGAAAAGCCGCATACCTGTTCTCACCACCCCAGTAAGTAAATTTCAGTCTGCCGTTCACTGATCTTGGGACTATTTCATTAGTCTTATTTTATTACTCGGTAAAATTTCTGCACATGACTCACGGCATCTGTTCTTAGGTGGATTCATCATATTTCCTTATTTTGGAATACCTACCTTTACTTTCAGTGTATTACCTAATGAATTCCTTATTTCTATCATATAATGGCATATAATTGAGTTCTTGCAAAATATTTCTTATGAGGTATGTTTGCTTTAGAGTCTCCTTAAAAAGCAGTCAGTGTCTTAGCATTTTTATAGAAAACCTATGAATCTTTTTAGAGCTTGGGAAGACCCAACCTTTTGCTATTACTAGTTGCCACCAAAATTAAGTTAATTTTCCACTGAAACAAGGATTCTTTGAAGGAATAGGACTACCAGAGTTGCTTGGAAAGGGAATAGATTGGAGCAAGTCTTTAAGGAAGGAGATCAAAGTCATCCAGGAGTGGTAGGAGGTGCTGCTCACCATACTACTTTGGTGAGACGGTCCTAATTAGAAACATCTCATGTCCAGGTAGTAGTATTCAGCCCTCAACATTTCTAAAGATACTCTGTCAAGTTGTCCTTATGAAAGAAGAGGACAGATTTGATGCTGCATTTCTGACAGCTTCTTCTTCTCTCTTTTTTGAAGTAGGTTCTGCACCCGCTGTGGGGCTTGAATTTATGACCCTGAGGTCAAGAGTCACATGCTCTACCAACTGAGCCAGCCAGGCACCCCTTTTTTGTTTGTTTCACGTGAGTGTGTTTTTTAAAGCAATCTCTATGCCCAACATGTGTCTCAAACTCAAGACCCCAAGATGAGGTGTTGCACACTCTACCAACTGAGCCAGTCAGGTGCCCCTGAGCCCCTGATAGCTTCTTTTACAAGTGACTCTGCAGCCTCTAAACAGGCATTTTTTTTTCTCTATGAATGTCTCCTGCTCTTCTCTCCTAGAATGCTTCCCTTCTGCCTCTTTACCTATAACAATTCTCACCATGGTTCAAGATCTAACCATACAGTACTGTACTAATGAGCCTCTCCAGTTCACCCCATTCTGATGATTAATCTCTCCTCTAAACTATAAGACTCACTGCTTATAGGGCTTGCCGTCTGATTAATCATATACTACTTACATTGCTCATACTGTTTCCTTGTATTATTATTTAACTTTTCATGTGTACATATTATCTTCCTACCCAAGAAAAGTGTTGGAAAAGTAATTTTACAAGGCCAATTCAGTTTAGTGCACTGAAGACCATCCAGTGCTGTGCTGGTAATACATTCTTTGTGGCCCTACCTGCAAAAAGAATCGCTTGTAGCTCTTTATGATTTGGGGGATAGTTAATGAAGATAGCCTTGTAATTTGATTTTTAAATGTGGAAAATGCTTCTGATGTAATAACTTACTCTCTATTTTCTCATATTGATGGGAAGAAAGAGAACCTTTTCATCTAACTAGGAGTATCAAAACTATGCGTGGAGATTCAGTGATGTTATGGAAAGGAGGATATTGAGACAGGACCCAGGATTTTGAAGAATGCTGGAATCAATAAAGGTATAACCTAGGTGCCTGGGCTCAACAGAGCTTTCTAGAGCTCTGGGGTTTCTAGAGCTACCATATTTCTTTAAATGAGTTGGTTTTCCAGGCTTTCAATGCAGAACCATTCAGGGAGTAGAACCAGGTATAGACTGGGAAGAAGCTAACGTTTCTGACCAAAGACATCAATCAATTGACATCCTAAATTAGAAAGGCTAGAGCACATGGGAATTGGTATGAAGGGTGAAATACAGAGTGAGAAAATACCCTGCAGCGCAGAGGTGTGAAGCTGTTTGGGACAAGTCCCAAGAATTTGATTTTTGATTGGCAGGTAAGCGTGAATTGGAGAATTACTACAGACAAAACATGCAAATAAACCAAGGTCCTTGAATTTTTAAATTATCATCAAAATGTTTTTCTGCATGGGACACATAGATGAATCCATTGGTAAATTATTTAGAAAAAGTACAAAAATGTGCTTTATATTTATAATGAGTTTTTGCCCTGTAATAAGGTGTGTTCCTTAAGTACACATTATGTGTTTGCTGCAGACCTTCATGGTTTCTGCACGTCTTCACCCTTATACCAGGGCCACACACCAGGCACTTCATAAAAGGCGAACTCTGGTGCTCTCTTGCTGTTCACAGCCTTAATTCTGAACCGTTGGTCTTGACCCATTTTTTGTGCCACATTCCAGAGTGCCTTTGATCATCCCAGCCTCGGTCCCCATTGCCCATTCTCTCCTTTCTAGCATCACCTTGCCTCACCCTTTATCCTTGATATATTGCACTGGCGTTCCTTGTTCTCCCCCTAGTGATGCTAACTCCACTGCCATAGGTAAATGTTCTTCCTCTTATGACCAGGTCCTGGAACCGCCTAGATCAGTGCTGTTCCCTTCAGTCTCCTCTAACCCTCACTCCAGATAGCACACCCTTTCTGTTCATCTTCAAAATAGGCACCAGGAATATTGTCGATTAGCCTACAGCTCTTCATTTCCCTGTGATGAAGGGAATGCCCCATTCTTACCTGTATCCCATTAGTACCTATCAAAAGTTCGAACACATGTTGAGAGCCTGAGACATGTTTCATAATTTATTCATACATTAAAGAAACCTATAGAACACAGGGGCAGATAGGGTTGTAGAAATGGAAAGTGGGTGAAAGAGCAAACTGCTGATTTTGCAGCTTCACATCAGCATAGACTTTTTTGTTGGTTGTTAGCAAACTGGCTTTTAGATGTGGAAATGAATCAGTGACAGTAGATGATAGAGAGGAGAAGCAACAGCAGGTTACCCTAGGACCAACATGTCCCGAGGTAGGCTTGGACCGTGGTCCTGCATCCTCCTCTCCTCATCTTGAGTGGTGGAGCCTGTGCTCCGCTCAGCTCTTCACTCACCAAACCAACCTCCTGACTGAGCCTATACAGAGCTCTTCTAAGTTCCCAGCACTGGCTTGTTCTAAATAGTTTGTTCAGCAGCTAGGTTGGATGAGAAATTATCAGTTACTCTACCATGTTATTATTTTCTCATCTCAGATGGGGTTGCAACTCTCACAACAGTCTTCATAGTTAGCCTCTGCAACGTTATTTCATATTTAAGCAATAAGAGGAAGAGGGACAGTCATGGAACTTTTTTACATGGGAGTTTGGGCTGGAGATAATTAAAGACCCAGGCAGATTGAAACATGAGTACTCTACTGTCAAGAGCAGCATTACAGTTTGCCACTTATAGAGATTTGAGAGATACTTAGGTAAGTGGTGTGATCTTAGTCCACAAACTGAGAAATAGGAAATAGTGCATTTTCCCCCTAAAATTCAACTTAGTAAGAAGTTCAAGCCACTGTTTAGTCATAATGGTAGGAAATTTAACCTTATTCATTCTGGATTCTTTTTTGCCCTGGGGGCCCATTATATGTTGCATGTTATAAAGACGACTTCTGATCTTTGGTCACCTGCCCATTTATATTCTTACCTAAGCAATAATGCCACATTAAATTGGGAAAGGGCATTAAGAAATAAGTAACAGAGATGAACAAGGTATGCCTCTAAATGTATTGGGGTCATTTGGGCAATGTATTAAAATATATTGACTTTTTTCGTGCTCCTGCCTATTCCAAGAGGTATAAAGACTTTAGAAAGAAATTTACAGTCAGAAATGGAACTATTGGCTATTTCTGAGACTTGTGATTTGGTTTTCTTTGCTAGTTTAACAGGGTGAAATAATTATGAATCAAGAAGCTTCAGCCATTGAGCGTATAATCATAAAACAACTTAGTAATGTGTTTATATGTGGTTCAGGAATTGCTGAAATTGAACTTAGTACATTCCACTGGAAGTTTTGTTTTGTTTTTTGCTTAAACAACAGAAATGTATTGTCTCCCAGTGCTGGAGACTTGAAGTCCAAGACCAACGTCTTAGCAGGGTTTGTTTCTTATGAAGCCTTTAAGGAAGGATCTGTTCCATGCCTCTCCTCTAGTTTTTGGTGGTTTACTGTCAATTGTTGGCATTCATTGGCTTATCAGAGAGCATCACCTTGGCCTCTGCTGTCTTCATATAGCATTTTCTCTGTGTGCTTCTTGTCTGTTACTGTGTCCTGACTGGAATTAATTTTGACTCTGGAGAAGGACACACCTTAGCCATTAATTTATATAGTTTTTTTCTTTTTTTCTCTAAGAAAAGAGATAACTCTTAGAGGAGAAGATTGACTGTGTCTGCAGATTTTTAAATTCCTTCAGCATTCCAGAGTGTTTAGTAAATACTTCAGAAATAGATTGTGGACAGAAAAACAAACAAACCCCTCACCACCACCACCACCAAAACAAAACAAAACATAAAAACCCTCAAAACATTGTATGGAATGTGTTTCAGTTAATTTGATTATTTTGTTACAACCCATATCCAACTTGTATATTTATCTTAATTCAAACAAATCCTATAAGAAGACATGTAAACCCAATAGAATTATCTCACCATAAACATATTACTCTCTTTATCTTCTTAAGTGTAAACTTGCCCATATTTAAAATGACTCTCTGTCACCTGATGTGGAAAGATGCCTTTTAAGGGGAAAATGATAACAAATACCACAAGCCATAATATTAAGGTGCCCAGATGAGTCTTGGAACCCCCTCCAGGCAATGGCTGGAGAGAGGTAAATAGGGCCAGGGGACGTTAATAGAAATAGTGTTTGAAGTTTAGCTGACTATAATTGTCATAGATTAAAGCAAGTACTCATCCTCCTAGAGATTGTCTTTTTCTCTAAAACTTATCACTCTTAACCATAAGTTTTGATAAAAGTAAGTATGAATTGTGGTTCTATGTCACAACCAAAGAGCCCCTGGAGAACTTAGGATGCCTGGACTTGAGGGTCTAGGAAGTTATTAACCTATTGATCGCATAAGGGCATTGTGTACATTTGACCAAGGGATGCAGAACAGCACACTCTACTGGAATGTTCTGCATTCTTCCTAGTGTCAGTGTAAAAGTTGCCCAGCCTTTCATGAGACCTGAAATTCTCAGACCTGGAAGCAGGTGAGGTGGTGAGAACTACTGGTAAAAGGAGGACTAGGTGTGAAGAAGGGCAAGTAAACCTCCCATCTAAGTTTAGGACACATTTTGCAAACTTTACTTTGTTTCTACTTCCATGCTTTATAGTCTAAGGCTGTGTTCCACATTCAGTGATCCTCAAAGGAGCAGTTCAGGTGTTTAAAAGCCTTGTGAAAGAGCCTTCCTGAGAACTGGGATTTGCCACTCTAGGAGGAAAGAGAGATAGAACTTTATTAGCATAATGCATCCACTCCCTCCCCCACCCTAGACCCTCAGAAAGTCAGTGTTAACCTAGAGGGAGGCCAAGTAAAGGATGAACATGAGAACTGTGAGAAAAAAGCAATTTTGGAGTGCATTAGCCCAGGCAGATAGGAGAAGAATGAGAGCTATAGTCCAGGGGAAAATCAGAAATGAGGTTTTCTTTTCCTAAAACAAGGAGGGGAGACAATTACTGTGGACCTGGTTGGCAGACTTGCTTTGAGATACTAATTTACGCTGAGCCTTACTCCTCACCCTGAAGGGTTGGTGGGGAAACAGGATTGTTGCTAGAGGGAAAATCAGAGCCCTGTTTCCTTAATCCCCCCCCCCCCCCACCAGGGCCACTCCCTGTGGAACTCCTTAATTCTGGATTTGCTTTAGGCATTCTACCCCACCAGTACACAGCCTGGGGCAAAGCTCTACTGATGAGTTTTGGGCGGTGGATTGGCGTGAGAAGAAGACTCCCCATAGGAAGAATGGGGGCCTGCAAAAAAAACATTTTTGCCTAGACAACTCTTGTAATCTAGAAATCTCTTGTAAAAGACCTGGACAGGCATTCCCTGATATAACAGCTTAAATTCACTAAGAAATAAGGCTAGAGTTTGGAAGAAAATTGGAATCATTTATTTCCAATCTATTTTTCTGCCTGTTACCTCACCCCCACCCCTATATGCAATGGTTGGCTTTGGCAATATCCTCCTAGGCTCAGTATGAATGTCCCTAATGTCCTAGGAAGTCATGGACTCCTTTGAGAGTAGGTTTGAAGCTGTGAATTCTTGTGGGTGGGAAGGACAATGGATAAGGGACAGAACCAAATGCACACAACATTTTTCATTTAATTTTAAATGAGTTCATAAGATCTTCGAAACCTATTCTCCAATACCCCTTAAGATTCTTGGATGTGAGGGGTGCCTGGGTGGCTCAGTCAGATAAGCCACCAACTCTAGATTTTGGCTCAGGTCATGATCTCAACCTGGGATCAAACTGCTGAGAACTCTGTGCTCAGCAGGGAGTCTGCTTCTTTCCCTTTCCCTCTCTCTCTGCCACTCCCCCCCTCAAATAAATACATAAATCTTAAAAAAAAAAAAAAAAAAAGACTCTTGGATGTGAGGTTAAGACCCCTGGTATAGACATGTACAAGCCCAGTGATTCTGTGGAAATGTTTAAAATAGACTCAGCAATAGATCATTCTCCTCTAATGGCTAAGGGTATGGAACTAGCCTGCAAAGCAAGTGCTTCACAAGTGTTGATGGTCACACTTTATTGCGCACCAGTAAGTGTCTAGCATTCTTGTGCCTATCTCTGCCCATCTCCATAAGGCCTATAAGACAGGAGAAAAGACTATTCCAAATAAGTTGACCTCACAGAAATTACAGGATAAGGTGAGGGAGGCAATACCAATGGACAAATTAGCTAATGTCATAAGACAGTAAATGACATTACTGAATGTTGTACAACAAACATGTGTAGAGAGAAGACACCTCAACTATGTGGGGAAAACCAGGACTTCAACAGTGCCCCAGGTTGGGAGTAGGATTTTAAGAGATGAGAGGACATTAAAAAAACAAACAGAAAGATGTGAAAACATGCTAGGGTGGGAATGATACAGCCTGCAGAATAATCCTAACTAAACTAATAGGATAATGGCAAGTAGACATGACAAGGTAGAGATATCCCTGGCTATCCCTAAGAGATTCTTACTGTTTTGTTGAACGAGGTTATAAAGAACCCTGAGAGCTAGCCAGAGAATCGTCAACTATATCCAAAGGAATGGGAGAACTATTTCAGGTTTCCAAAAAGGACCAACCTACAGTTTAATCTACTATAGAACTCATTGCCATTGGTTGATCACAAATCTAGGGAGACGTGGCCAAGGGAAATTTAAAAAAAAAAGCCTTTACCAATGAGAAGTAAAACCAAGTCTCTTTTAATACAGGAGCCATAGATACTTGGAAAGTTCAAACAAGAGTATTCAACATATTTCTTGTACTTAAAATGATTAATCGGTAATGATATTAATAAGTCAGGTTGTCACTCTAAAAGCCCCATGGAGAACTCCCACTGGAATGGAAGATACATCCTGTAGCCTCACAATTGGGATGAAAGTTGGACTCAATAATAGCAGAGGAAAGGAGAAATTAAATATTATAAGCCTGATAGAGATGAGAGGGCATAGGCAATGAGAGTTGAAGAGCAAAAGGAAATTTAATAAGGGTAATGTAATAAACTCTTCTGTCTGGCAGACACTGAAGGAGATGACTCCCCCACCCAAAGGAGAAGGGATGACAGGGATGTCTAGAGAGACTGATTATTCAAGGGAAGCTCAGAATATGCCCTGAATGAGCTAGCTATGATTTCAAAGAATGCCAGGGTTGGGGTACTGATGATACTCCCTGATACACCTCTCCAGCATCCACTCCATCTGCACTGCAGCTCGGCTTCTTGTTATGTATTTTTAATATCAACTCTGATGGGCAGCCTGGCCCTTACCCTTGTCCCATCCATGTCATTGCTCAATAAAAGATTTGCCTGAGCTCCTCACACCTGTCTGTCACTACATACTTGGAGACAAACAACGTTTATTCAACGCTTTTGCTCTACAATAACTCTAGGAGGTCATTAAGTCAGGAATTATTATTAACACTATACATATGTGAAAGTCGAAGTACAATATGGTTAGAGGGTTTTCCAAGGTTAATTGTGAGGCTGGAATCAGGCTCCTGGTTCAGAGTTCTGCTAGTTCACCTTCTTGTTTTCTCTAAGAGTAGCAGGGGGAGCAATAAGGATTCTTTCCCCTCGTGTTTCCAGTACAGGTCAGAGAACAGTGCTCTGTGCTGCTAGCTATGTAGAATAAAGTGCTGTCATGGTAAATCTGATTCTGGCATAAAGCTTTACAGGGAGACATTTTGCATAACAAAGCCATTCTTGTATCCCAGGAGGAATGGTCTACAGTAATAGTATTTTGTTGATCTGGTTGCAACAAATAATCTACAATTAATAACACTAAAATAGTTTCTTTCTTGGTTGTTCATAAACATGCAGTCTCTAAAATAAAATACTTGTTGGTTTATTGCTTAAGTATTGTTTATTTATGGCTTTCTAAAAAAAGCAATTGATGGAAGAGTATATTTCGTTAGAACTCTAGGTGCAAAGGCACGATGTCCGGCTCTTTACCAGTCCAGCTCTTCCAAGTTTGGTTTCTGCTCTCAGGCATTACTGGTCAGCTCTCCTAATCTTTCCCAGCTTTCATGTATCACCATTCAGCTGCCACTCTAGAAGAGAAATAAAATGCTATGCAAACGGTAGTTATAATAAACAAATCTTGGAGGAGGAAAGGAAATACAGAGTTAAGTATATCAGAAAACAACTCTTCATTTCTGAAGTCACTATAAATTTCTGAGTGCCCTATAAATGTTTGATGGATTTTGTTTTTTGTTTTGTTTTGTTTTGTTTTTAGCTCCAGCTCATGCCAAGGGTAAATATGGTTCACAGAAAAAAATCATTACAAGATGAAATAATTTGAATTTTTTTGCACTATTGCTATAATGAAGTACGATTGGTATCTCTTTTCATTGTATACTCTTATGCAGAATTAGAAAACAGGCAGTTAATCCTACCCTTCTGCCATACCTAGGAATTTTTTTGAACAATGTCTGTTAACTTTCCTTTTTAATCACCTTTCTCCAAAGTGCCCTTTGATCTTTGTTTGTCTTAAATATACATCTACATGTGCACATAGATGTACTTATATGTGCATGTGTCGGTTTATTTTGTAATGTATTTAGATTGAAATATTGTCAAAAAAGAATTGGATGAGGGAGGGCCAGATTATAAAATGCAGTCACCTTTCATTCAGTGGGAAGGTTCTAAATTGGTTTTGATTGAGCTTCAAAAGCATGGTGGTTACAGCCTTCATGTGGAAATAGCAATCCAAGAGTAAAAATTAGAACAATCATAATACTCAAGACCACACTCACCCTGAGTGCCTAACCTATGCCCAACCCTGAGCTAAATGACTGCCTTGTAGTACCTTAGTTAACTCCCCTTAGCATTCATATATGGGGTGCTACTATTTCACCCTGCAGACTTAAAGAAAATACAGGTAGGAGAGGTTAGTTCCATTGCACGGAATATGCAAATAGAACTTAAAGTGGGAGTCAAACCTAGATTTGTTCCCCTGCAAACTCTGTTTTTAAACATGGGAAAACTTAGTAAAGATAGGTTAAGAACAATCAAACTACTGCATGATGGAGGATGTGTTTAGGAGGCACAAATTTAATTTCTGAATTAAAACAGGGTAGTACAGATAAGATTTGAGCTTTGAAATTTTAGACCAGTATTTCCCAGTCTTTTTTGGTTATTAGCCTTCCTTTCCATGGAGCCTTTAGGAAATGTTTTCCTAATTGCTCTCCCCATGAAATGTTCATTTGATAATATACTGTTTTCTGTATAGGTCCTATATGTCTATCTGCACTTCGTACATAGAGAGAGTAAAGTTTTTTTCATCCTCAGGAACCGATTTACACTTCTGTTGAGAATACAAGTTCTAGAGTTATCTAAGTAGTGATAGAAAAGTCTTAGTATTCAAATATATAGATCCCAGAGTAGTAACAAAAATCTTTAATCTTTACATTTCTATTTTTCTTTTAACTGTAATTAAAGACTTTTCTGGTGTTTATAAAAAGTGAATACAGTTTAAGCAATATATAGAATTTTGCTTAATAAATTTTTAAATATATTTAATTGACTATTTGTTACTTTGCTTCATTATCAGCATGTTAAAAGATAAACAAAATACTGGTTAGAACTAAATTGACCTAAATAGATGCTACTGTTACCTGAAATGAAGACACAATCTTTGTTAGCAAGTTTTCAAATATTAGGAGAAATGAAAAAAGTAAAGAGAAAAGCCTTCAGTATCAAACAATCAACATTCACTAAACAAAGTTTATATGCCTGAATAGATTACACACCTGTATTCAATTTTTGCAGTACAAAAGCATAAACTCTTTAGTACTGGCTTGCCTGAAATTTATATATTTTCTTTTCATATTTGTATTGCTGTTGTTTTACTAGTTTGGGCCCCTTTTGCTCTCTTTCTAGTTTTAACTTATGTCTGAATTGCCTTATCTTTACTTCTCTAAAACTCTTAAAATTCCAAGAAAGCATCATCATTTTCTGTCCTCAGAATCTGAAGTATTATTAGTTTAAGTCCTCTGGATGCAACTTCATGATTTATTTCATCCCTTACTCTTGAACCTTTGTGTGACCCTAAAGTTGCTATTCATTTCTATGTAGTGAGAACCTTCTGCCATGTCACAGTGGTATCCCAGACCTAGGAGGTAGCAAATACACAAGTCAGGCATGGCTCCTGAATGTGGGAAATGGATGGCAGAACTTGAGATGAGTCATGGCTTTTGAAGTTAAGCTGCTCTGTCTCTTCTTATTTTTATGACTTTAAAAAATTTATTTAACCTCTGTCCACCTCAGTTTCCTCCTATAATAATAGTACCACTCCTCCTCCTCCTGCTACTACTACCATTAATAACAATGATCGTTATTACTAAATAATAATAATAATAATAATAATTATAGCAGCTAACATTTATGAGATAATTGCCACATGCCAGATGCTACACTCATTTAATGAACACAGGGGTTCCTGAAATATGAACTATGATTATCTGCATTTTATAGATGAAGCTAAAGCAACAAAAATGTAGTCCTCCTGAAAGGGATGGCAGAGCTAGAAAATAACAGGAGGAGATTTGAACACAGTCTTGAGTCAAGAGCCCATAGTTGTAACTGTTACACAATGTGTACTGGATTAGATGTCTCCTAAAGTTCCTCCAAACTCAACTACTTTCTGGTTCTGTGATTTTCCATTATTCCATCCTGGTCTGGTTCAGCACTACAGAACACCTTCTTGCATTTAATGATGGTGAAAGCTAAGGCTTTCCTTCAGTGAGTATATGGAATATAAGGGCACTAGGATATGGCCACAGGACCACAGGGAGTCACACAGTGGCTACTTAAAAAAAAAAAAAAAAATGTCCTCTTTAATTTCGTCTACTTTCCCAGGCATGTTTCTCATGTTATTAGCCCAACAATGATTGACCGTTAACCATCACCAAAAATTGGGAGAGAGAGAAGTGGGGCGGGAGGAAGAAAAAGAGAGAGAGAAAAGGGGAGAGAAATAACCACCAAAATGGCATATATTCACAGAGAGACAAAGAACCATTGTAAGGAGAGGAACCAGCTAAAAAGTATACAAAGATGAGGAGATAACCAGTGCATTTCCATGGATAAAATTTAGGAGAATTTTTATTTTGAACAGATAATAAGTCTTGATGGAATTGGTTACTTATAAGCATGTTAAGTTCCTCATCATATCTAACTCATGGCTGAAAAGTTAAGCTAATGATTTGAATAGCTCCAGTTGACTTCCAGAATTTTATATAAATGGACTTGCTGCTTTCTGTCTGAATTAACTGAATGTAGTACTTGATTTGATATCAGAAAGACCCCATGGTCTTTGCCTTCTTAGAGCTTCTGGTCTAAAATGTATGCCATTGATATAAGAAAAACATATATAGGCACAAAGCAACTTTTCTGTCTCAGTGAAAGAAGTTCAGCATTACTCAATCTAATAAAGTAGATTTATTGAGTGGCTACCATATTCCCTGCTTTTTACAGAATGAAATATCAAGACTCTTTGGAGGGATACTATAAAGCATTCTTTGCCTTTGAAGAGAAGTCTTGCCCTCTTTTGGCAAAGTTTACTCTTTGCCTCTGGCAAGTACTCCAAAGGTGTGGGCTGTGCCTTTTGTACTAACTTGGGACAAAGCCAGAACATAACACATTTGGGTTTGTGTGAACTTCTTGGTGCCTGCTTCTTCGTTGAGGAGTAAGAGCCTCAGCTGGAATGAGCTACTCTAATTCCCAGCCCTTCAAACTAACCACCAGACGATAACCACTCACAACAGATATTGACTTTCCATGCATAAGGATTCATTTTATGTGCAAAACATTTCATAGCGTTCCAGTCACAGCTCACTGGTTGTTATTCCAGAAAGCATCTGTCTGAACCACTAATCGGGGTTTCTTAAACAAACTGCATTAGGCATCTCTTACTTGGTTTTGCAAATTTCTTAGAGGAAAGATAACAGATTTGAAATGGTTGTGTATCAACAGTATGATCAAATATGCAAGGTATAGTGAGGCCTATGGTAGGGGCCTATTTTCTTCCAAGATTAATAGAGATTTCATGGAGGGATAAAAATTTCTCAAAATGTGTTCTTTGGAATACCTAGAAAAAATGATTTTTAGTAAAATAACTCTGGGAAATAATATATACTGCATATCACTCCTAGAAATTTATAAATATGCTAGCCCATTAGGACCCACACGCATGCACACACACACACGGTACCAACAAAAACACTAGTGCCCCGTAGAACTCTAGGGCAGCAGAACATCATGGGAACAACTGGGATTAGTAGATAAGAGATTAGCTCCTCCTTAAAACCGGCTCTGTGACTTTAGACTCAATTTTACCTCTTTGACTTGGTTTACCTTCTGCCACATTCAGGTAAAAGTATTTAACATGTAAGATAAGCTACAGAATTTGCAGAAAGAACAGGTGTTAAATAGCTGTGAGAGCACATTGAAGTGTAAGAGCAAGGTAGGCAAGTGAGGTACTTCTGTAGCTCCAGATCTTGGCTTCGGCACAATTCTAAATATATCACTGAGGTTCTTTCTGTTGTTTGTAACTCTCACCTTCATAACACAACATTTACTGAAACAAAAGTGTACAGCTGGTTAGGTTCTGTAGACTGTAGTTAGCAGGATCTGCATGTACATTCAGGTAAAACATTATACAAGTTTTACGTCCAGGTAGTCATGATTGAATACAATCCTCAAATACTATGTAATCTGACTGCTTTACTCAAAGACTTGAATTAAATTATTTCTCTATAAATTTGTAAAATTTCTATGGTTCCTTTGTGGACTTATGATGCCCAGGCCTCTGGGGAGCCCAATTTAGAAACCCCGTTGTTTTTCAGATAAGTAAAACAATGTCTAGAAAAGTGACATTTTCTAGGTTCCCCCTTGGGGTTTGTCCTTTAAAGCAGTGCCTGTTTGAGACCCTTTTGGTTCTGACCACTTTCTTTTGAGGGTGTCACCACTCATCATACCAAGAAGCATCTACATCAAACATCACATTTGTATGTTGAGAAACAGCTGATTAGTGGAAGTGATGCTATGTTTTACAGATGTAATGAAATACTTATAATTTTTATTTTTAAATTTTCTTTTTAGATTTCGGGTCTGTATTTACTGTTTGAGGTTCCAAGCATCATTATCGTAGGCCCTTGGAAACCTCATAGGTAACTAAAGGACCTTAAGTATAAACATCTTGTTTCAAATACTCACATTTTCCTCTAAGTACAGAATCTGTCCCATCCAAGTGATCTCTCTCTGCCCTTCTCTCCCACTGTCAGCCAGTGTGGCTGGCAAAATCCATCTATTTGTAGGGCCAAACTCAAGCCCCATTCGTAAAGATGTTCTTAATGGCTATCCTCCATGTCTGTACTTCAAATTTGAGAATTTAATCCAGGATCATATTTTTCCATAGCTGGTACTCTTTGTCTTTCCATTAGACTGTGCATTTTCCATGAGGAAGAACTGTACTTCATTTTCTCCTTTTTCCCTACCAAGATGGACATGTGCTCCAATGTATAGTGAATAGAACTTGAGGGCATTGCTTTAGAGTTAAAAATCTCTTCTGGTATGTTCTGGAGGTACAGTCAGTGCAGTGCATGTCCAGAGAATATGTGAGGTCGTGTTTGGCGCTCTTGCCCCTGGAGTCCCCTCTTTGTCCACGTACCACCCTGGGGACAAGAGATGGAGAAGAGTTGCACATGGCTCTACGTCTTGCATAGTTTTCCAGTTTGCTGTCCCATAATGTAGGAAATGTAGGAACCAGGATAATATCTGGTGATTGCTACACAGTTGAGTGAAGGAAGATTATAGAAAACCTGAAGAATGCACTTGCTTTTCTGTCATCACAACAGCTGATTTCATAAATATACTCTCCTCTCTCCAGCTTCCAGTGGCCCAAGGTTGGCCTGGAGAGGTCTTGCTACAGTGGAGGTTTGAGACCATGCACCTACCAATGGCCTCTCTCTCTTGGTACAGCCTTTTAGGCCCCTGCAGTGTTTTAGGAGGCTGGCAGCAACCCCAAGCCTGGGCAGCACAGCCTCTGTTACTTCCTAGAGGGTTCTGGTTTGACCCCTGCCAGACTATTAGGAAGCAAAGGCTTAGGTTTATTTCAAAGCTGACAGTCTCTGGGTTGAGCAATGGGCCATCTCTGGGATATGCCCAGGAATTGGAATGAAGTTGGATACTTCCAGATAATAGATTCCTGACTTCAGCCCGCGTGTCCCTCCCCACATCACACTTTCTTGTGCACACACACAGACTTACATGCGTGCATACAGGCATATGCATCTGTACACACCACATATTCATGCCAGACACACACCACAAACGTGCCTGCATGCCACACACCCCACACAAGCCAAAACATGAGCAGCACATGAATTCACCACATTCGTTACACATTCACTCTCTCTCTTTCTCTCTCTCTCTCTCTCTCACACACACACACACACACACACTCATGAGAGAGAGAGCTTATGGTTCTGTACCAGGGATGTTGCAGTGAGAGTAAGCAGTGTGCAAGGGTTTAACCTGAATGCTAAATATACAAAAGCCAGTCCTTAGCCCCATATCTTTGCCTGGGCATATCACTTTCTTTTAAAGTGCACACTACATCAGGTAAAACTTGAAAGCAACTTTGTAAGGGAGTGTTCCCAATTTATAGACAAGAACAGAAAATTCAGACATGGTCTGTGACATGTCCCAGTTCTAAAGGGGATGAACTAGATGTCCAGATTGTCAAATGAAGTCTCCTTAGTGCTGTTTCCAGAACTTACCGTTTTACCATTGGCAGTAGAGTGAAGTTGGCAAATATATAACCTTGGTGCCCCAGTCAGTCTTGATGTTGCTGTCCTACCTTTCACAGGGACCTCTCTCTCAAGTGACCCTGGCTGTCTAGATCCCTCACTGGGAGAGCCAGGGAAAGATTAGAAAAACTCATCATGTGGAAGGAGAAAGGAATGATGAAATGTAGTGTGCTTCTACTCCCAAGAGCACCAACCACACGGGCTCTCTTGCAGTTTCTTTACAATGCTGAAATGCTATAAGCTTTCACAAACACTGTTTCTTTATCTAGGCCACTTTGTTCCTATTTTTCACCTCCATGTTACTACTCAGCTTTTGGGGCTTAGCTGAAATTGCACTTCCCCCAAATGGGCTTTCCTTCACTTCACAATCCAAGTTAGATGTCCTAGTTACACCCCACATAGCACTCTAGGAATTTTTTTCTTAATTCCAAAGACACTTCTGCATTCTGTGCTTATTTGCTTGTTTTCTGAACATCTAGTTCCACTGGTATGTAGGCTCAGGAGAAGAGGAACAACACCTGGTCTTTGTCATTGTTATTTAATCAGCTTCTAGCATAATGCCAGGTAAATGGTAGCCCTTCAATGAACATTTTTGAATAAATGAATTTGTGGGTCAATAAAAGAGTTCATGTCCTTTTTCCCAGCGTAAGCTCCTTTCTCTAGTTCCCTTTAACATGTGCTCATTCAGCTCTGCTTTCAGGAGAGATATTCTCTCATGGGTTTCAGGGAATTAAATAATGAGTTTGGCCCAGAACTTCATGTAAATGATCTAAGTCACTTATGGTGTAAACATGCTGTAAATGACAATTGAAACTGTAGATGGTCAGTGTGTCAGGGATTTTAGAAGGGGAAAGGTCATACATGTGGTGTGGCTCAGGAGACACTGTGAAGAAGATAGCATTTCATATGGGACTTATGATGGACATGTGTTGCTTAATTGTTGGGCTCCTCTAACATACCCCATTTTCCTTGGAGGAACTGTTTCCCTACAAGCTTGATTATGTGATTCTGGTAGGATTTTTCCAATCCCATGGTCCTTGCTTTCATGTTTGCCCTGTGACCCATGTTTGCTCCATGACCATATCCAACCATTCATAGTACCCTACTCAGCAGGTCAAGCTGGCCTTATTAAGTATCCTCTTTTGGGAAATTTTTAAAATTTAAAACTGGAAGATCAGAGGCCTTAACTCGAGGGTCAAGTTGTTGAGAGGAATTGAAGCCTGAACTATTTGCAGTCCTGGACCTGGCTGCCTAAGAAATGCTTTCTTGTAATAAGAGATAATTAAATGAGGTAGAGATAAGTCAGGCAGAGAGATGGGTGAGGGAATGAATAAGAGAGAGTGGAAAAGTGAACATGAGGCAGGACATGATGATACCATGGGAGTTGGTGGACCCAGTGACCCAGAGACTAATTCAAACTTTGTCCTTCTAGTTACATTAAGTCAGTGAATATCCTTAGTTGTATGTTTGCCTTCACTGCAGCCAGGTTCAGTGGTGTTTCTATTTCCAACCGAGTAATAAAGCTGTTGAGGTATTTATCCATTGGATAAAAAACAAAGACACTGAAGTTAAAAAAAAAAAAAAAGAGAGAGAGAAAGAAATATACATGGAGCATACTCAGGAAATAGAATTAAGATCAAGATCACAGTACCCTAGGGGTAGTTCTAATTCTCTGATCATATAATTGTAATGATTATCTTCCATGTCTGTGTCTTCCACCTGTGTCTCAAAGCACTAGAACAACGCCTTGAGCGTGTGAAGAACTTAATGTATGACTGCTGAGCAGAATGGATTCTAGAAATAAGTAAAGTAATAATCAGATAAATGTTGGATTGTAGACTATTTTAAGATTCTGGTCTTTGAGAGCTGGTATGGAAGGAATAACAACAAAAAATAAGAAGGATTTAGAATAAAACCAATAAGAATTTATATACTGCCCCCTTAATTCACTAGTTTTATAAACTTGGACAATTCATTTGCCTGTTCTATAAAGTGAGCACAGTAAAATCCAGACTCAAAGGTTTGAGAGTAGTGTGGGTTATAATATGAGATAATCTATATAAAATGCTTCTAGAATTATCTGACTCATAATAAGTATTCATGAAAAGTCCATTGGAGTTCCAGAATTCTTAAGAAGTGGTCTTCTGCATTCAGATCATCCTAAGATTTTTGTTAGGAGATCACCATGCTTCTATTTAAATATATTCACTACTGGGGAGATCCCTGCTTCATCTTCCATATTTGGACCTTTTCAGGTGCCTTGTCCGATGTTCAACTGTGACTTTTGGTCTTGTAACTTTTACCCATGGTTTCTACTTGAGCCGTGGAGTCATATATCAGTCATTACCACTGTTGTTAGAATTTAAGCTAGAGTTTAAGCTGACAAGATCAGATATAGATTTTAGTACAATCAGTCCTTCTCTTGGGTGTAGTTGAAGAGATGAAAGAATAAATAATTTCGAGGATAGTTCTAGGGTTATTTTTTCCCTAAATTTAAAAGATTAAAAAATGTGTGTAGATATTTTAATTTAGATGTAGAGTATAGGTTTTTGAAATGAGTTCATGTCACAAATCAGAAGGGAAAAAAGTGTCATATATGTTTATTTAGTTCAGTCAGCCCTCTACAAATTAGTATGATTTTTTCAAAGTTTTATAGCATTATTTGGATTTATAGATTAAGCAAATTTTCTAAAAATAAAATTCAAAGTTCTTACAAGAGTCCTACATGATCTGTCTCCTCTATTCCCACTCTGACCTCATTTGTCATGGTGCTCCTCCTTGCTGTCCTGGCTCCAGCCCTCCTGGCCTCTTACTGCTTCTCTTTTCTCAGATCTCAGATTTTAAATTGGGCCTCTGCTGGCAACCCTATTTGATATGCAACCTGTTGCCCCTTCTCCTTCCTTCTGCTCATTCCCCTCCCATTTGTTTTCAATTAAATGGTTCAATTCTCCCTGCTATGTAGATCTTTTAGTATGTTTATTATTAACAGTCTGTTTCCCTTTGATAGAGTTTCAACTCCTCAAGGGTGGAGCTCTTTATCTCTTCTGTTCACTCATGTACCCCAAGAATCTAGAATAGTACCTGCTTATAGAAGTCTCTTTATGAGTGCTCATTGAGTGGGTGAATGAAGGAATGTGTCCATCCATATGTGAATGAAAGGAGGGGAAGAAAGACAATTAACACTCTCCGAGGAGCAATTCAATCCCCTGTGATAAGGAAAGATCTTGGCTGTGCAGAGAGGCTATAGAACCATGAAAAGGAGAGAACAGTGTGGGATACTTCAGGAAATGACCCTAGGAAACTTGAACAGCAGAAGAATCTGGCTCAGACTTGATGAGCAGGAGAAAAGAAGTGGAAAGCAGTTAGGAATGGCTAATTTTCCCCATGAGAGTATCAATACATGCTTCCACTCCCAATTTCCTGCCTCTGAACAAAAGCACGTAGGCCAGATCTTAGGGTTGGTACCATGAGTGGTCTCCCAGGAAAATAACAGATGACATTTGTTGGAAACACTAAGGATTCCAGACTTTGCACTCTGACTAATCCACTTGCTTGTCCAATATTCTTCGCTACTACATAGCATTCACTTTGTCTAGGTCTTGTGTTCTACTCAGGTTCTTCTAGTAAGAGTTAAATCTGGAAATTGTTGAAGACTAAATTTTATGTTCTCTTTTTTTTTTTTTTTTTTAAGATTTTATTTATTTATTTGACAGAGAGATCACAAGGCAGAGAGGCAGGCGGGGGGGGGGGGGGGGCGGGAAGCAGGCCCCCCGCTGAGCAGAGAGCTCAATGCGGGGCTTGATCCCAAGACCCTGAGACCGTGACC
>CM052889.1:28242170-28285387 GCA_028534135.1 Potos flavus
AATGGCAAGATTTCACTCCTACACTGTTGATGCGAATGCAAGCTAGAACAGCCACTCTGGAAAACAGTATGGAGGTTCCTCAAAAAGTTGAAAATAGAGCTACCCTACGACACAGAACAGATATTATTAAGGAAACGTTCTTGAAAACAAGGGAATGAATGCTTTTAAATAACATCTGCCCTCAAAACAAGAACAGCACATTTTAGGATAAAGTAAATGACAAATGGTTTAAAATATCATAAAGATGACACAACTGTGCCCAATTTTATGGCACACCTGCCCCATTCACTCAATGCTCATACTTTATAATTATTCTGAAATCTGGATTTATATGTGAGATATATTAAAAGAAAAAAAGACATCCATAAATACTACTTTAAAAGTTGTAGTTAAACTAAACAATTTAGGTATAATAAATTATAAGTTAGCAAAGGTATAAGATTTAAAGAGAAATTTAGCTTTGATTTTAAATTATATACAGACAGAAAATAAGTGACACTTTTATTTTTTTATTTTTTAAATTTTTTTATTTTAAAGATTTTATTTATTTATTTGACACAGAGAGATCACAAGTAGGCAGAGAGGCAGGCAGAGAGAGAGGAGGAAGCAGGCTCCCTGCTGAGCAGAGAGCCTGATGCAGGGCTTGATCCCAGGACCCCGAGATCATGATCTGAGCCAAAGGCAGAGGCTTTAACCCACTGAGCCACCCAGGCGCCCCTAAGTGACACTTTTAAATAAAAATTCAAATTCCTTAGAATATGAATATTTAGTTCTTGGGGTCATCTTAAAAAAGAAAACAACAAAGCTATAGATCTGTATTTCTTTGCCATGCTCTTCCATGCTCTACTTTAGTTTAGTCTTCTCCAAGCATTTCATAGATTGTATCACAGATGCCTTGTTGAAAAATGTAGTATCTTCATAGAGAATTGGAGTGGTTCCTTGTAATCATCACTTCTTTTTCGAAGTCTTCTTACACTGTCTTTTAATAATCTCCCTTAGACTTCCAGGTCAATATTTTTCAGAACTCTCAGTGAGAAGAATGAGAAATACTGAGTTCTGGGAAAATTTTATTTATGGAATATTTTCCCATGTTCTGCTTTTTCACCCTTATTAATTCTCTGTGATTCTTTTCACCAAAATTACCAACCTCGATTTTTTTTACAGATTCCTTTGTTTTCCTTTGATGTAATTCATTTATTCTTAGAACTTTGAAATTATTTAAAGCAATCATCCATAACTCTCTTCCGAAGTTTCTGAGGTTTTGATTTTCCCTTATTCAAGTCTATCCTATCCTTTTAAGTGTGAAGATCATTTTCCTATGGTCAATAATGGATACAAAATAGAGGTTGATTGGTTCTGCCTTTTCTGCGTAAAATCTCACAGTGCCAACTCATCCAAAAGTTTGAAGAATTCATAATCATGTGTTAAAAATATCTGAGTCTGAAACAAATAATACATTATATGTTAATAAAAAAATATATCCAGATCTGACTCCCAGTCTTGTGATTTAATTAATCTGGCATTGGATTCAGGAATCCCTATTATCAATAAGGTACAGTGTGTTTACAAACTTGTGACTTGGAACCAATAGGAAACAGAAAAAGTCAGATCTTACAGGATACTATTGAAAACCTTTATAGAACAGACGTGGTGTCAAGGTAGCTCAGAGGATGATTCACTGAGTCAAAGCCAATAGAGTGTAACTGTAATCCTTTCCATGCTGTAAAGAAATCAGATCATCTAGCAAGCCCAGGATTCTTCATCCATAAAATTCTAAAATTGATCTAAATCATTGTTGTAGACACTGTAGTTTGCCTGACTAAACATTGTTACCAATTTTCTTCTCCTTTGCTTGTCTTTACTAGAGACTGTTTAATATTTACCTTCCTGGCTTCCTCTTAATTCAGTAGTGGCTCCATCACACTGTGTTTTCCAATGGGACCTAAGTGAAACTGCTGAAGTTTTGGGGGGAAACTTTATCTTTTCTGAGAAAAGGGAGGAAACTCTGTTTCCTTCTCTTTCTTCTCTTCTTTCCTACCTTGAATGAAGACTCCATGTCTGGACTGAAGTAGCCATTTTGTGATAGCTTCTGTTTCAAAGTATATGAGGCAAACAGTCTTTAGCTTAGGATGCGGGAGTGGAAAGATTACATGTACCGGGGCCTCTGATGATATCTCTAAGCCATGAGTCAGTGGCCAACTACTTCCATACTCCTTGGGAAAAACAAGTAAATAAGTAAATAAATATATAAATAAATAAATACTTTCAGGATTGAGCTTTTGTCAGCTGGCTATTCTGTTCTTTGCAACCAGTTGTGTTCCTCAGTCATTTCACAAATTGGACCGCTCATAAGAATCACAGGTTCAAAATAAGGTTTTCTAGGTTTCTCCTTCAGAAATTCCACTACAGTAGATTTAGGATCAGAGCCAGTATCTGTGGTTATTATTAGTAGTAGTAGTATTGTTGAGATCTAATTGATATATAACATTATATTAGTGTTGGAGGTCATCAAGAACATATGACTGCTGGTTGACCCATGAGATGGACCCCAGCCATCATAGGCTCCCAGCCCTCTCCCCCGCCTTTGGGATGTGCACCCCACTGCCTTACCCACTCCCAGAAGTAGCTCCCAAGGACATAGCCTTGAGATAGTGAGGTTGAGACCATCTGGATGGTCTGTGTGATTGAACCTGGTCAAGACCTCTATATAAACTTTGAGATTTGGCAGGCAAGTACAGAAGTCTACTCATCTTGTGGCCATGCAAGACAAGCCTTAAATGTAAGTTCCTGTTCTTATTAAAACTGCCACCAACCAATCTGGAGTGGCCTGACTCTTTCTTCAGTCCCTCCTTGTTCTGCAAATACTGGGGCCAGTTTCGGATTACACTGGGCAGCTCCCAAGGAGATTGTGAACTAACCATTGGTGTCAGGTGTCCACTGGCCCTCTCTTATCCAGGTTTTCACTTTCTGTGGTTTCAGTTACTCGTGGCCAACCACGGTCCGGAAGCAGATGATCCTCTTTCTGCTATATTATTAGAAGGTCAGTAGTAGAGTCAGTCGTAGGCTAATGCGATGGCACAATGCCAGTGTCATTCACCTCACCTCATTTCATCAAATTTTAGGCATTTTAGGTATTTTATCTCACATTATCACAAGAATAAGGGTGATCACAAGAATAAGGGTGAGTACAGTACAATGAGTTAATCTGAGAGAAAGAGACTACATTCATGTAACTTTTTTTACAGTATATTGTTATGTTATATTATTAATTATTGTTGTTAATCTCTTATTATGCCTAATTTATAAATTAAACTTTATCATGTGTATATATGATAAACTTTAGATGTGTATATATAGGAAAAACACATGTTATATATAGGGTTTGAAACAATCTGAACTCTATGCCAGTCATAGGCAACCACTGGGGATGTTGGAACATATCCCCCACAGAGAAGGGGAGACTACTGTACAACATAATGATTTGATACTGGTGTATATTGAAAAACGATCACCATAATAAGTCTGGTTAACATCCATCACCACATATATACTTTTTTCTTATAATGAGAACTTCTAAGATCTATTCTATTAGCAGTTTTAAATATGCAATACAGTATTATTTACCATAGTCATGCTATACATTATATTCCATGACTTATATTTTTTATTAACGGATAATGTATTATTTGCTTCAGGGGTACAGGTCTGTGAATCATCAGTCTTACACAATTCACAGCATTCACCATAGTACATACCCTCTCGAATGTCCATAACCCAGTCACTCTATACCTCCCCCCCACCCCTCAGCAAATGTCAGTTTGTTTTCTGAGATTAAGAATCTCTTATGATTTGTCTCCCTCCCTGGTCCCATCTTGTTTATTTTTTTCTCTCCCTATGCTCCATGACCCCCCTACCCTGCCTCTAAAATTCCTCATATCAGTGAGATCATATGATAATTGTCTTTCTCTGATTGACTTATTTTGCTTAGCGTAATACCCTCTAGTTCCATCCACATCATTGCAAATGGCAAGATTTCGGGGGTTTTGATGGCTACATAGTATTCCATTGTATATGTATACCACTTCTTCTTTATCCGTTCATCTGTTGATGGACATCTAGGTTCTTTCCATAGTTTGGCTACTGTGGACATTGCTGTTATAAACATTTGGGTGCACATGCCCCTTCAGATCACTACATTTGTATCTTTAGGTTAAATACCCAGTAGTGCAATTGCTGGGTCGTAGGGTAGCTCTATTTTCAACTTTTTGAGGAAACTCCATAGTGTTTTCCAGAGTGCTGCACCAGCTTGCATTCCCACCAACAATGTAGGAAGGTTCCCCTTTCTCCGCATCGTCGCCAACATCTGTTGTTTCCTGACTTGTTAATTTCAGCCATTCTGACTGGTGTGAGGTGGTATCTCTCTGTCGTTTTGATTTGTATTTCCCTGATGCCGAGTGATGTGGAGCACTTTTTCATGTGTCCCTTGCCCATTTGGATGTCTTCTTTGCATTCTTTTCATGTCTTCTTCCCATTTCTTGATTGGATTATTTGTTCTTTGGGTGTTGAGTTTGATAAGTTCTTTATAGATTTTGGATACTAGCCCTTTATCTGATATGTCATTTGCAAATATCTTCTCCCATTCTGTCAGTTGTCTTTTAGTTCTGTTGACTGTTTCCTTTGCTATGCAAAAGCTTTTGATCTTGATAAGTCCCAGTAGTTCATTTTTGCCCTTGTTTCCCTTGCCTTTGGTGATGTTTCTAGAAAGAAGTTGCTGTGGCTGAGGTCGAAGAGGTTGCTTCCTGTGTTTTCCTCAAGGATTTTGATGGATTCCTGTCTCACATTGAGGTCTTTCATCCATTTTGAGTCTATTTTTGTGTGTGATGTGAGGAAATGGTCCAGTTTCATTCTTCTGCATGTGAATGTCCAATTTTCCCAACACCGTTTGTTGAAGAGACTATCTTTTTTCCACTGGACATTCTTTCCTGCCTTGTCAAAAATTAGTTGACTGTAGAGTTAAGGGTCCATTTCTGGGCTCTCTGTTCTGTTCCATTGATCTATGTGTCTGTTTTTGTGCCAGTACCATACTGTCTGGATGATTACAGCTGTGTAATAGAGCTTGAAGTTTGGAATTGTGATGCCATCAACTTTGGTTTTCTTTTTCAACATTCCTCTGGCTATTCGGGGTCTTTTCTGGTTCTATATAAATTTTAGGATTTTTTTGTTCCACTTCTTTGAAAAAAATTGATGGTATTTTGATAGGGATTGCATTAAATGTGTAGATTGCCTTAGATAGCATAGACATTTTCACAATATTTGTTCTTCCAATCCATGAGTATGGAATGTTTTTCCATTTCTTTGTGTCTTCAATTTCTTTCATGAGTTCTTTATAGTTTTCTGCATACAGATTCTTTGCCTCTTTGGTTAGGTTTATTCCTAGGTATCTTATGGTTTTGGGTGCAGGTTTAAATGGGATCGACTCCTTAATTTTTCTTTCTTCTGTCTTGCTGTTGGTGTATAGAAATGCAACTGATTTCTGTGCACTGATGTTATATCCTGACACTTTACTGAATTCCTATATGAGTTCTAGCAGTTTTGGAGTGGAGTCCTTTGGGTTTTCCACATAAGGTATTATATCATCTGCAAAGAGTGAGAGTTTGACTTCTTTTTTGCCAATTCAGATACCTTTTATTTCTTTTTGTTGTCTGATTGCTAAGGCTAGGACTTCTAGTACTATGTTCAATAGCAGTGGTGATAGTGGACAGCCCTGCCGTGTTCCTGACCTTAGGGGAAAAACTCTCAGTTTTTCCCCATTGAGGATGATATTCGCTGTGGGTTTTTCATAGATGGCTTTGATGATATTGAGGTATGTACCTTCTATCCCTACACTGAGAGTTTTGATGAAGAAAGGATGCTGTACTTTGTCAAATGCTTTTTCAGCATCAATCTAAAGTATCATATGGTTCTTGTTCTTTCTTTTATTAATGTATCACATTGATTGATTTGCAGATGTTGAACCAACCTTGCAGCCCAGGAATAAATCCCACTTGGTTATGGTGAATAATCCTTTTAATGTACTGTTGGATCCTACTGGCTAGTATTTTGGTGAGAATTTTTGCATCTGTGTTCATTAAGGATATTGGTCTGTAGTTCTCCTTTTTGATGGGGTCTTTGTCTGGTTTTGGGATCAAGGTAATGCTGGCCTCATAAAATGAGTTTGGAAGTTTTCCTTCCATTTCTATTTTTTGGAATAGTTTCAGGAGTATAGATATTAATTCTTCTTGAAATGTTTGGTGGAATTCCCCTGGGAAGCCATCTGGCCCTGGGCTCTTGTTTGTTGAGATTTTTGAAGACTGCTTCAATCACCTTATTGGTTATGGGTCTGTTCAGGTTTTCTATTTCTTCCTGGTTCAGTTTTGGTAGTTTATGTGTCTCTAGGAATGCATCCATTCCTTCCAGATTGTCTAATTTGCTGGTGTATAGTTGCTCATTATATGTTCTTATAATTGTTTGTATTTCTTTGGTGTTGGTTGTGATCTCTCCTTTTTCATTCATGATTGTATTAATTTGGGTCCTTTCTCTTTTCTTTTTGATAAGTCTGGCCGGGGGTTTATCAATCTTATTAATTCTTTCAAAGAACCAGCTCCTAGTTTCCACTGATTTGTTCTACTGTTCTTTTGGTTTATGTTTCATTTATTTCTGCTCTGATCTTTATTATTTCTCTTCTCCTCCTGGGTGTAGGCTTTCTTTGCTCTTCTTTCTCCAGGTTCTATAGGTGTAGGGTTAGTTCGTGTACTTGAGACCTTTCTTGTTTCTTGAGAAAGGCTTGTCTTGCTATATACTATCCTCTCTGGACTGCCTTTGCTGTATCCCAAAGATTTTGAACAGTTGTGTTGTCATTTTCATTTGTTTCCAGGAATTTTTTAAATTCTTCTTTAGTTTCCTGGTTGACCCATTCATTCTTTAGTAGCATACTCTTTAGCCTCCATGTATTTGAGTTCTTTCCAACTTTCCCCTTGTAGTTGAGTTCTAGTTTCAAAGCATTGTTGTCTGAAAATATGCAAGGAATGATCCCAATCTTTTGGTACCGGTTGAGAGCTGATTTCTGACCTGATTTGTGATCTGTATTGGAGAATGTTCCATGTTCACTAGAGAAGTTTATTCTGTTGCTTTGGGATGGAATGTTCTAAATATATTTGTGATGTCCATCTGGTCCAGTATGTCATTTAAAGCCTTTATTTCCTTGTTGATCTTTTGCTTAGATGATCTGTCCATTTCAGTGGGGGGGGGGGGGTGTTAACGTCCCCTACTATTATTGTATTATTGTTGATGTGTTTCTTTGATTTTGTTATTAATTGGTTTGTATAATTTGCTACCCCCATGTTAGGGGCATAGACATTTAAAATTGTTAGATCTTCATGTTGGACAGACCCGTTAAGTATGATACAGTACCTTCGTCATCTCTTATTATAGTCTTTTTCTTAAAATCTGATTTATCTGATATAAGGATTGCCACCCCAGCTTTCTTTTGATGTCCGTTAGCATGGTAAATTGTTTTCCACCCCTTCACTTTAAATCTGGAGGTGTCTTTGGGACTAAAATAAGTTTCTTGCAGACAGCATATCGATGGGTCTTGTTTTTTTTTATCCATTCTGATACCCTGTGTCTTTTGATTGGGGCATTTAACCCATTTACATTCAGGGTAACTATTGAAAGATATGAATTTAGTGCCATTGTATTGCCTGTAAAATGACCGTTACTGTATATTGTCTCTGTTCCTTTCTGGTCTGTTACTTTTAGGCTCTCTCTTTGCTTAGAGGGCCCCTTTCAGTATTTCTTATAGGGCTGGTTTGGTGTTTGCAAATTCTTTTAGTTTTTGTTTGTCCTGGAAGCTTTTTATCTCTCCTTCTATTTTCAATGACAGCCTAGCTGGATATAGTGTTCTTGGCTGCATATTTTTTTCATTTAATGCCCTGAATATATCATGCCAGTCCTTTCTGGCCTGCCAGGTCTCTGTGGATAGGTCTGCAGCAAGCCTAATAAATCTACCATTGTATGTTACCAAACTCTTGTCCCAAGCTGCTTTCAGGATTTTCTCTTTGTCACTGAGAGTTGTAAGTTTTACTATTAGACGACAGGGTGTGGACTTATTTTTATTGATTTTGAGGGGGATTCTCTATGCCTCCTGGATTTTGATGCTTGCTCCCTTCGCCAAATTAGGGAAATGCTCTGCTATAATTTGCTCCAATATACCTTCTTCCCCTCTCTCTCTTTCTTCTTCTTCTGGGATGCCAATTATTTTAATATTATTTTGTCTTATGATATCACTTATCTCTTGAATTCTCCCCTCGTAGTCCAGTAGTTATTTGTCTCTCTTCTGGTCACCTTATTTATTCTCCATCATTTGGTCTTCTATGTCAGTAATTCTCTCTTTTGCCTCATTTATCCTAGCAGTAAGAGCCTCCATTTTTTATTGTACCTCATTAATAGCTTTTTTGATTTCAACTTGGTTAGATTTTAGTTCTTTTATTTCTCCATAGAGGGATTTTATTTTTCCAGAAAGGGATTCTCTAGTATCTTCTGTGCTTTTCTTGAGCCCAGCTAGCACCTTGATAATTGTCATTCTGAACTCTAGTTCTGACATATTACTAATGTGTGTATTGATTAGGTCCCTAGTCATTGTTATTGCCTCTTGTTCTTTTTTTTTTTGAGGTGAGTTTTTCCATCTTGTCATTTTATTCAGATAAGAATAGATGAATGAGAGAACAAAATACTAAAAGTGTAGCAATGACCTCAGAAAAATATACTCTAGCCAAATCAAAAGAGACCCAAAACAGGGGGGAGAAGAAAGGAAGGAAAAAAAAAAAAAATATATATATATATATATATATATATATATATATATATATATATATATATATATATATATTGATAGGCTGGTGAATAGAACAGAGCCACACACTTGATTTTCGGTGTATATTGGTCTGTTAGAAGAAACTGCCTCCCAAAATTTGAAAGAAAGAAAAACTTATATATATACAAAAATAAGGGTAAATATGATGAAGGGATGGAATATGACTATAAGATGAAAATTAAAAAAGATTTTAAAAATGGAATTGATAAGATAGGAAGTTGGTTTAAAAAAAAACAAAAACAGAGGAAAGAATGTGATCAGGCTGGAGCCTAGAACAAAACCATGTGCTAGACTTTGGGGATATTTTGATCTATTAGAAGAAACTGTATCCCAAAATTTTAAAGAAAGAAAAACCTATATGTATACAAAAAATAAGGTTAAATACAATGAAGGGATAGAATATGACTATAACAATGAAAATTAAAAAGATTTTCAAAAAGGTATTGATAAGATGAAATGGTTTAAAAGCATTAAAATAGGAAAGAGGAAACATTAAAAAATAGAATAAGAAAAAAATAAAATTAAAAAAATTTAACTTTGAAAGACGAAAGAATCAAGGGGGAAAAGCCATGAATTCTATGTGCTGTATTCCCATAGCTCTGAAGTACTGCAGTTCTCATTGATCGGTGAACTTGGCCTTGGCTAGATGTTCTTGTTAATCTTCTGGGAGAGGGGCCTGTTGCAGTGATTCTCAGATGTCTTTGCCCGAGACGGAATTGCACTGCCCTTGCCAGGGGCCAGGCTAAGTAATCTGCTCAGTTTTGCTCTCGGTAGCTTTGGTTCCCTGAACGCTTTCCTTAAAGCTTTGGAGGACAAGAATGAAAATGGTGGCCTCCCAATCTCCACCCTGTAGGAGCTGAGAGCTAAGGGCCCCACTCCTCAGTGCAGCCTCAGAGAAAGCAGTCACTTTCATCTCCCTGGTCTCTGGCCGCACTCCGTGCTCACCCAGCCTGTGACTGAGCATTTCTATCTCTGGCACATGGCCCCGTTTGAAGTCTCCAAACCTAGCCAATTCCTACAGCACACTCTCGTGCCATTTCCCCCGGGGATGGAAGGTGAGTCTCCCTGGGCCTGCCACTTGTGGGGTCCCTGCTCGAAGAGCAGTGGCCCAACTGTGCCTTGGATCGCAGTTTAAGGTAACTCCAAGCTGAGAGCCCACTCCTCGGCTCCGTCTCTGCAGCCGGCTTCCCCACTCCAATACCTGGGAGCTCTGCCACACTCAGACCCCCCTGGTCTTTTTGTGATTCCACAGGTCCTGAGACCACACTGCCCCTGGGAGGGCTCCACCCTCTGCTTAGCCTCTGGAGTGATGTCCCTCAGTGGAGCAGACTTGTAAAAGTTCCAATTTTGTGCTCCGCTGTTCTACTGCTTGTTGGGAGCTGGCCCCTCCCCCCGCTGTCTATCTTCCCATATATCGCCTCAGATTCACTTCTCTGCACAACCTACCTTCCATAAAGTGGTCGCTTTTCTGTTCCTAGAATTGCTGCTCTTCTCTTCAATCTCCTGTTGAGTTTGTGGGTGTCCAGAATGGTTTGATAACTATCTAGCTCATGTCCTGGGACCCGATGGTGTTTTGGTCTACTCCTCTGCCATCTTGCTTCTCCTCCTCAACTTATTTCTTTTTTAAGTGGAAGTTTTTACCCCTCTTTGACCCTTTCATCCATTTTGCCCACCCCCCACCTCTGACAACCACCAGTGTCCTTTGTATCTACCTCATCTATGTTTTCAACAAGCATTCTAGGTTATCTTTAGGTCAATGTTCCTCAAACTTACATGATACAATTTAGTAAACAAAACATTGTCTATTACATAAAAACTTTACTCTCTTCTTCACTTGGTGTTTGTCAATGCAGCCCTAAGGTAAACTGGTAAAAATACAGACTGAGAATTTTTCACAGGTGCTTCTCATTACCTTCCCTTCTTCGAGGCCTGAGTCCCTGCCACTTTGACTCACTCTTTCCCACCACCATTCATCACCTTTCCCATTTTTTCCCCTGCGGTCTTTCCTCTTGCCTGCTGGAATTCTTGCTTTCCTTGGAATATTCACCTCTCATATGTCACTTTCTCACTTTACAACTCCCCTTCAATCCTTCTGTTCCTCTTTATTCTATGATTGACTCTCCCTAAGAAGCCATTTGCAATCCCCTATTATGAAGAATTCCCTATAAAAATAAATTATATTGTGCTGTGTTTGGGAGATAAACTTGATGGGGTAAACAGCTGTACACAGCATCTCTGTGCAAACAAGTTTAAAGCAAAATCCAACCAGCTGCTCAGCATGAACCCTCTGAGAGCTGAGATCAGCTGTTGTACTACCCAACAGTTGCCCTACAGAAAGTCAGGCTTGCTGGGAGAGAAATGAAAGAACAGTATTGCCAGGTGATTGAAGCAGGGGTAGCAAGTGAAATGTTCATTATCCAAAAAAGGATGTTACAGTGATAATTTTTCCTTACTCACATTGGCTTATTTCAATAGGAGTAAACCCAAATGATTTTAGGAAATGTTGTTTTTAAAGAAGGACGTTAATATCAGCATTGTTGGGCCACTTTGATGCATACCTATCCTGACTTTTAGAATAAAATACCAAAGGTTAGTTGTAGAAATTAAAATCACTTCCCCCTTGGGAGGTCATAGGCATATAAGTTTCTGATAAAACATCCTCAAATTCAACTTGGTGATTCTTGAGGTTTCAGTTTCTTCCCTTAAATGTTGCTTTTTCTTTAACAAAAAAAAAAGAAGAAAAAGAAAAGAAAAAAAGATGACAATCTATGTTCGGTAGAAAAAATAATAAATATCAAGTATAGGTTTAGACATTAATGGTTTTCTAGACCACCCACTTCTCAGTCCTCAAACCCTCCCCACTTAAGTGACCTCTGGGGAAAGAGAACCCCTGCCTCCAAAGGCAGCCAATCTAATACTGTATCTTTGACAAGTTTCCTTATGTGGAGCTAAAATCAGCCTCTTTTTATCTTCTGCCCATCAGGCTTCATGTGGTCAAACAGAATAAATGAGCCTTTGTCAGCTCTTTGAAGCAAACCAATCTTAATACTATAATATACCCAGTCTTGCTTATTCCAACCTGAACTTTGCTAATTCTTTTAATCAAATATCCTAAGTCATGAATTTAGTTCCTTCTAACATCCATCATTTCAACAAGTTCTAGCTTATCTCTCTTAAATTTAGGGCTCAGAATTATGTGACATATGTAAATTGAGGATTGATTAGCAAAGAATAAAATGAGATTATTATTATCCTATAATACCATATGGATGTTACTCTCAACCTTTGCTGATTTATGATTTTGGAAATGCTTTATTATATTGTTGATTCATAATTAGCATTTTAACAATTCTTAATAAGTGCTTTCCATATTACATATAACTCCACCACATCTCTAACTATTCCTAGGTTTGTATAGTTAGATATTGGCTCCAACATTAAACGTTAGGCATTAGCATTAGGCATTAGATCATTAGGCATTAACATTAGACCTGTTAAATTTTACTTCATTATATTCAGCTCATATATTATAGTTTCAATGGGTCCTCATTCTGTCATCCAACATACTTTCTACTCTCCCAACTTTAAGCCATCAAAAAATTGCAGAATCATTGTTTTCTATCAATTTCTCCATTAAATTGTCTTCTCTTTATTAAACCAGGTTATCATCAGAAAGATGCATGTCAAAAATCACTTTATTTTCCCTTGCCCCACCCCACACACCCCACACAAGGACTCTTTAAGTTGCTTTATGAAGATATAATTAAACCATATCTCTCTGGCTTTCATTGGTAAAGGGATAGCTATATGTACAACACACGTTCTTGATAAGACCACTATGATAGCATTGTTTGTTATGTTTACAAGATCTCCACATAAAGTTTGTTCTTTTCAAAAATTCAATTCAATTCAGTGGTTCTCTGAATTGAGGAGGAGGAAAAGCTAAGGAAAGGAAAATATTTTTCTTTAATTACAAGATGAGAGTTATATGCACCATGGTATTTCCCCTTTTGCCTCATAGCTAGAAGGGTCAGAATAAAAGTCTGTAGTAATTACCAATAGTTTTTATTTGCAAAAATATTTTGATAGTATTTTTATTTTGTATTGCCCTTTGTTATTTGCTTTTCCCTTTTATGATATTAGTAGTTTGTTAGATTTTAAACCATATAAATACACCAAAAAATGAATTAGTTAGCATATTGATACAGTTATTAAATGAAAGAGGATTAAGGAGGGAACTCACCTCTCTGTTTCTATAATCATTCTGGTAGATTAATTTTTAATCCATTAGTATTCTTTAGATATCTCTAGTCAGCTGGTGACTTATCCGTGTATATTTAGCACAATGTAATCCACTTCATCTAACTGATTCTTACAGAAATTTATATCTCAGCTCATTGTACCTTAACTATCCCATTGTTTTTGTTTGTTTTTTAGTCAAGGAACTTATCAATAACTGATATTTTTTTTTCTTGGTCCCTCACTGGATTCTACATTTCATGACACCAGAAGCTTGTCTGCATTATTTACCTTTATATTCTCTAAACAGCCTCTGGCAGGTAGTTGGTACTCAATAATTATATGCTGAATGAATTAATAAATCTGAATTTTGAGTTCACCAAAAAAAAAACTTCAAGTGAACCTTATACAAAATATATAGCATGTATGCATTGCCTACTTTTCCTATACAGCAAAAAAAGAAGCAAGAATTTCCAGTTACCCAGTTATGATGATGAATGTACAGAGTCAAATAAAGCAGCTCAGTTAAAAATGATGTTGGTGCTTTCAGCATCAAGTATGTAGTCTGGTTAATATATTTAAATAACATTTTACAGCTTTCAAAATTCTTTCCCATATATCAACCCATTTGAATTTAACATTAACATGGTAAAATAGAGAGAGATTATGCTCTTGACTTTTCAGAGGAAAATAAACCAAAAAAAAAAAAAAAAAAACAAAAAAAAACAAATGATTAAAGCAGTTAAATTATTTGTCAAGAGTGTCCTGTTGTCTACATCTACCTTTTGTATATCTGTACAGTAATGCCAGGAAAACCCAGAAATCTGCATCTTAAATATGGTCGTGGTGTTAAACTAGTTATGTGACTAGGTGAATCAAGACTTCACTGAGCTTCAATTGTATTATTTATAAAATTGGAACTAAAAGGCCACCCTACCCATATTTTGTAAGATTGTGCGCTTCTTTGTCCTATAAAAAAATTAATAGGAAATCTCTTAGAAAAAAATACTATAGAATCTTAATTTCAGAGGTAGAAGAAACCTTACAGATCAATATTGAAGAACCTTATTTTTCATTAGAGGGAACTGAGGCCTAGAATTGTTAAATGAATTGCCAAGGGATACTTACTTACTCTGGAGAGGAAATAAGACCAAACCCTGGACTTTCAAGTCTTGGAAATAGGCTTTTCCTGCCATATCACCTTGCTTTTTATTCAAACACATGTCTAACATCACATTAACACAACAGTCACATTCCTTTTACTTCAAGAATAGATATTACTTATTGTTTTGAATATTTTATTATATTTTCAGATAATAAAATAAATAACATTATATGATAATTGTGGATTCCAGATTGATCGTCACACTATTTGTAGCCCTAATTCATATTTGCTATATAGAACAAGCTCAATATTCCTCAAATTAAAAGCTTCTGATCATTTCTGTATAGTAGTAAGATTGTACTAGTACTTACTAGGAAGGGAAAGGAACACAAGAAATCAATTTGAAATGTCACATATTGAGGGACCTATAGTGTCTAGCTGGGTTAAAGCTAAAACCTAGATAAGCTATTGGCTAGTTTGACAAGTTAGTTGTAACTTCTACCAAATTCCTAGACAAAAAGCCATGTATGGTCTCAACATTCAGCCCAACAGCCCAACTCCAAAAACATAAATTTTAAATATTCATTTCCCATCAGTTTTCTCTTTTCCTGACCGTTTGGGCTTAATTGCTTTTATGGGTTTGCTAAACCACAAAGTAGCAATCATTCACATCTACTTGTTAGGGGATTTATTGTTTATTATTTTCAAAAACAATGATAATTTCTATAATAGATATGTGCCAGCAGAGAGGGGGGAGCATGTGGTGGCTTCAGGGTGTTATTACTCTACTACTTTTACTATCCTTTTCTTGCCTTTTGCCAACAGTTCTAGTATATGGTCCTCAGAATGTAGCAAAGAAAGGACATTTAGCAGCTGATTCAATGAAGTGGTGGTCCCCCAAAACACAGCATTTGAGTCAACTGTATGTTTTCTACAAAACTGGAAATGTCTCCCCCACAGTGAACCTTGACCATTTATTCAGTTGTCAGTGCAAATGTGTAATGTAGGTGATTATCCACCAGGTAGAGAGCACAGGGATGTGGGCATCAGTGAAGTCAGTCTTAACTGTAAGAGGTTTCATATGTGAGAGTGTCATCAGAACACTTGGGATGAAAGTAGCTAAGATGAGCAAAGAAAAAAGGGACTGGAGACAGAATAGAACTGTTCTCTACTTCTGAGTTGTTTCCTTGGCATCTTTTTCAATGATTTTTCTAATTACAGGAACAGATGTGTCATGTTAGGCATTTAGAAAGATAAGGTCCAAAGTATTTTGAATATGTCAGTGTGTTTAAAGAAGTCCATGTGAAAAATTCATATCTAATGACTTGTGGGGCCCCAAAGCCTCTAGGAATGAACATCTCTAACTGCTCAGATATGATATGGATGGACTTGAAAGATAAGAAAAATTCACTGGAAGCCGAGTTGTCCTTGAAAGGGAGGCCTGGAGAACCAGACTTAGCAGTAAGTTTTGGGTATGGGAAGGGCTATGGTTCCAAATGGAACTTAGAAGATATATCTGAACCTTCTCTGATATAGATACCAGTCACCCAAATATTGTGGAACGAAAAAACTGAGCAGTAAGACTGACAAAGTGATTCATTAAAGGTGAAGCTCGTAAGAGAGCAACATGTGAGAAAGGCAAAGTGTTTTCTTCTCACAGGGAAAGAGGCGAGTGCCAGATAGCCAAAAATATGTGGCAGTGGCACTTTAGGTGGTATGGTATTAGATGGTATTGGAGAGAACTGACAGCCCAGAAGATGTGGGTGCTAAGAAAAGGTCAGCCTCACTATGTTAGCAGCCCAAGAGGAGCAGATAAAATGGGAAGACATTTTCTGACCAGGAGGCAAAAATGAATGATTATCTTTTTTTTTTTTTAAAGATTTTATTTATTTATTTGACAGAGAGAGAGAGTACAGCAGGGGGAGCAGCAGGCAGAGGGAGAGGGAGAAGCAGGCTCACCAAGCAGGGAGCCCAGTGCAGGACTCGATCCCAGGACCCTGGGATAATGACCTGAGGGGGTGACCCTGAGATCTCCTGCCCTGCCCTGCCTTCCCTATCTGCTAGTTTGGGGCTCTAAGAGGGTGTTAAGAAAGAAGAAAATATTGAGCTCTAGCATTTGCTGGCAAGGCATGTTGATCTAGTTTTTGAGGGGTCAGTTATTAAGGTGGATTTATCTATGATCCATAGACACACTCTTTTCCCGATATGCAAATTTACTTTCCCAGAGTAAGTTTGGCAGTACTGTTTGCTTGATGTAGGTTATTTTGTGAGTCTTTCCTTGCATCTTATTTCAGGGGAAAAAAAAAAAAACTAGCCGATTATGATGCACTTTTAAATTTCAAGAAAACATAGTCATATAGTGTTGTCATCTGTTTCCTTACTAATGTGTCAAAACACTTTCTAAGAATGACCATCTTCAAGTTGAGGCCCAAGTGGTTTCCAGAAAATGAATGCATTGAAGGACTTCGACATTGAGTCATGTATAATGTTGGGAAAAGCTGGCAGTTTATTCCTTTGGGAAAGGTGCCTGGAGGGAAACATGCATTTGCTTCCCTTCGCTCTTGTGTAGAATATTCAGAAACCAGAAATTAAGATAGCTCAGGGACTCCTTCATACTGCCTTTGTCAAATGGATAAAGACAGGTACTTTCTGTATGACTAGGCTTTAATTAGTGGACAGTGAGGCAGGGGTACCCGTGAGAAGAGTGCTGCTTAGTAATGTTTACATTTCAGCTGGAGGGAACCAATAGCTCAGGGCCATCATGGGGACTGTCAGAATAAAAGTAGGACCTAGGAGCCATTTGTTCTCTGCTTTGTAAATGTTACTGTAAGGGTGACTGGTGGGAATATGCTCAAATTGACAAACAGAAGTAAGTCTAAATATTAAGCCATCTTAGACAAATGAGGTACTATTTTTGCTTCTCACAATTGTGAGTGTACTTACTTCCCTCCTGTCTAAAACATTTATTGACATAATATACCTAATGCCATGTTATATGGATGTTGTCACATTTATCTTGTAAATGTATACTAATTGCACAGATAACTGCTTAGGAGCCAGAGTCCTGTCCAACACATGCACACACACACGCCCCTGAAGTCTTTATTTAACAGATAATTGTGAATTCCTGTTATATGCTAAACACTGTAACTAAGCCCTGGGTATACAAAAAAAGATGGATATCAGCCCTCAGAGAACTCAAAGTTTATGAAGGCGTTAGACAAATAAATAAACAGAAGATGGATATGTACTTTAATGAGGAAACTACAGGATGCAAGGAGAGCACATAGCAGTGGCACTGAACTTGGTTCTAGATATTCAAAGGAAGACTGAGGAAGATGATACAGAATTGAGGTAGGAGTAGAAGTTATCCAAGTGGAGATTTGGGGGAGAAATATTCCAGGAAGAGGCAACATCATGTGTAGATGGGACTGTAATAAAGGAGAACCTGGTCTATGATGAGATCTTAGTGGTGGGAATGTAGATATATGGAGTGGTAAAAGGAGGAGGGAAGATGGAATTGGAGAGAAAAGTTAGGAGAGTGGTAATCTAGGCTATAAAAGTCCTCATAGGAGAAGTTAAGGAACCTAAACTTTATCTTAGAGGTATGGTGCCATCTGATGCAACCGCTTTTTTACAATTCATAAAACCTCGAACAAATTCTTTAAGCACCTTGTCTCTATTTCCTCAACTCTAAAATTGATCAAAGAATTTCAATGGCATGTCTTCACATGATTGTGTCAGGATTTGCTCTCAGGGCCTCTGATATCAAATGCACCAAAACTCTGTGTATCATAATACAGCTCTTTGTACGTATGAGTAAATTGAATTATATATGCTTTTTTTCCCCTCAGTATCCCTAATATATAAAATGTGGGTCCACCTGTATTTTTACTTTTGTCCCAAGAATGATGATTAGAATATTTAGTTTAGAGAGGAAAGGCTTAGGGAATTATAACTTTTTCAAATATGTGAAATCCTGTCATTTTAAGATATAATGAGATTTTACTGCCCCAGAGGGCAGTAAGTAGGATATATAGATCAAATTTATAAGTAAGTAGATTTCAGCTCGACTGAAGTTTTGAATAATTTGTGATATTCTCAAGTGCAAGAGGCTACTTCAAAGATAATGAACTTCCCATCATGGGAAGTATTCAAATAGGGGCTAGATGAACATCTGGCAAATATGTAATAGGGAGATGGGAATTTAGAATACATGACCCTTATGCTAGACAGATTGTAGAGTTATTTCCCTGACTATTTCTCAGAAAATTTGCTTTTACTCACAATACCAGCTTAGTGGTCAAAAGGCCACATATCCTCCTCCATTGCCTGTGCCTGCCACCCAAAGATATATCTAGATCACAGATAATTAAATAAAAGTACCCAAAGGTACCAATCATATTCTACCTTAGAAAATAAACTGACAGACTTTTTTCACATGATGGTCCATGCTTGAACAGAAAGTTCCTCTGGCGTTAGAACCAGATAGTGAAATTGCACCAAATGGCACAAAAGCCAGGGAAAGTTATAGGAGGTCAGATAAACCATACATAAATAGAAAAAGTATGGACCTCATAGGTAAGCAGGGAATGGCGTAGCCATACAACAAAACTCCAAGAGCCCAATGAGAGACTAAGGAGATGCTTTAGTTCCTGATATCATGGATTTTATCATATCTAATACATTTCTGAGATTTTGCCTCATATAGGAGAAAGCTTAATTTAGAAGCTTGTGCAGAGTAAAGTGGAAATTCTGAAGAGGAAGAGTTCATTACACATATAATGTTTGTTTCTATTGCATCTTCCATTCCTCCCCTTATGTCTGAAAAAGTAGAGAAGGAGTAGGAGGGAAAGAAAGAGAGAAAGGAAAAGACACATGAGCATGATCCTTTGAGCTGGGAAGGGATAGAGGCTACTCTACTTGCAGGAACTATTTAGACCACAGGAAGGTCCTTCACAGGAGGATAGTAGAATCTCCCAAGTAGATCTGTCCCTCTTGGGTTGGCCCAACTACTGTTGTTATCCTCTCCTTTGGGTCTAGTTTTACCATGGGACATTAACAGTCAAACAGTCGTCCTTTCATCTCAGTGTTCATGAGACCTCTCTTCCTGCCATGTTAGCATTTTGATCTCTAATATTGACCTCTGGCTTATTTATTTCTACAGATAGTTCCCACTGATGTACAAAGAAAATATTATAATAAAATAATAACAACAAAAGTTATCTAAGCAAAACATTTCCATGGTCTGGGGTGGGGAGGAAGTGGTTGGCAAATATCAAAGTAAAGGGTATTTTTCCTGCTCAAATACTCCTATACTTGATTTTTCTAATTTCATTGTGTATGTGACCTACCTGTATTTCACTTCTCAGTTTTGTTTGTCTATGAGCTTAACTCCTATGTACTTTAAAAAACATTGGGAAAAAAAAAAAAATGACGGGTTGGTTTGGGACTGCTGAGTGGCTTAGTCAGCTAAGTGTCTGCCTTCGGCTCAGGTCATGATCCCAGGGTCCTGGGATGGAGCCCCGAGTCTGGCTCCCTGCTCAGGGGGGGTGTCTGCATCTCCCTCTCCCTCTGCTGCCTCTTCCTTCTCTCTCTCTCTCTCTCTCATTCATTCTCTCTCTCTCAAATAAGTAAATAAGATCTTTAAAAAAAAGGGGGGTTGGTTTATGAGAGTTTTTTCCTTACAACAAAAATTCCCTAATTGAACAATCTCAACATTCATAAATTTCAACCTCAGAAAATTTTGTTATTGGAGAAGTAATTTGATGTTTAAGAATGCCTGGACAACAATAATAACAATACCTTACATTCACATGGTATTTTACACTTTTTAAAAGTGAATTTTTAAAAACCATCATCTCACTATTGACAAACACAATTGGTGGCTACCTTCATAAATAAAGTCCTATAATGTTGGACTATAGGCAATCAAAGAAGATAAAAGGCATGGAAGTTCAAACCCATTATTTAGAGTTGAAGAAGCTTAAATGTCAAAATATATCCATATACACACTACATAAAAAGTTGAAGTAGTGAAAACATTGCAATACAGTACAAGATGTCATTAGCCCATATTACATTAGCCCACATTACACTTTAAACAAGTCACCATGAGTGGATGTTGTTTTAGTGATTTGAGTTACTAGAGAAGACTGGATTATTTGGTTTAGGGCATGTTCTAGAGGCAATGACTATGGAAGAGAACTCGATCCACTTTTAGAACTGAAGCAGGGGAGTGAGGTTCTTGTCTCACGGAGTTAAAGAATAAATCTCGTGGACAAAGGAGGGTGAGCAAAGCGATAGAGTTTCATTAAGCAAAGATACAGAAAATGCTCTCAGGAGTGAGGGGGTCCTGACCAGGTTGCCAACAAGGGCTTTTCATCTCTGGCCTTTAGTTAGGACTTTGCCAGGCAACTTGCCAGTGGTTAGGTCAGTGGCCTGGAATTAGACATGACACTTATACATTGTAGGAGTTTTTGTTTCCGTGACATCTATGATCTGTAGATATGTATTTCTAGGTCTGGTTAATCTTTATAGTAAACTTTCCCTCTGAGGCCTGATCAGTTTTTGTGGCTATTTTTATTTTCTGTGTTCACAGTGTAATTATTAGAAAGACATTTTAACCCTAATTGTGATTGGGATAGGGTGGTCTAAATTTTCTTGATCTTTGTCTTTGTTCTGTCTCAGTGTCTTCATACCTGAAATACCCTCAGAACCTAGTCAGGGGCCTCATGTCTCTCCTTGCCTGTTTCTTAACCCTTTCCCTTCTCAGATCCATCTAAAACCCTGGTCTCACTGCTGAGTCACTGCCCCTGATGCTGCTATGGTTGGTTCCTTTCTTCGATTCTACTCAAGTACAGTGTTTATCACCTGCCCTCATTGGTGGATATTGTAGAACTTGAGACTTTTTGCCATGAGTTATTTTTAATATTACTGAGTCCATAAAGTACACAAAGTGGGAAACATGGAGGCATGGGTAGGAAAACCTGCCAGTGCTACCACCATTACCACTCATTTTTTTGCGCTCAAATGATATCTTTTTTTTTTTTTTTTAAGATTTTATTTGTTTATCCGAGAAAGAGAGAGAGAGTGAAGAGAAAGCAGGAGCAAGGGGTGGGGAGGAGTGAGAAGTAGGCTCCCCACTAAACAAGGAGCCCTGGGGCTTGATCCCAGGATCCCAGGATCATGAAGTCAGACACTTAACCCACTTAACTGCCTGAACCACTCAGGTGCCCCAGCCTTACATTCAGAATATAAATTCCATTTATATTCAATAATTTAAAAGTAGGAGTAGCTTAAAATTGATCTTCAAATATGCTAAGAACTGTCCAGAAGAAATATTTTATCTCTCCCACGAACTGGAGAATGACTGCACTGCAAAACAAGCCTAGTGTGATCTCCACACATACTTTCTGTTGTATCTTCACCAGTCCTGCTGGATTGTTCAATACTTCATTTTAGGTTAGGTTCAGAGTTTTCTGACTGGTTGTCAATGTGTCCCAACCTATTTAGTTTTTTGTACTGCTTTAAAATCTCTGAAAAGAGAATAAAAGTAAGTTGGAGTAGAGGGAGGGTTAGATAGGACTGTAGCCCTAGGGAAGGAGAAAAGCTTGGGAGAGAGGTATAAACAGGTAAAATGACCAAGATATTTCCCAGCATCCTGAAAAATCTCAAAGCAAGTCAATAGAAGGACTGTGGAGAGAAACACAAGTGTGAAATCAGTCAAGAAGAAGGAACATTGGTTTTTACATGTGTATTATTCATTTAATAGATTTTAGCATCTTTGATGGGTTGGCTATTAGGAGGGTTTATTGATTGTGCTTCTTTTGTATCCCTGTGTTTGAGTATTAATCTGATATATTTCCAATGTCTTAGATTTTAGGATTTCATTGGGTTACCAAAAGGCTGCTCAAAATTAGAAAAGCAAACACAGTATAAAATACAATACTTGTATTGCAGGTAAATGCATTTTGCTTCCCTGCAGTGTGCTCTAACTTAAACCACAAGGAAGAATTTCAGAGCATCATATTTTTAACTTATTTGACTATTTAAAACTCTATTTCAATTTGTTCCTCGAAGGCAATGCAATCCTAGAATTATTTAGATTTTTCTTTACATTTCTTCTCCAATTTAGATGACTACTAATTAGGTCTTTTTCTCTTCAGTGCCCCAGAACTTAGCTGCCTAAATTGTATATGGAAATATACATGAATACATAAAAGCTAAGGGTTTCTGTTAAATATTCATAGATTTTTATATGAGAAATCCAGTTTTGATATTTGAGTAAGTATTTCAGTTTTGGAGATTTATTTTTGTAACAGTTAAGTCATTTTTTTTATTGTTGTTATAGGTGACTTGAAGTTCAGGCAAGGGAAACTGCTGTCCAGATGCCAGGTAGAAGGATGGAAAGAGGAGCTTAGTCCTTATTTAGTTGCCTCATGTAAATATATGTATACTTATTCTATTGTCCAGTTTCACTGATCAGGATGAACTGGATCCATTCCAAGGATGATAGATCAGTGGCAGGGTAGATCACAAGCACCATTTTGCCCAAAGAGACCTACAGAAAGAGAGGAAACAAAAAGTTCTTCCCAATTTTCCCCGTTAGCCAAATTTTTCTGCTTTTTGGGAGAGACAACCAGCTTAACTCAAACTCTCTGTGATCTATCCTCATATTTTAATACTCATATTACCTTGATATATAGCACAATGCTCTGCTCTCTCTCACCATGCTACAGTTCACTCTCATTTTCCCCTGTGGTTTCTATTCAGTAGAATTGGAAATAGCTGGTCTACAGATTCGATAAAACCACCTTGTGTATTCTTGAAGATCATTGTAGAGTCATTCCATTAAACTCACATAAATTGAACATTGTTGAGAGCAATACAGATAGCATGTTTTGTGTTAAAATAAGAGCACTGTTCAAACTACATATATATTTGGAAAGAAAGTAAGAATTAGTAATATGTGAAGAGGATGGATCCATATAGACAATAAATCATTTTGCTTTGCACAGTCCTATTTTTCTTACAAAGAATTTCGTAGTCTTATGTTAGAAATGTTAGTAATAAGTTTCTTTACTTGTTACTCGCTATATACCCATTTGTTGTAGCAGATTTTTCACTCAAAGGAATTGAATTATCTGAAGAAATCAAGCAATTTATTAAATCGTGAACTCTACATAGGTTGCAAAAGTCTTATGCCCTTTGCCCTCTATTTAAGTTCTCTCAAAAAAAAAAAAAGTTCTCTCATGGTACTATCTTATAAAAGATGTTTACATTATACATGAAATTATCTCTAGCTTCTAATTTCATGAGAGAAAGCAAAATTACATTTTAAGAACTTGGCTCTGTAGCCAGAGTGTCTGGATTCAAATCCCAGCTCCATCAATTACCAGCTATGTGATCTTGAGCAACTTACTTAACCTATCTGAACTCTAGTTCTATTTATAAAATTGTAATAAAAATAGTATTTACTTTTTCGATCAAGTAAATTCATGTCCATAAAGTGCCCAGAACAGAGTCTGGCCTTTTTTTTTTTTTTTTTTAAAGATTTTATTTATTTGAGAGAGAGCACACACGCAGGGGGAGGGTCAGAGGGAGAGGGAGAAGCAGACTCCCTGCTGAACAGGGAACCCAATGCGGGGCTGATCCCAGGACCCTGGAATCACAACCTGAGTTGAAGGTAGATGCTTAACTGATTGAGCCACCCAGGTATCACTGGAACCTGGCTTATTGTAAACAATAAATGTTGACTATAACAATTACTATTATGTCAAAAAAAAAAGAGAGAGAGAGAAAGAAACAGGGCCATTGCTGAATGGCAAGTATAAATATGACCTCTAACAATAAATTGCTCAGGGAGGAACAAACTAATTTTCACTCTAACCTTCTGAGTTCTCTGCTGGGAACTCTGTAACAGAAGACTGATTAACAAGAGAAGAATAAACAGAAGTTTATTAACATGTATACCTCATGTATACATGGGAGATACCCAGGGAAAATGAGTAACTCTCAGAGGTGTTTTAGAATCCATGCTTAAATACATTCTTCAGCTAAAGGCAAAAGAAAAGAGTATAGACTAGGCCATGGGGCCTAGGATGACTAGTTATGGGGAGGTGATCAGGAAAAGTACTGTAAATAAAAATAAGGTTCTGCAGATTTATGTCAGTGCCTTCTCTATAGAGAAGAGTTTCTAGAGATTTAGTCATCCTTTTCTTTCTGATACGGAGAGGAAGATACCCTTACAAATGGAAATTTACTTTATACATGTAAATTTCCCCTACAAAAGCATAATTTCCTCTCTGTTTCTAGAGCTTCTCTTATGTCTGATGTTTCTCAAAATAATTAGCTCAAAACAGTCTTTATGCCAAAGAAGCATATTTTGGGATGGTATATATTCTGCCACCCTACAAAATGGTAGAATTGAAGAAACAATATAATCCAAAGACCTAGTGTTTAGTTAAACAGGGCTGGAACTATACTGTGGGGGTCAGAATTAGACACATGTGACTCTATTTCTAAATCTTCAAACTGGGCCCAGGGTAAATTGTTATTTTTCTTACCCAGTTCTATCTCCAGCTGATTGAATTTTTGTTTGTTTTTGCCATCTTTGGCTTATTTTCCCCAATTTTCTATCCAAGGACAGTTTAGACCGAATTCTCAGAGTGGTATGTTAGAGTCACGTAGGTTGGAGATTGATATTGACAAGCTGCCTGAATGATTACTGTAAATCCAAAAGAGTAACTAATTTTCAATTTCTCAAACCTCCAAATACTAGGTGTCTGAGCCTTATCCCACAAAAAAAGAAGAATTAAAGAGGAAAACCTTGATTAGTTAGCAGCCAAATAGAGACCTCCTTGGAGGCCTAAAAAATATAAATTGATTTGATGAAACCTCCACTTTTGTTAAACTCACTGGGATTACCTAAAAAGGGCAAACTGTACAACACTTGAATATGGCATAAGAGCTATGGCCACAGGAAGTGGGGGTGAATGTTTTCCATGTCTGTACGCAAACTGCACTAAACTATGTGACCTACATGTGCTCAGTCATGGCTTGAGAGACCCTTTCCTGTTGTGTGAACTTACTGGATATACTAGAAAGAGGTCTCCAAATTTTCATGGTGGAAATAATCTCAGAGATCACCTAAGAAAACCTCTTTATTTTACATAAGAAGGAATTGATGCCTTTTATAAGAATCCTATGGCTAATTTGGGAGAATCTAGGTCTCTACAATCCAGCCCACTTTTCAGCAACCCTCCCTGTTAGGTAAGAAAATTATATGCACTTTCTTCCTTGTTTGAGTTTTGCAAGTGGGCACTCCTTAACTCTTTGTCAGCTCTATTAAACTGGGCTAACTTCCTAGGGCTAAACATACAACCATTTTTCATTTCTTGGCAATCTGTTCTATTAAATTTGCATATTCAAATATGCAGCATTTATGTCTGATCTCTAAAAGAAAACTTACTAAATTCCTAGTAGGATTATTCTCTCTCTTTCTCTTTGGCTAGGGACAGAGATTTGAATAACAACTGAGAGAGAAAGCAGAAGTTAGGCAGTGCTTTCATAAATGAAATTAGCAAGTTGCTACAATTTAAAGGTTCTATTTGTAATTCTAAAAACCTTTTCCCTTCCTCCTTGCTTAGCTTCAGGCATGAATAAAAGTGTTGGGGAGGGGGGAAATGTTTGCTTTTCTTCCTCTTAATGGGTAAAAGATAACTAAATGCTGAATTTACAAAATACTTTGCTGGTTCTGGATTTTATGCATGAGCACAAGATGAATATCATGGCTTGGATCTTAACTGAGTAATATCTGCAAAGTCACTTTGCTGTATATATGAAAAATCTACATTGTTTAACTTGACAATCTTCTCAAATGATATCCACAAGTATTTAGCATTAAAAAGCTCAGTTTAGAATTTGAATTGCTAATGTTGAGTTTCCAATTCAAGGTTCTACAATCCAAAACAGGCTTGAAAAGGAAAAACAAAAAAGAACAAGCATAATTGAAGGGAAACAGTAACATTGCCTCCCACTTGGATAAGTTGCTTGCAGGCAACCTAAGGGGTCCTCACTCTGTGTGACTTCCAATTGCCTTACATTCTACTATGCTCCAGGGCAGAACATCCTAAAGAAAATATTGATGTTATTGTTATCCAAGCTGAAAGAGAAAACACACACACACACACACACACACACACACACACACACACACAAGCACATTGAACTAAGCAAAATCCCAACATGAATTTTAAGAGGGAAGAAACCAGCCAGCTTTTCACACAAATTCACTGTTATCATCAAATTTGGTCTTCTCCTCTTTTTCTTTCTTCCTCCTACACCGCATGTTACAGATGAAACCTCTGGACTTGGACAAAGTTATGTACAAAAATATGCAAAGTTTGAAATTTTTTTCTTTGTGTCCTACTTTTTCCCCCTTCTAAATTGGTCTTTCTGTGGATTTCCTTCTTAGACATTTACATGGAGCAGAGGATCTAGATTTAATTGTATTGTTTATGTTTCTAAGGGTAATCAGATCACTTTAAGGTGGTTAGTTACCATTACTGAAAATCACTCAAGAAATTCTGTAGTTATTGCAATGGAAACCAAAAATGTTCATCATTGATTAGTCAGTATCTGGAATAAATTGTTCCTAAATTCAAAGCCAATTGAAAAATGATGGATAGCAGATTTATACAACAGAGAAAATTTTGTATAGGAAGCTTACTTTCTATTCCTTTATCTGTGTTCAAGGGTAATTTAAAAAAAATTAAATCATGACTCTCGTAGAAATATAAAATAAACATGTGTCAAAGATTTTTTCTACTAATTAATTAATGATGGTACCAGTAAGGTTCTAAAGCTAGTTAAAAAGAACACCTGAATAACAACTATATGTTTAGGCAATTAGGAATGCTCAAAGAATTTCCTAATAAACGTTAAGACTGCTTAACATATCCTGTAAGAAAAGTGACAAAGATTCTCTTTGTGACAAAGTAATCAGGCGCCTTAAAATCCTCTTCTTAACTAGACGTCAACATTGGGCTCCGGGGTCTATCCTCGTACAGCATCTGTCTCCAAGTTTAGCAAAAAATCCTTCTGAGTCAGTTTAGAGAGGATGTCCCACCCTGGATACCTGATTACCCTTAATCCTGGGTCAAATTTGTCATCCCCCATCTGTGGCATCAGATCACCCTGGTCTGGCTTCAACAAGAATCCTTTCAAGTGGTTTTATCCAGAAGCACCCCTGACTCCTGATGTTTCCTCTTAGTATTTTTCCATCCACTAACTGCCCCCCTCCAACCCTGCTTTCTGGGTTTATGAATCTTCTTTTGTCCATGTTGTAGTATGAATTGAGCCCATTTCTATACTGAGTTGTGTATTCTACTACTGAAATAATTCTTGAGTAAAATCTGTTTTTACTGCTTTAATTACTGTTCAGCTTGGTTTTCTTTAACAGAAGGGAAAATCAGTTGTATCTCTGTTGGACAAAATAAATTGGCATATTTTGGGGCAAAATTCATGTGCATTGCTCTTAGTTTTTTACAATTTGCAGAGTTTTAAACAATTAGTCAAAGACGATGAAACTGGTAGAGCCTGTAGGATCAAATAATCCTGAAAAGTCTGCTACACTATGCTTAGCATTCCATTAAAAGGAGATCCAGTAATCATTATACTCATTTCAAAATCCTTCCCAGTTTTTCCTTACATCAGATACTGGATTATCTGCGATAGTGGACGCTTGGTAGTCATCTTCCCTCTTCATTATCATTCAGTAGCTGTTTCTTTCAAAGAAACAGCTCACCCCATTGGTCACTGTTTCACTCACCCCATTGGTCACTGTTTCTAAATCCATCTGAGAGACTATCACTAAAACAAGGTTGAGTGAAATGAATTATACACTTCATATGAAGGCAGAAGCACATTTTGATAATCTTTTAAGGTCTGCTTCTCCCTGAATACTTTCAGGATTCTTACACATATTTTTGAAATATTGAAAACAGAAAATCTCAATTTTTGAAGGAATATAATTACTATCTGTGGGAGGCAGAATAATGCCTATCAAAGATGTCCATGCTCTAACCTGCAGAATCGTGAATATGTTACTTACATGTAAATTGTCAAGGAATTAAGTTTGCTAATCAATTTACCTTGATATAGGGAAATTATCGTAGATTATCCAGGTGGGCACAATGTAATCACAAGAGCTCTTAAAAGTGGAAGGGAGAGGTAGAAGGAGCAAGTCAGAGTAAGTTGTAACTATGGAAGTATGGTCAGAAAGATGCAATGTTACTGACTTGAAGGTGGAGAAAGAGGGCATGAACCAAGGAATGTGGATGGTTTCTAGAAGCTGGAAAGGCAAGAAAAGGAATTCTCCCCTAGAATTTCCAGAAAGACATACAGTTTTGCTGACAACTTGATTTTAGCCTAGTGAATCTGTGTAGGACTTATAAAACAGAACTGTCAGATAATATATTTGTGTTGCTTAAGTCACAAATTTTGGGGTAATGTATTTGGAAAGCATCCATAGAAAATATGTAAACAAATCTGTACATCTGGATTTGGCCCATAGGAGGCAGTTTGCTGACTCTTGTATTAGAGTCATTGCCATTTGCAGTATTAATCATTGGGGAATAAGAAATTATCCAGTGTGGTGCCCATATATTCTGACCTCAAAGTTAATATGATAAATGCAAAAACAAATTGTTTATGGAATGAATAAGCATTAACTTTTTGGAAATATTCTGTAAAATTTTGTATCTTGTCACTGTATTTACAATTTATTTTCTTTGACCTTCATGAACTTATAATTTAGTTCAGATGAGAAGCTATGACTGAAAGAACATTGGAAGGTCAAATGAGTGATGTGGATAACAAGTGTCATAAATATTCAAGACAGGGGGAAGTCAGTTGAAGTGAATGAATAAAGAGAAGATAGAATGGGAACCATAGCCCTAAACTGGGCCATAAAGAAGAGATAGGAAAATATTCTAGAAAGAATTTGACTGTATCTGAGTAAATCTCTTGATATAGCACCCTGCAAAAAGTAAATGACAAAATTGTATGTTTTTGTTGCTGGTATTATCATGAATAAAATGATTATTATGGAAGAATGGAATCCAGTGGAACAAGAGTGAGTATATTACAGGATTGATGCTACTCCTAGAGAACACAAAAGCATGATTTTGATTCTCACTCTGATTCCCAATCTGATGTTTATATGTGGTCATGGCTCAAATTGAGTGCCAGGTTTTTATAATTTATAACATCATCTTTAGCAATAAGATCCTGAGAAGAAATTGGCATAACTTTCTCTGATCTAGCATTCAAAACTCATTATTTGAGTTTTCTTGAATTTATTCTTAGCATGCCATCAAAATATATGACCATAAAAACCACATTTTTTCAGTTCACTTACTCATATTTTATGCTTTGTATTATCACCCATTCAGTCCCTTAGGTTTCTAATGATTGAGTTTTTGCTCACCCTGCTTACTTTTTCCAGGAGAAAAAACAGCTGATTGCCTAAGTGAAAAAGCATAGACTAGAGACATAGGGAAATGATGCCATGAGTAACAGATGGACTTTTTTCCTCTGGTTAACTGCTCTTAATTCTTAGTGCTTTTTTTAGGGCTCAAAAAAAGTATATCTTTTCTCTAGTGCCAAGTATTCAGAACCGATATATTAGTCACTCTATTCAGAAGTCTGCCTCTGTATCTGAGAGAAGAGCGGTCAGGAGGATGACATTCTTCAGTATCTCTTGTGCCTTTAAGCTCATCCTAGGCATAAAAATAGAAGAGCTCAGTATTTCATTCATAGTTCTGCATCTATCCCAATACGTTATTTGTCTCAATATCTATCCTTACAATCCCCCTCTTGTCTTCCTTCTTCTCTCTACCACTGCCACTATCACTGCGACCATAGTCATCATCAGTAGTCACCATTACTGCCGTGTGAGGAGCCTAGGGATGAATGATGCCATTAGACTTGGTCTTTTCCTTCCTTTACGAACTATATGCCATAGTGGGAGAGAGATCTTATTAAAAAAAAAAAAAAAAAAAAAAAGATCTGTTGTGAAAACAAGATGACTAAACTAAATAAAAAAAGTGTTAAATGCATGAGAAGGCAAATAGTTCACTGAATGTGGTAGGTGATGGGATGATTTTATGCCATCTTTCCTCTCCATGCCATCCCTTGGCCTAGAACATCTTTTTCTTCTACTCTCTTTCTGATCCTCTCTTAAGAAGACTTTTTTGTACTTCCATCTCCTCTCCTGTCTACGTTAGGAAAGCTTCTGATGTGCTCCTAAAGCGCAGTGAGTAGACCTCCAGCAAAATACTTATTAATTCCTTAATGCTTGTTGGTCTTCCCAAGTCAAGAATAATCTTCTTGAAGACAGAAACGGCAATGCGTGCATCATTCTATCCCCAGCACAGTTCCTCAGACTAGAAACTACTCAATAAAGAGTTGTTAAGTAAATGGCTCTGGATAAAGGGGAGCTTTCTTTAAATCGGTGCTTCATAAAGAAATATGAACAATGAATATTCAGCAAAAAACTTAAATATAGTGAAGAAGAGGTTTATGCCTACGAGACAGGGAGAAATTATTACATATTGGTGAAAATAATATCCAATAATAACTAAAAGCTTTGATTCTGAAGTCATTTTGACTGGGTTTATATTTCAGCTGGTACATAGTATGTAGTCCTCTTAAAAATTACTCAGATTTTTAAATCTATATTTCATAATCTGTACACCGAGAATAATAATATCAACCTCACAGATATTTGTGAAGATTAAGTTTAAAAATGCTTGTAAAGTGCTTAGCAAAGTATATAGTGAAAAAAAACATAGCCTCAATAAATAAAAACTTGTTCTAAGTCACAGTGTATGTCATTGTCATGATTGTACCCACATTTGGCTGACTGCATATTCTTATCCCTTATATTACCCCTGCAGCTTACAACTTAAAAAGGACCTTTAAGATTACTTTAAGAATTACGAGTGGGGTGCCTGGGTGGCTCAGTTAGTTAGGTGTCCTACTTTTGATTTTGGCTCAGATCATGATCGCAGGGTGCATGGGATAAAGCCCTGCTTTGGGCTTTGAGCTCAGTTCAGAGTCTGCTTGAGAATCTCTCCCTCTCTCTGTTCATGTGCGCATGGGCTCTCTCTCTCCGAAATAAATAAATAAATCTTAAAAAAAAAATTACAACTGATTTTTTATCATTTCTAAATATCTCGACCACAAAACCAAGAAACTCCATTTGCAATGTAGATTTCTAGAGTGTACAGATCAGAGTTGGTGTTCCAAGTGGCACCAGGACAACAGCATTCCCCTTTATAGTGATTAGGAAACAAAGCACGAATATCTTATATTTAAGTTTCTGCCAGTTTCCAAGAGCAAAGCCAAACGATGAGAGATTTGGCCAGTGTCTGGCCTAAATCAGAAGGATGAAGAGAAAGAAGCCAAAATGCACTGTGATCATGCCGATTGGTTCTTTTAGTGCTAGGAGGGGCATGGCTATGGGTTCCAGGGCACAGGAGATATTGTTCATTCCCTACATGTGAAAAAATGAGAGATTTAAGCCTCCAAACACCTGTGCTCTCCCAGCTTGAAGTCAAAGCTGGTGCTGGATGAAAATTCAATTGTGCTCTAGGTCTGAGGGAAAGGTGGACTCAGTGACCCAAGATTTCAATTCCCCACTTGCAGTAAACTGGTGTGCTTTCCTTCACTTTTGAAAAAGAGTGTTAAAATATGGAACAAGCATTTCCAAAATGCATCTGTCCACCCTCAAAATTATTTAAAATATAAAGTAACTATCACTAGAAGTCAGGAAGCAGAGAATTTGGAGAGTGAAATGACTCCTAAATTTGTGTCAAAGAGGCAGAGAACAAGCACAACATGATCTTCTGGGAAGCAGTTTACTCTCAGCAAAACCAAAGAGCAACATTCTGTTTTGCCTTGGCACAAGGATCAATAGTAGAACATGGACCCTCTTCAATGTGCACAGAACAAGAGCCTGTTCATGTGTATTTCCGAGACAAGTACCATAGAAGCTCAGGGTGGGGGAAGACGAATAAGGGTTCTGAGCAGCATTCATGGAACAAGACCCTGAGGGACTGAGAAGGTAGAATAGAGGGAACAAGAACTCCATGAGCACAGGAAAACTCGAGAGAAAGCACAGAGAAAGTAACAAATAAAATATTTATATCCAGGACTGGCTAAACGTTGGAGAAAGCTATGGAATACTTAGGAATTCTGATTGGTGTCCCTCGATATTTCTTTGGCATCTCTGTTCCCTGAGATGCCACCTAATTCTTACAGTGAGAAAAGACTCCATTTGGAAATCACAGCTTTTCCCCCCTTGTTTGTGTTTTGGAATTGACTTTCTGAATGAATCCTTTGACCTTCATTTTCTCTTTCTTTAGTCAGTAAGATGTAGTGGGAATTGGAGTGTAGAATCTGAGACTGCCACTTATGTGCTGATTTTTCTGAATTCACTTTTTTCATCTATAAAATTAAAATAAGTATAAGGCTAATATATCAAAATATGTGTCTACTGGATCCAACACTGCCATTCAGAACTCAAAGGAACTTTTGCAGGTTTATTTTCTTTATATGTTTTTCCTCATTTATAATTTGGGAATGATAATATGGCCCAGTTTAATCTCTAGAATTGGTTATGATGATTAAATGAGATGGTAGAAATAAAAGATCTTCGAAACCCATAATATATTATGTTTACTTATCCACTCAACACAATGTAGAATTACATTGTACCTCCATATCTTCAGTTTTGTTTCTTCCTTAAAAGACTGTCTTTATTATCCATCTCTCTCTTATCCACATGTGAAATATCAGCTCCATGTACACCTCTTCTTTGAAGCCTTCCTGAAAGCTCAGAGCTCGGTAGTATCTTTCAGACTGGTACTTACACGGGACCATGCTTCCAGCTATTGTACCCATCAGTCATCTTCTGTTCAGTATTATTTATAATGCCTTGCCTCATCTTTTTTTTTCTTTTTTAAGAAAAGCTGTTCTTTCTCTCCTTACACTCACCTGGGCGTGGAGTTAACTGGCTCCTTGCCTCAGGGACCAAGAGATCTGGGTAGTGGCCCAGGGAATTCCTGAAACCAAAAAGGACGTTCTCTGTGAGTCCCAAGAGAACTTTAATCATAGGAGATAGTCTTTCTTCTGGTAACATGCAGTCATGCTTCCCAGCTCCTCCTTTGCTTGGATAGACTAGTCCATAGTGACTTGAGGTGGAGTTTAAACAGATTTAGATTATTTTAAAATACCCACCTCTTTTATGTGTTTTATTTTTTAAACTCTGACCTTTCTAATGATAGCTTGATATTGGTAACTTTTTTCCTGTTTTGATATTATGTCTTTTTCTAGTAACAGACTGCTTGTTCATACTTGCTAGCTACTTGTAAAAAAAATGACTTAACAGTCTACCCGGACCAGACAGTGGATGAGAGGAAATGGTCATTTTGACTTGCACAGTTACATTCAGATGGATAAATCAAACAATTTGCATAATCACTTTCCTAAGATATGCCCAGTTTAGGGAAAAAGACTCTTGTGTTGTCCAGCAATCAGATACCTGACCTTTGATCCTTTCTCAAGCTTCAGGGTAAAGGACTTATGACAAATTACTTGGGAGACTTGGCAGCAGTGGTGGAGTTTGAGTATCCGGCAAGGCAGGCTTATTGACTTATCGCACATCACCCTGACTACAGTTGACATATATTGTATCCAATTTGCATTGGATTCATTTCTGTTAAGTAAATAAATTCCCTCTTTTTCAAAAAGACCAAAAAGTTAGTCTACACTGTTTGGAGGGTTAATCACATAGGAGTTGTGCCCCAGATTCATCACTTGGCAGAAGAGCCTGTTGTCCTCTGGGATTGTGTCCATCAGGGGTCGGTTAAGTGCCCAAGTCAGTGCCCACACTACTCCTTAGCAGCTATACCTACATTACACGCTCGAGGTAGAATGAACACAGGTTCCAGTATACCGGAGGCAGTTTGTTTCACAACTGCTGTCTGGAAGTAATTACTAACAGTGCCTCCTTCCACTATTAGAAGTGTCCTGGTTTAGGAAAGGAACTGTATGGTCATCCCTACTCTAGGTGCCCATCTGAAGAGCAAAGATTGAAAAGGAAACTCTGTACATGCCCAGATCCACATCTCTATATGTGAATTTCTTAAGGTGTGTCCACACATCATTAACCTATAGAAAAATCTGAACTTTACTCATTGATGGGGGGGAGTGATGAAATTTGGTGTCAGTGGCTAAAAGTAAGTGCCCCAGTTCAGAACATGTAAGAAGACTTAGGAATGTATACAATATATATTCAAATGCTTCTGTAAACACAGGGGGAGAGAGAGAGAGCAAGAGAGTGCATGTAAATGGTGCAAGGTGTTAACAATTAGTGGGTTCAGGTAATGAGTACTCATTATATTGGTCTTTTCATTTTTCTGTTGAATTGGAAGTCTTCAAAATAAGAAGTGGGTGATGGTAGGCGAAGTGGTCTTGGGACTAGAATGGCCCACTAGGTACCAGAGTTTCCTTAATTGGTTGATAAATGAGACACTTTACCTCTGAATCACATACAGGTATATGTGTGTGATAACATTTGTGTGTATTGATAGCAGGGATGTACCTCCTACCTCTTGTTGACCCCTCACAATTCTGATTGCAGAGTTGTTGATACGCGTTCTGAAATGACAATAAAATTGATTTCTGATGAACATTGTTTTTGGCAAATTCAACAATACATGTGTGACCAGTTCTGTTAACATAGTGATATTTAATTCTTTTTTCTTTACTTTCTCAAATGCTAACTCTCAACTTCCCTAATTTTTACGATCATTTCTTTTTTTACCAAACACTACAACATAAAGCTACGACCACAGCTAAACTATAGGAGGTGGAGTTTTTTCCTCATAATACTGTGTCATAAGCTGTTATCCTTCTAATGGAAGGGAAAAATGAATTTGTTTTATTCAACCCAAAGAACTTCAATTGGTGTGGAAGAGAGTTGAATGTGAGGAATTGAGGGACTAGCTTTGAATATAAATTGAAATTTACCAACACTGTAAAAGGAATAATGTTGGCAGTCTTCCAAAATATTTGTTCATAGCAGGTTTGATATTAATGGATATATAAATTTATGTACACTTTACAGTTAGCATTTTATGAAGTGTTCCTTGAAGTAATTATCAGTCCAGCACCATACCCTGGCTAATAATATTTAATAGCAATAATAATGCTTTGTGCTTGTGCCAAAGACCACAATGAGTTATCAAGCAGTTTATTATCCTACCACATCCTGGCTGCACGGAAATACCCCAAATACTTGATTGTTTTCTATAAATGGAGAAACTAAGATCCAAAGTTGTAATGAAGGACATCCTCAAAAGTCATTAAAACCCAAGGATAAACTACCGATATCTGATGACAGGTGTCTCTTCCTCTCAGCAAGTATAAAATTTAGAGCAAGGTAAATTGGAAGCGGTTACTCATTATGTTAATTACAGTAATATATTTTACATCCAAATATTCCGATAGAAGATATTGTTTTACATCTCATATTTAATCCATCTCTGAAGTAAAGCCAGGTTTCCCTAGGTACAGGGCAACTGTTTATGGTAGCTCTGGATCACTGCAATACACTTCCCATAGCTGGAGAACCTCACTAAATTTCAGATTTTCCAGTTAACTCGACCTATTCCAATTATATTTAAGGAAGATCAAAGAAGGAATAGAAAGACCTCAATAATACGTACTGTATCAAAACTAAATGCACATATTACCTTTCTCTTTCTCTGTTTCTATCTTTATCTGTTAGATGTGCAGTATTTTTGCTTTGGTCCTTATTTCTCCTACCTCTGAAGCACAGATTTGTCCACGTGAGTGAAATATTCACTCCTTTCTCTCCTGTGTGTGTGTGTGTGTGTGTGTGTGTGTGTGTGTGTTTACAGCTATATGGCGGTGTAATTGCCATATGATAAATGGCACATATTTGAAGTATATAATTTGATAATTTTTGGCATATGCATACATCTGTGAAATCAAGGTAACAAACATATTCATCACCCCAAAATCTTCTTGTGACCCATGGTAATCCCCTTCTCCTGCCCCTCCTTAATCCTCTGCCCCCAGGTGACAACTCATCTACTTTCTATCACTATAGTTTCCATTTTCTAGAATTTTATATAAACAGAATTATGTAGCATGTACTTTTTTGTTGTTGTTGGGTTACTTTCACTTAACCTCTATTTTGAAATTCACCAATGTCTTTAGATATATCAATATTTCATTTCTTTTATTTCTGAATCGTATTTCAATGTGTAGATGTATCACATTTTGGTTATTCACCTGTTAATGGGCATTTGGGATGTTTAGTTTCGGCTATGACAAATAAAACTACATGAACATTCACAGACTTATTAAAAACAAAGCTATTAGGAATGTAAAGTCTTTCTAAAAACATATTTTTCTCTGCAATAAATACTTAGCAGTAGAGTAGCTAAGTTGTATGGTAGGCATATGTTTAACATTTTAAGAAATTGCAGAAGTTATCCAAAAGGATTATAACATTTTATAAACCCACCAGCAATTTATGAGAGTTCTGGTTTATTCAAATCTTGGCAGCACTTGATATGGTCAGTCCTTCAATTAGACCTTCTAACATGTGAAGTAGTATCTAATTTGATTTCAGTTTACATTTCTCTAATGAATAATGATGTTAAGCATATTTTATGTGTTTACTTGTGTGTCTTCTTTGATAAGTATTAAAATGTACAGCTAAATTTTTCAGTGGATTATCTGTTTTCTTATTACACATGTATTTTATATGGAGCAAGGTATGGATAAAATTTCATATTTTTATATATGGCTATCAAGTTGATCAGCATAATTTTTTAAAAAGCACTATCATTTCTCTACTGAATTGCCTTTGCATCTTTCACGAAAATTAATTGCATATATATATATATACATATGTATATATATAGTCTTTTTTTTTATTTTATTTTTTTTCTGTCTTGCTGATACCTCACTGTCTTAAATTCTTGACGTCAGGTAAGTCCTCCAGTTTTGTTCTTCTATTTCATTTCAAAGTAATTTTGGTTTTTCTAGGAACCTCGCATTTACATATGAATTTTAAAATCAATTTGTCATTTTAATAAAGCCTGCCAGGAATTTGATTGGGATTTCACTGAGTATATAAATTAGTTTAGAAGAATTAACATCTTACCAATAACATTGGAATTTTTCAACCCATGAAAAATGGTATATATCTCCATTTATTTAGGTCTTTGTTAATTTATTTCAACAATATATTCTAGTTATTAGTTTGTAGGTCTTTCACATATGTCAGGTGTTTTCCTAGATTGACATATTTTTATGCTATTATAAATACTTTTTAAAATTCTTAATTTCTAGTTGTTCATTGCTGTCATATAGAAGTAAAGTTGTTTTTGATTATTGTTCTTTTACCCTATAACAATGACAAAATAATTTCTACAGAGACAGTTATGTCAATAGCAAATAAAGGCAGTTTTATTTCTTCCTTTCAAATCTGGATGTCTTTTATTTCTTTTTGTTTAGCTTTATTATACCTGCTAGAAACTCGAGGATAATTTTGAAAAAAAAGTAGTGAGAATAGGTATTCTGGTCTTATTCTTGATCTCAAGTGGGAAAGAATTGTTTTCCACTAATAAAGAGAATTTTAACTGTAGGTTTTTTTAAAGGAGTGCTTTATCAGGATGAGGAAGTTTCATTCTTTCCCTAGTTTGTTCCAAGTTTTTATCATAAATGGGTGTTTGATTTTGTTAGCTGGGATGTATGTGCGTCTATTAAGATGATCACATGGATTGTGCCCTTTACCCTATTAACATACTGTATCACATTAATTGATTTTTGGATGTTAAAACTATCGTGCATCCAAAATATATCTGACTAAACCATGGTGCATAATTCTTTTCATATATTGCGGGATTTTGTTTGCTAATATTTTGTTAAAGAATATTTCATGTCTAAACTAACCTTTTCTTTTGATGTCTTTATATGACTTACATTTCAGGATTATGCTATCTTCATTAAATGAGCTGGGAAGCATTCTTTTTTCCCCTCTAATTTCTGGAAGTTTGTTAAAATCTACCATTGAAGCCATATGAGCCTGAGCTTTCTATGGTGGGGAAATTTTAATTACGATTAAATAAAAATAATTTTTTTGTTATTACAGTTCTCTTAACAAGGTTTAATTCTTCAATTTTGGTAGCCAATTAAATAGCCAATTTTGGTAATTTTGTAGTTCGTTTTCTATTTTTGTCATTTTAAAAATGTTCTTCTGTTTCTCCTTTATTACCTTCCTTTGTGTTAAATAAATAATTGTTTAGTAGACTGTTTTAATACCTCTATTGTTTTTTAAAAATTTTTTGAGTTACTTTTGTAATGATTGCTTTAGGGATTACAAATGTATACATTGTCTAGATTGTTCATAAAGTAGTTTATAATATTCTTTTTAAAATATGTTTAACTTTGAAAAAAATAAAATAAAATAAAATAAAATATGTTTAACTTTGAATGTTTTGGTAGTGATATTCCTGCTTTCTTTTCCAATTTTGGGAATTTTATCTTCTGTCTTACTTTCTTATTTAATCTAGGTTAATGTTTATTACCTTTGTTGATTTTCTTAAAAAGAATAAATTTTTGGTTTTATTTTTTTCTATTGATTTCATTATTTTTATTTTACTCTTTATAATTTCCTTACCATTTCCTCCTTCAGTTTGTTTTGCTTTTAATTTGCTCTTCATTTTCCAGTTTCTCAAGGTGGAAATTTAAGCTGTTGATTTGAGACTTTTCTTCTGTTTTGATATAGGGACCTAAAACTATAAATTTCCTCTAAGCACTGCTATAGCTGCATCTTATAAATTTAGACATGTTGTGTTTTTGTTTTCAATCAAATTTGTCTTGTAATTTGTTCTTTGACCAGCTGGTTATGTAAGAGGGGGTTGACCAATTTCCATATACTTATAAGTTTCCTAAGATTCTTTCTGTTACTGATTTCTAATCTATCTCCATTGTAGTTGGAGAATATACTTTGTATGATTTCACTCCTTTATTGAGTTTTTTTTTATGGCATAAAATATAGTCTATCCTGGAGCCTGCTCCATGTTCATTTAAGAAGCTGTGTATTCTGCTGTTGTTAGGTATACTGTTCTACAGACTGAAGTCTTGGTTTTATAGTGTTATTTAAATCTTCTTTATCCTTGTTAATCTTCTGTGTAGTTATTCAATTCGTAATTGAGAGTGGGTTATTTTAACTTAAAACTGTTATTTTTGAATTGTCTGATTCCGCTTTAAATTCTACAAAATTTTGCTTCATGTATTTTGGGGCACTGTGGTTAGTGTACAAATATTTATCACTATTATATCTTATTGATTGATGAATTAATACTTTTTATTATTATGAAATATTTTCTTCTCTAGTAATATTTCTTGTATGAAAATCTGTATAGTGTTAATATGGCTACAGCTGTCATAGTTACTGATTTCATGTTTTACCTTTTTTATACCTTTTCACTTTTTATTTATTTGTGTTTTCGGTGTTTTGTTTTGTTTTGTTTTTTAAAGATTTTATTTATTATTTGACAGAGACAATGAGAGGGGGAATACAAGCAGGGGAAGTGGGAGAGGGAGAAGCAGGCTTCCTGCTGAACAGGTAGCCTGATGCCTGGCTCGATCCCAGGACCCTGGGACCACAACCCCAAGATGAAGGCAGATGCCTAATGACTGAGCCACCCAGGCACTCCTATTTGTGTTTTTGAATGTAAGATGTGTCTCATAGAGAGCATATAGTTAGGTCTTATTTTTGTTCTCTTTGACAATCTCTACCCTTTGTTTGTTGTATTTAGTCCATTTACATTTCATAGAACTTGCTGTGTTGGATTTATGCCTGCGTCTTGCTTTTAGCCTTTCATTTCTCTTTTCTTTTTCTAGTGTTCCACTGTTTTTCTTTTACCACTATCTTTTGTGTTAAATAAATATTTTTTATACTTTACCATTTTACTTTTACTGTTGATTACATTATTTCAAGTTATTTTCCTAGTGGTTGCTTTAAGGATTACAATATGTATCTCAACTGACCCTAATCTACTTTGGAATACTACAGATGTGATCTCAATAAAATAAAGTATCTTTGCTTCATTATAGGTCCTTTTCTTCCTCTCTTTCGTGTTATTATTGTCATATATTACCTCTATATAATTCCAATAATATTGTGTTATATTTGTTATACAAAAATATTTTTTAAAAATGAAATAATTTTATTTCGAGATATTTTTGATTAAAATATATTTGTATAGATTTTTGTATTCACACATCTATTTATTCTTTCTGGCTCTCTGCATTTCTTCCATGGATAAGAGATACTGTCTAGTGTTACTTTCTTTCAGCCTAAAAGGTTTCGTCTAGTATTTCTTAGAAGCAGACCTGCTAGCAAAGAATTTTCTGAGCCTTTGTTTATCTGAAAATGTCTTTATTTCATATTATTTTTGAAGAGTTTTGCTGAATATAGAATCTTGGTTGAAATTTTATTCAAACACTTTTGTCATTGCACTGCCTCTTGGCCTCCATTATTTCTGGTGTGAATTCATCCATTAATTGTATTCTTGTATTACTGTATGTGGTATGTTTTTTTTTCTAGTGCTTTCAAAATTTTCTCTTTGTCTTTGACTTTCAGTAGTTAAACTATGATGTGTCTGATTCTCTTTGAGTTTATCTTACTTGGGGTTCACTAAGTTTTTTGGATGTGTAGAAACCTCCTCCATAAGTGATAGCAAAGCTTGTTTTCTCAGCCAGTCCCTTTCTGGTTGGACTGCCATTCATTCTAGTTGAGTTAAGAGAACTGAGGAATTGGGAAGTTTTATAAGCATCCCTTGTCAATAATGTCATGAATTTGCACTGTTTTTGCATCATAGCCTAGAGACTCTATGCAGGCAATAAGTTGAAAGCATTTGGCACATCTTTGTTTTCATTCACTCAGAGGTCTATGCCCTTCAATGCCTGATGTTCGGTATCTTCAAAATCATTGATTCCTATATTATATGCAGTTTTTAGTTGTTTTTGGTAGAAGGATAAATCTAGTGTTTATTACTCAATCTTGGCTGGACCAATTTTTCTTTTTTCTGTTTTTATTTGTGTTTTTAAATTAATAATCATTATTTTATAGAGCAGCTTTAGGTTCATAGCAAAATTAAGTGGAGAATATGAGAATTCCCATATATTTATAGTTCCCACCTATGTACAACCTGCCTGGTTATCAACATCCTGTACCACAGCAGTGCATTTGTTATACCGATGATGAATCTACATCAGTGTACCATTACCCCCAGAGTCTACAGTTTACATCAGGGTTCACTTGTGGTAGTGTACTTTCCACTGGTTTTGATAAGTGTATGATAACATGTATCTACCATTGTAGTATCATATGGAGTAGTTTCACTGCCATAAAAGTCTTCTGTGCTCTGCTTATTCATCCCTCCTTTCTACCTAACCCCAGCAATTACTGCTTTGCTGCTTCCATAGTTTTGGCTTTTCTAGAATGTCAGAAAGTTGGAATCATATGCTATGTAGCCTTTTCAGATTGGCTTCTTTCACTTAGTAATATACATTTAAGTTTCCTCCATGTCTTTTTATGTCTTGATAGCTCATTTCTTTTTAGTGCTAAGTAATATTCCATTGTTTGGATGTACCAGAATTTATCCATTCCCCTAATTAAAGACTTCTTGGTTGATTCTAAGTTTTGGCAGTTATTTATAAAGCTAATAAAAACATCAATGTGCGGGGTTTCATGTGGACATAAGTTTTTACCTCCTTTGGGTAAATACTAAGAAGTGCAATTGCAATATGGTAAGAGCATATTTAATTTTGTAAGAAAATACCAAACTATTTTCCAAAGTAATATATCATTTTGCATTTCTGCCACCAATGAATGAGAGTTCCTGTTGCTCCACACCCTCACCAGCATTTAGTGTCAGTATTTTGGATTTTGGCCATTGTAAAGGCATATAATGGTATCTCACTGTTACTTTAATTTAAAATTTTCTTTTCTTTTAGAGGGAGGAGGGATAGAGGAAGAAGGAGAGAGAATCTTAAGTAGGCTCCACACCCAGCAGGGGAGCAAGACACTGCTTGATTTCACAACCCTGATTTCATGACGCGATCTGAAATCAGATGTTTAATTGACTGAGCCACCCAGTTGCCCCTAGTTTGCAATTTTCTAATGACCTATGATGTTGAACATTTTTTCATATGTTTAGTTGCCTTATGTGTATCTTCTTTGATAAGATGTTTATTTAGGACTTTTGACCATTTTTTTAAAGCAGGTTTCTTGAGAGAGAAAGTATGGAATTTTTGTTACTCCCAGGAACTATATATATTACCCTCTTCTTCACTAACATTCATTATCTGTCTCAAAGGAATTATTCTTTTCTGGGATAAAATAATTTACTGGGCTATTTTAGTGCATCCTGGGTCAAAGATGTAATATGGTGAAATTGAAGCAAATGAATCTGTAATTAATTTTTTTAATGATCTTCAGACTTTAATTTTCCAATTCTGAAGGTATTACTCTATTTAGTCATTCAACAATAAAATATTGAGAACCTGATATATATGATGTTTTGTGAAAGATGCTTTGGATATCTTTCCTAACTGCCCACACCCAAGTATAGTATCTGACACTAAGTCCATGCAAAATTAAATCTGGTCATTTAATTAAAAATGAAAAATATTTGACAAGGCAGGAAAGAATATCTAATGGAAAAAAGACAGTCTCTTCAACAAATGGTGTTGGGAAAATTGGACAGTCACATGCAGAAGAATGAAACTGGACCATTTCCTTACACCACACACAAAAATAGACTCAAAATGGATGAAAGA
>CM052889.1:28285887-28318578 GCA_028534135.1 Potos flavus
AGACAAACCATAAGAGACTCCTAAACTCACGAAACAAACTGAGGGTGGCTGGGGGGTAGGGGCGGGTAGGAATAGGGTGGCTGGGTTATGGACATTCGGGAGGGTATGTGCTATGGTAAGTGCTATGAAATGTATAAGCCTGATGATTCACAGACATGTACCCTGGGGCAAATAATACATTATGTGTTAATTAAAAAAAAAAGAAAAAAGAAAACAAAACAAATAAAATAAATAAAATAAGTTGTCTTTATCACCTAAAAAAAAAAAAATGAAAAATAACGTTGTGATTGGATATGAGCATGTAAAATTACACTTTTAAAAATAATAGCATAAAAAAAAAATAATAGCATAAAACACCGACATGTCTAGGAACATACATATTTTACTTATTTATTGTTTATTTTGCTACTTCTTAAGACTTTTCCTAATCACTGATGTGTTCAGGTAAATATAAACCTGACATTGTATAACATTTTTATTTTAAATACAGGTCAGTCAAAATTAATTCTGACAAGCTTTAATAACAGAATATTTTAAAATCTATTTGATTAGATGGTTTTCTAAGATATACTGACTATGAATGTCTCCCTTTCTGAAATCACCATTTGAAACTTTTATCTGCAGTTTGATGTTCTCATTCCAAATACCTGCTGGACATATCTACTTTTCCACGTTCATCCTGTTTAAAAGCAAGTAGATTGCCTTATCCTGAAACCCTTGCTGCTTCTTCTTTGCTATTTCTTAATGGCCCTTGCATAACTCAGTCACTCAGTATCGAAACCTTAGATTCATTATAGACTTATACTCACTTTCCATGTCCCAACTCATAGTTTCTAAGACTATTTCACTTTTTACTTGAATCTCAGTTTTAAGTGATAGAAAATGTGAGGGGGGAATATAGGATTATAGGGAGGACTCCTGTAGTCTCCATATACTGGCACATTCCCAGCCAGATGTTCTTGGGGGGAAAAAATTATCTTAGGGTCTACAGCAGCACTGTCCAATAGAAATATAATGTGAGTTACAAATATAATCTACATGTATAATTTTAAATTTTCTAGTCGCCACATTAAGAAGCAGATTAAAAAATAAACAAGTAAAATTAATTTTAATATGTATTTTGTTTAACCCAATATCATTCCTACATGTAGCCAGTATATAATTATTAATGAGATACTTTATTTTCTTCATACTAAGTCTTTGAAATATGACAAGTATTTTATACTTATAATGTATCTCAGTTTTCACTAGTCACATTTCTTTTTCTTTTTTTCCTCCCAGAACAAGGCACTATTTTATTTCGTTATTATTACTTATTATGATTTAGATTTTAGAAGCTTAAGGTGGGATGAAGTATTACAAGAACCAAAACAAAAAGCATATATCGAAATTATGGCTATTAATGTAACATAGTCCTTCCGAGAGCTAATAAACTTAAGTATGAAACTATATATATATATATATATATATACACACACACACATATATTTATATGTATTAATTTTTTGAGTATATTTGACATACAATGTTACATTATTTTCAGGTGTACAGCAGTGATTCAGCATTTCTATACATTACTACAAGTGCCATCTGTCACCATACAGTAGTATTACAATAGCACCAACTATATTCCCTATGCTGTACTTTTTATTCCAATGACTTTTTCATTCCATAACTGTGAGATTGTATCTTCCATTTCCTTTCATCCATTTTGCCCATCCTCTCACTTCCCTACCCTCTAGCAACCATGAGTTTGTTCTCTGTATTTATAGGTGTGGTTCTCTTTTTTGTTTGATTATTCATTTGTTGTGTTTTTTGAGATTCCACATGTGAGTGAAATCATATGGTATTATTTTTTCTCAGTCTGATCTGTTTCACTTAGCATAATACCCACTAGGTCCATCCACATTGTCATAAACGGCAAGATCTCATTCTTTTACTTTTTGTGGCTATATAATATCCATTGCACACAGACACACACACCCCCCCCACATCTTCTTTATTCATCTATCAATGGATATTTAGGTTGCTTCCATATCTTAGCTATTGTAAATAAGGCTGCAATAAACATAGGGGTACATATGTCTTTTCAAACTAATGTTTTCATTCTTTTAGAGTAAATTTCCCAGTAGTGAAATTATTGGATCATATGGTATTTCTATTTTTAATTTTTTGGAGGAACCTCCATACTGTTATCTACAGTGGCTGTACTGATTTACATCCCCACTAACAGTGTATGAGGGTTTTTTTTTTTTTCCCCACATCCTCATCCAGCAGTTGTTATTTCTTATCTTTTTAATACTATTCACTTTGACAGGTGTAAGGTGATATTTCGTTGTGATTTTGATTTCCATTTCCCTGATCATGAGTCATGTTGAGCATCTTTTCATGTTTCTGTTGGCCATTTGTATGTCTTCTTTGGAAAAATATCTGTTCAGCTCCTCTGCCCATTTTTTAATCAGATTTTTTTGGTGTTGAGTTATATGGGCTTGTTTTATATTTTGGATATTAACCCCTTATGAGAGATATCATTTGCAGATATCTCTTCCCACTCAGTAGGTTGCCTTTTTATTTTGTTGATGGTTTCCTTTGCTGTGTAAAACCTTTTTATTTTGCTGTATCCCCAATAGTTTTTTGTTTTGTTTTTTGCTTTTGTTTCCCTGCCTTAGGAGACGTAACTAGAAAAATGTTCCTATGGCCAATGTCAGAGAAATTACTACCTATGTCTACTTAGTCACATTTCAAACCACATCTGACTAGTGGCTACCATGTAGAATAGGTGCATTCTTGGAGAGTGTCGTACCATCCTGAAATGTGGTAGTCTAAAAGATGGGGTTTTTGAGAGCAGGGTCTGGAAACTGAACATCAGAAAATGTGAAGATAATGTGTCATTCTGGAGTTACAGTTAGATTCAGTGCCAGAGGAGGTGGAATGAGCCAATGTCCATGGGGGAGCAGGAAAGACCTGATAGAGTTATCAAACCAAAGTGTAAAATCTACATTTATTTCCTTTAGAGACACCTCCCTATTCTTTTTTTTTTTTTTAAGATTTTATTTATTTATTTGACAGAGAGAGACACAGCGAGAGAGGGAACACAAGCAGGGGCAGAGGGAGAGGGAGAAGCAGGCTCCCCACTGAGCAGGGAACCCGATGCGAGGCTCGATCCCAGTGCTCTGGGATCATGACCTGAACCGAAGGCAGACGCTTAACTACCGAGCTACCCAGGCGCCCTGACCTCCCTATTCTTTCAGAATATTGCATCGTGCTTCTCACTCTGGACTGGAATCCTTTGACTATATATCTTTGCCTCTGTGTGTGTGTGTGTGTGTGTGTGTGAGAGAGAGAGAGAGAGAGAAAGTGAGCAAGAGCAGGAGAGTGAACATGTGTATAGGCAAATGTATGTCAGTATTTAAAAAAATATATGAACATAGATTACCTAAGTTCTCTAATTTGCTTTTGTCACTTGGCCGTACATTTTGGACATCTTTTCATATTACTACATGGAAATTCCCTAATATTTTTAATGGGAGCATCAAATGATACATCTTTTCCACCATTTACTTGACTGATATCCTGTCAGTAGGTATTTAAGTTATTTCGAGGTTTCCACAACTAAACGAACTGTGGCTATATATGTTCTTGTGTACACTGTGAATACTTCATGCAGAATAGATCTTTATAACGTAAGCTGCTGAATCAAAGACTCTGGGTACTTAAGTTTTTGTTACACACTGACAAACTGCCTTCCAAAATAGTTAAGTAAGTTTATATCTTCCCTTCTCCCCCCCAACCCTCCCCACCAGGACAGAATGTGTTCTTCCCTACACTGTAATTATTCCATAGGTTCTCAGCCTCCAAATTGTTTTGTCAATAGTGGGGAAATGATGTTATGTTATGATTTCATTTTAATTTTAAATTTTTTGCGTTATTTCTTAGAATGAACAAGTCATTTTATATTTTATTGGAAATTAATACTCTTACAAAAATGTTGCAGTTTTATATTCGATTGCTTTTTAGTTTACTTCAAAAGTATTTCATGGGTATTAATACTTTATGTGTCATAAATGTTACAAACATTTTATCCTAGATTGTCATTTTCTTTTTTTTTTGCTTATGATATATTTTACAGTGAGATGTTTAAAGTTTCATGCATTCAGTTATATCAATCTTTTTTTTCCCATGGCCTCAGGATTTTGAAACTTAATTGGGAAGGCCCTTCCCATCCTGAGATTCTCTAATAATTAATAGATTTCCATATTTTGATCTTTATTTTATTGCCAATTTTTTAAAAAATACGGTATAGGAACCTAACTTTATTTTTTCTAATATATATCCAATTTTATGACACTGTTTAAATTTCTTGGTATTGTTCTTTTAAGGATGTATGATGTAATCTTAGACAGGTAATATTTTGGTTCCTCTGTATTATGTATTTCCTAGATGCTACTTTTTTCCATGGTCTCCATGGCTTACATTTAAATTGTACTTTGCTTATCAAAAATAATAAATATTTTCTCACTGACAGAATAACTGGGTTGATTAAATTCTGAATATTAATAATAATAATGCATCACATTTTCATAGCCCTTTGTCATACACAAAGCATTTACACATATATATTTAATTCTCATAACACCCTGCGAGTTAAATGGGGCAGGTATTCTGCACTTTACAAATGAGGAAACCAAGGCTTAGGAAATAAAGTGATTTGTTCAAGGTTACATTGCCACTCTGGGATGAGTAATGATCCAGAAACAATTCCTATCCAGTGTTTTCATTCCCTTTCCCAGTCAAAACTGCTCAGAGATCATTCACATTTAGTCATTTGTTTTTTCAATAATCATTGAGGACTAGAGCAGAGACTCTTAGTTGCCTATCTAGCATCCATCTTTCCCCTCATTTCTAAAAGAATGTTCATTATGTTCAGGTATCTCCTTTTTTAAGGATATAGTTGAGAGGAAGAGTGGATCCTGATAGGATTATCCATCATGAAAGTCCCATTCCTCTTCCAGGTAACTGGTTTGGAACCGGTATATAATTATTTTTGGTCAATGAGTTGTATGGAGAAGTGTGCTTGGGTGAAGGGTTGCTGAGTCCTTTTCTTTTCTTTGCTCCTAGGAAGGAGACACAGATTTGACAGTTCTTCATCTCTGCCTGGCACAGACCACTGCTGGGAGCAACACGTGGAGCTGCTGGGGCTACCCTGCTGCTGGGCTAGAGCGGAAGGCACCGCGGACTAGAGCAGAGCAAGAGAACAGTGAGAGAGCTGCTGGATCCTTCTCCACCTCCAAACTTCTTTTGATGCCAAGTAAACGTCCTGATAGTCCTGTCAGTCTGGACCAGGGCTTTCTGTGAATTGCAGGCGAAAGCATCCTAACCTATACAGAGGCTCAATGAGCACGCAGAACAGAGAGACTGGCGATACAGAGATCACCAATACAGGATGTTTCAAAGAGGCTACTTTTCATATTGAGCTGCTGAACATCCTTTTTACAGTTTCTAGTGCTACCACCCAAACTAAGGCCTCTGGGATATGAGGATAAGCCAGGCTCTTTGTATCTTTAATGAGAGTCTGTACATGATTCAGATCTGAGAAATACTATTTTGTAATATCTATTTTCTTGAAGAAATGTATATTTAACAAAAATCAAAGCCTTTTTCTTTAAAGATGAAGACATTCCATCTGCTGGTAGTCGAAGGAGAGCTTTCCATCCTTGAGACCCACTATGTTATAAAAGATGAAAGAGCTAGAGCTTCAGAGAGGTTCAAGTGGAAATCACAGCTCTCACTTTCCACCTCTGCGATCCTGGGCCAGCTCCACATTGTCTCTTAACCTCGATTTTCTAGACTTAAAAACAAACAAAGTACCAGCAACATGCAAGCATGGCTGTGGGATTGGATAAGATATATATGAGGTGTCTGACAGAGCCTGACCCCTGAAGAACACCTAGAAAATGGAATTTCTCTTTATTTCTCCCTTTTACTGAAAATTTTACCTGATAGGCTAGTGGTCTGCTCTACAGTTGGCCTCAGCTTTCTCTGTTATTGTCAACAGACAGCACTTTTTTGAGGTCCCTCAGAGAATAGATCAATGCATGAAGTTGCAAATATTTCCTGGAGCGGGAACATGAAACAGACTCCCAGACCCTGGAGGCCACATATTTTTGGAGCATACCCCTTGGTTGCCTATTGCCCCACTAATTGCGTGGTCCTGCCCCAAGGATAGGAAGGTTCTTCACTCAATGCTGTCTCCCAGGTAAGGCATGCCCGGTGATCTCACTGCTGTTGCATGTCACCTGCCTAATGTCCTCTTGCCCCTCAGAACTGCCTCCTATTATTACCCTCCTGCTACCCTTTCCCCTGATAATTGTTGGCAGATGCCCTCCATCTGCCCTTTCCCCCTGGCTAATTGCCTTCTGTTTTTCCCTCCCCATTGGTCACATGCCTGGTCTGCCCTCCTGTCACCCTTCTTACCTGCTAACCTCTGCTTGATTTGCTGCCTGGATGCAGGCAGCGTGGGCCTTTCTGCCCTTCAGACTGCCTGCTGCCCGCTCATTTCCTGTGCTGCTCACCCCACCTGCTGCGCGCCTGGGGTCACCTTCCTGCTGCCTGCTCCACCTGTCCCAAGGCTGTTTGATTTCGCCCCCTGAAAAGCACAGATGGGATCTCTCCAGCTTCCCTGTGATTGTCTAATGGGGAAGTGGGATGCAAATGACTGTGTAGAATAAATGGAGAGGAAGAAAAAACAAAGCAAAACTAAAAACCACAAACACCCAGATAGTTACTAAGAATCCAGAGTAATTGAGCTAAATAAAGTTATGTCTCTCCCAGAATCCAGGACATATATACAAGATGGAAAAAGGGAATCATCCTTGTGAACTGGTTAAAATAGATTCTCCACCACGTGGGAAGCAGCCATATGTTGCAGGTAAGTGCCCTGAGGGTAAAGTTTCCTCTTGCATGTCAAACGCTGATAGTAAGGATCAAGCTTTGGTGCTACACAGGTCTGTGCATGGAAGGTGATTGCATCTCACTGCATGGCATAATTTAAATGAACACCAGGGGCCCTTAAAGCTGCTACTGAATATTTGCAACCTGTATCTGGCATTTAGCCTTCCATATCTATTTGAGATGCTCTATTGGCACTGTTAGCAGGAATCTCTTTTTGGGTGGCATTTCCCTTTGATTTTCTCTAATTGTTTGTTTAAACTGGCAAAAAACACTCACAAATTGGGCACAGTTGCAAGTTAATAGAATCTTTTATTGAGAATTTTAGTCCCAAAGACAGTGTTTCATTTAGAGCAGAGAAGTTGCTCTTAAGCCAAAAATTAATTGTGTCATTCAGGATACAGAAATCTTTTATATTTGAGTGGGAAGGTGCTACAGCGATCAGATGTCAGGCCCCCACACTTGGCTAAGAACACAAGGAATCTGTGAGAAGAAGTAGGCATGAATATTGGCTTTGGACATGCTATCTAAGATTTGTTTTTTACTCTTCCTCTCCAAGCCTAATGGCTAGTCCTTCTGTTGATGGCCTTCTCAAGCAGGAGATACTGATAACGCATGTGTGAACATCCCTAGGGGCTACCCTATCGATTACTCTCTGTTTGTCCAAAAACTTCTACTCTGAAATAAAATATCTTTGTTACCTTTAACTGAAAATCTTGTTACTTTTCTCCTCAAATTGACAGCCAGACCAACGAGATGATGATCACATTATTTAGTTGTTAAAGCATTTTTTGGTTTTTTTTTGTTTTTTGTTTTTTTCCTAAAAACCGGTTATTTCTTTGGTAGTAATGTTAACAATGTGACTGGCCTCAGGCTGCCTTCTCTTGGCCTCAGTTAACTCATTTGTTAATTGCAACCAAGGACGGAAGAAACCAGATATTTTGTTGAGATTCTACTGAGCTTGAAGATACTGGAATATTTATGTATCTTGAATCTCAGGAGACTTAAAACTTCTAGTTATTTCTGAAACATGCCCGTGACCCCCATTCATACTGAGTAGTTATCAATACCTGCATATGGCAGATTTTCTAGTTTTTATTGTCCTAGACCATGAGAAAACAAGGCTGCAGCAGACACGACCATTTTCTCTGGAAGGTATATATGTATAAAAAACAGTCTCCAAGGGTACAAGGAAAGTCATATAAGCTGTCAATAAGAATAACAAAAAGTCTGAGGTGAAGGAAACCTCAGTGATATCTAATCCTATTTCTTTATGATATAGACACAGTAACCAGGGTCTCAAGAATGCACGTGACTTGCCTGGTGTTAGTGCTAGAATAGGACTAGAGCCTTTCTTCTCTACTTTGGTCCATATTCTTAGTATAGTTTTTATGTAAGGTTCTGAGATTACTGCACCTTTTACTCGACCCTTGGAATTTGGGCTGCTAATAGTAATAATTATTGCAATAAATCAAAAAGTCTTGCTGATTTGGCAGATATGAAGAGAAAAAAAAAAAACATTTTGGAGTTTTACTCCTTGGCTTAATTGAATAAATGTGAGATCAGGTCACAGTCCATATCATGTGAGAAATATGAGTGCTGATGTCTTCAAATTGACCCAAGAATCATTTACCATCTATCTCCCATCTCACAGTAATTAAGCACATTGCCTCCATTGCTCAGCACTATTTTAATTTTCCACCACAGGTATTTTTAATTGTCTTTATCCTTAAACCAAAAGAGAAAGAATAAGGGAGTCAATAGCTTGTTCCAGTGAATGAATGTTCACTGAGAGAGGTGTTTGTCTGAGGGGAGGGGGGAAGGTAGTTACAGAAATGTCATAGTTTTCCATTCAATTTAGATTTAAATACTTTTAAAGATGCTATTAGAGGTTCCTGGTCCCACGTACCACAGAAAAACTTGCTATGACCACATATTCCAGGAACACTGCTGTGAAGAAAATGGTGCTGGCTACAGGCTGATCAAAAGATCATCACAAAGAAATAAATAGTTCATCAAGTAAAGCTGAGTTTATTAGACTTACTACAGTAAGGAAAAACACCACCTTTATAAAGTCTCAAAACAAAACAAAAAAAATAGTGAGAAGAAATTAGAGGGCCTTGACTGGGTGATACTGAAGGTGGTCTTGCAAGGTGAACTGCCTGGGATTGGGCAGAGATTATGACATAATAGTTTTGGATTAGTGGGCCCAGCGGGGTGAGGGTCTTCAAGGGAGCCTGGATGAGAAACTGTTTTAGTTTCATTTGACAGCTTATTTATTTATTTACTTAGGCTCCATGCCCAGTATATGTGGAACTTGAACTCATGACTCTGAGATCGAGACCTGAGCTGAGATCAAGAATTGGACACTTAACTGACTGAGCCATCCAGGCGGCACCCCTGACATTTTATTTTTGAGGAGTAAGTACCTGGCTTCTCATTATTCACAGTTACGGTATTTGCACATTTGCTTACCAGGTACAAGTTATCTGTAAGTCACCAATCAATACTTCTTGTGCTCTTGTTATTTGTGGCCATGTGCAGAGTGACAACAGCAGTTGAGGTTGAGCAAGGCAACATTCTGCCTTCTTGTTTCTGCTCTCATAAACAAATGCCTTTTTTGTGGCCTATTTGGTGCCATGTTTTTCATGTATTTGTGCTTTTTGTTGGTATGGTGTGCCTTGGCTCTTTAAAATGGCCCCCAAGCATGATGCTAAAGTGATGCCTAGTGTTCCCAAGTGCAGCAAGGCTGTGATGTGCCTAATGGAGAAAATGCATGTGTTAGAGAAACTTTGTTCAGGCATTAGGTGCAGTGCTGTTGGCTGTGGGTTCAATGTTAATGAATCAACTATATATATACAACGGGGTGTGTGTGTGTGTGTACACCATGGAATACAAGCTTCAAACAGAAGCATCCATAAAATAAGGTTATATATTGATAAATCTATAAAAATGTAGTGACTAGAGGCTTGCAGAAACCTAACTGTGTATTTCCCCTTAAATATTCAGTATTCACTAATTCAGTGTTTTTAGACATTTTAGAACTTAACTGCTGTAAATAATGAGAATCAACTTAATTTTTGCCTTTTTTTATTGATGTCGTGTCCCAGTATTGTTTAATACAGGGACAGAAAGTGATGTTTTCAGTTCTTAGTGACTTTTTAACCATGCCATGAGATGGGAATTCCTTTAGCCCTCTAGTGAGTGTTCAGGGCAAGGGGTGGCCTGGACTGTATGATCATTTCCTGTGGTGACCAGCCTAATTTAGGGTTTCTGGGAAGATGATTTCAATGGAATGGGGCTCAGAATATATGTCCCACTGTCCCTCTGGCGTGGGGCTTTGTGATTAACAGTACATTGAGCAAAACCAAGGATGTGCCCTACCACATGGGCACCTGCTTCAACAGCAGTTATAGGGCACACCGCTGCCCCTTCTGAGACGACCAAACCAGCTGCCAGGTGACTACTAAACAGATGCACTTTTTGCAAATTAAACCTTCACCATTCTTTTGAAATTCTTTTCATGGCAAAAGTTCAATTGTATTTGAAATCCATTCACATTTTCATGAAAAAATTCGACACTACACTTGTCAATGGGAAAAATAACTATTTTACTATATATAAATAAAATCTAAACTCTTGAAAATTTTTCTGTAGTTGTAAAAAATATGATTTAACATTTTAATCACTAACTGTACAGTTTCTCATCAGGGGTGACTGAATAATTCGAAGAGATCATTATTAAAAAGCAATTACATGTAACAATTATAAGTATATAACCTAATATAAAGAGTTACATGCACAGAAGCATACTCAAGCTTCTCATTAAAAATATGAAAACATTTTATATGAAAGTTTTATACAGATTCCCTATTCATACCTTCCTGATACTTTGTATTTAATGCTTTAATTTCTCCCTCGAGAACCTCCCTGCCCCCATGCAGACTCTTCAGGTGTGTTACTTGGTGATGGCTCTTAGCTAAAGCCCTCTTTAAAAACTATCCTTCTCCGAAGGGAGCACTTTTGGCCAAAGTTATTTCCTCTTCCTGGAGAGAGTTTGCATCCAATAACTAGTTAATGTGGGGGTACAAAGGCTTCGCCCTCTTGTCACTGGGAAAACTCTGAGAAGCACCTCCAGCTCCAGAGCTCTCTATAGGTGGGATCGGCAGAAGCTTCTGCTGGACTGCATTACAATTTAACACATCACAGATAGCCTTCTGCCCAGTTTGTTTTCCTAACTCCCTTACAGGTATTGGTCCCCAAAGCATGCCCCAATAAACCTCCTGCATGCAAATCTCCACCTCAAAGTTTGTTTCCCAATGAAACCAACCTGTGACTCTTACCATAATCACATACTGCGAAGGAAAATTAGTAGACATAATTTTTACCAAACTCCGTGTAGCCCCAGTTTACTTAAGCTTACCACAATGTGCTTTTCAGATTTTATCATTTTCTGTAGGTGCTATTTCATACAAAAATGAAGGAAGCTAGCTCTTAGGAAAGGTAAACCAAAGACATATGATCTGTTCTTATAACACTTAATACTATCCCTATTCTGGTGACTTCTGAATGTATATGAATGTATATACAGCCCAATTTTCTTCTAGGATATCTATTCTAGCTTTGCATATAGAATTGCCTTTTTGACATCTTCCTGTGTATTTCTGGTATGATTGCTGCCTGCCTCTCCCACTCAGCTCCTAATACTCTAATGCCTTTCACATGTTTTTCTTCCTGTTTGATGAGCTTTAACCTAATGCCCAACACATTCACATTTAGTATATGATTCATGATTTATATCCTTGAGGCTTCATTCAGCATATTGGTCTTTATGTGGTCTTTCTCAATCATTGTCTCTAGAAGTATTGTGTATTATTTTTTCTCTGTTTCAGTGCATTTTATTGTTTCCTTCATATACTTCATCACAATTTGAAATGATCTATTTTGTTCATTTTTTTAAATTGTCTCTTTGCTCTATTACAACGTTAGTTCCATGAGGAAGGAGTTTTTATCTATTTACTGCCATATCACTTGGGCTCAGCACAAGCCTTGGCCCAGAATTAGCATCCAGTAAATATATTTGGGATTAGTAAATGATTAATGAAGAAAGCAACTCATGCCTATATGTCTTACTCTCTAGACACTGACTTAACTTGTAAATTAATCAGGGTAAGACATTTCAAGCCTTGGAAATGATATTTCTCATACAAAGTCACACTAATTTAATACCTTCTTTCAGCAAGAGACACAGAACCTTTAGAGAAAAATATGTTTCAAAATATAGAATTTAATGGCGCTTCTGAGGAATCAGCTGAGTATGATGTTTTCTCATCTTTAAACCTTGGTTGGGATTTGAATTTTAGAGAAGAAATCTGCTAGATAGCAGATATCAACCAAGCAAGAAAAATATAACAGAAAATTGAGTGAAAATGGACTGATGAAGTACAGCTATAATTTCAAGTCAACTGTGTCTTTTGACTATGATCAGCAAATCAGCTATTTCTGATCATTAATTGGTCAACATTATGAATCACTACTACCTACAAGCCATTGAATAAGTTACTTTAAGTACAAAAGGTCCCACTTTGTGGGAACTCAAATCTAAGTAGGTGAGATAATCACCCTTAGACTTTATCAAGGAAATTTAGAAAATTCTTCATCTGATTCTCAAAATGGTTTCAACCTAGTATTAAGCCAGGATTAAATTTTACCACATGCCAGACATCATATTCAAGAAGTCCCCACCTGGACCTGAATTAGATGTTGAGATTCTAGACTATGCACAGATGCTGTAATGGGATGGGACTCTTAAAGAATTTGGGAGAATGTCCATGTATTTTGCATATGGAGAGGCATGACTCATTGGGGGTCAGTAGGGTATGGTACAGACTCTAGGATGACCACTTGTGATTCTCACCTCCTAGGGTTCAAGCCCTTGTGTAGTGATCCCTTCCTTTTAGGGTAGATAGGACCTGTGACTTTCTTCTAACAATTAGAATATGGTAAAAGAGATAGGATGTTCATGATTACATGTGTGTAATTAAATGGTTATGTTTTATAAAATTATAGTGCCCATCTTGCTGTAGTCTCTCTTGTTGGCCCACATGGCAAGAAACTGAGGGCACTGTGTAGGGGGTTAAGGGAGCCTCTGGTTGACATCAAGAAACTGAAACCCTCGGTCCTACAACAAGAAACTAAATTCATCCAATAGTCATGTGAATGGGGAAGAATATTCTTCCACATCTGAGCCTTGGATAAAACCACAGACCTAGCTAATACCTGGATTACATCTTTGTGAGATTCTGAAACACAGAAATGAGGTAAACTATGTCAAGACTCCCAAAATGAGATAATAAATGTTTGTTGTTTTAAGCCACTTGATTTATTGTTTTGGAGCAATAGGCTAACACAGAATTGCTCTACATTCTCCCTTGATCTTTGTTTATTTTCTCTGATTCCTTGGCCAACTGTGTTTGTATTCAGCATCCTGAGTAAGAGCTCTGATTTCTACAGGATACCCTCATCACCAAGGTTACAGTCTATAAGATAGACACAGATTTCAGTCCATCCTCATGAGTTCCAGCTAATCTTCATCAGATTCTAGGCTGCTTATAATCTTCCATTATCAACTATCTGCCCTTTGGACTTTGGGTTTCTACATAAGATGTAAGGATAGCCTTATGAAGACTATGTAGCAATCCCCTATCCCATAAGGTGTGAGCTAATTCCCACTACTCAATCAATCAATATCTACCTATCTGTCTCTCTGTCTGTCTCTCCATCCATCCATTTGTCTGTTCATCTGTCCTTCTGGTTTTGCTTCTTTGGTTAGACCCCAACTACTAGAAGATATGCTAAGCACTCTGTTATGTTTTAGAGATCCAAAAACTGATAAAACATGCTTCCTTGCCTTGATAAATAGGCCAATGGAAAAGAAGGGTATAAAAATACAAAAAAATCTAACACAATATGGTAAGCCAAACTGCATAGCTAAAATGGAGAAATAATCACAGTGCCTTAGAGACTCCAAGAATGATGTTTCTAATTCCTATTGAGACATGGAAATATTGACAGAGGAGAAAACATTTAATTTGTGGGGGACTTACCGGGAGAAGAATAGAGATAGTGTTAAGAAGAGAGTAGTGAAGTAGATCAGCAGTGTTAACATACTGGTAAGAGCATAGAGACAGCATCAAAAACGAAGTTTTGTGATCAATGATAATTTCCATGAAGTTCAGTCACGGGGTGATGGGCTTGTTAGGAAAGTCATTTAGTGACGGAGTATATCCCAAAGTAGGATCTTTTATCCTATGGCAAGGAGTTGTGATATTTTCCTATTGATAATAAGAAACTATTTTTTTTAGAGTTAATTTATTTATTTGAGAGAGAGAGAGAGAGAGAGCAAGTATGAACAGGGAGAGAGGTGGAGGAGCAGAGGGAGAAGCAGATTCCCCGCTGAGCAGGGAGCCTGACATGGGGCTCCATCCCATGACCTTGAGATCATGACCTGAGCCAAAGGCAGACACTTAGCCCACTGAGCCACCTAGGTGCCCCAATAACAAGAAACTATTAAAAGTGTTTCCGAAGGTAACTCTAAAAGCAATTGTAAAAGCAGCTGGAGAGAGTGGAAGCCTGGTGGTAGAGAAACAACCCAGTGTGTTATAGTAGTCCCCAGCAGAGAAAGATGATAGCTTCAACTAAGAAAGAAGCATTAAGAGATAGAGAGATTTCTAGATAGACTCTTAGGATTTAATATCTAGAGTAGTGGCTCTGGGAAAGATGGAGAATTTTGATAGTTATTTATCAACTTTTATATTATGAAATGCCATAGTTACTATTTAATTTATAAAACTAACAGGTACCTCTTTAACCTTCAGGTCAGAGAGTTTGAGAGAGAGGTCAAGATGTTCTCTCTCTTCCTTGCTCTTCATACCACGTTAGCATATTTGTAGGGTAAGAGGACAGAAGGAGAAGTGTAGGACAGTCTGACGATAAAGCAAAGGTAGGCATGTTGGAATTATTAGAAAGCATGGTGATGAATGATGAAATTCCAGGTACAGACTGAGGAATATCTTTTCCTTTGACATGGAAGGTTAATGCTTTTGACAAATTTAGATGTAAAAAATTTGATATGTTGTTGGAAAATAAAAGCATTCATATTAATTGGAATTTAAAGTGGTACGGCCTTTTGGAAAAATATTTCAAAAAGTTAAATACAGAGTTTCCGTATGACCTAGGGATTCCACTTCTAAGTATATATAGTCAAGAGAATAAAAAGATATATCCACATAATACCTTTGCAGAATTTCTGTAGCTACATTATTTATGGTAGCCAAGAAAAAAAAACAATTCAAATATCCACCAACTGATGAAATGATTAAAAAAAGATGTGTATAATTAAATATTCTTCAACCATAAAAAGGAATGAGGATTCATGGATACATAGCATGGATGAACTTTGAAAACATTATGCTAAATGAAAGAAGCTGGACTCAAAAGACCACATATTATATGATTCCATTTGTATAAAATGCCCAGAATAGACAAATCCACTGAGGCAGAAAGTATATTAATAGTTGCAGGGGTGGGGCAATGGAGAATAGGTAGTGGCTATAATTGGTACAGGCTTTTTTTTGTGGGGGGTGGTGAAATGTTCTAAAGTTGGAGAGTGGAGATGGTTGTACAACTCTGTAAATATATTAGAAATCACTGAATCATATACCTTAGAAGGATGACTCTTTTGATACGTGGATTATATTTTAATAAAGCTATTACATATTTTTTAAAAGAGCACATTTGTTGAGGGATCACCCATTTGATAGGCTCCATTTTCTCTAAAAATGCATATTGAAGCTGCAATAGTAAAAATTCTAAGAATTTTCAGGGATTCTTGTTAACAGAGCTGCATTAAAGGAAAAAAAGTATTATGTCCTCCTTTTGGTAAATCTGAAAATTTTACCAAATTTGGTAAAATTGAATTTTATAGGAGCTGCCTTTTCTAGTGTTCAGATTCTTTGGAATGTTGCTACTCCTTGTGATCTATATATGTAGACAAAGTTTAGGAGAGCTGGAGAACCTGATTCGGGTAGACTTCAAGGTAATCCCTTATTTTTTCTTCGATCATGTTTCTTATGTCTATGAGCTAGAATTATCTGGATTTCAAATGCCTCCTTTGTCTTTAGGGTGATCGGCACTTAGCAATCTTATACTAACACACGTTTAAGATTAATTTGACCCAGGAAGTGCAGTGTGTTAAAATAGCAAACAAAGGTTCATTAGCCTCTGGGAATAAATTTCATTCTATTTTATATGTGTTAGCCCTGTCTATTTCAACCAGAAACTGGAATTCAGAAGAGTTCTGTGAGTAATGAGTGTCTGGCTCTTCTGACTTTGATGTTGGAAAATATACAACAACAAACCAACGAACAAGTGGATCAGGAATATTTAGAATGCAAATCCAAGTTTCTTACCAGGGCTCTCAGATGTGATCCTAATGTCTAATAGGATCACTTCAGTTCACACTGTTCTTTAGATTCATTGTGAGGATGAATTCATGTTAGAAAGGCTAGGTTATGTGGAAGGGTAAAAACTCACTGTCCTAAGAGAGAAGGAGAAAAAAAAGTAAACCAACATTTTCTAAACACCAAGTGAGACCTTAAACAGTTTATCTTTCTAAGATACTCTATTCAATATTCTACCCTTGTGCTATTTTAATATGGCCATTAAAGTAAGTGTGCCCCTTGTTTAGTCACCCAGAGAACAACCTTCACATGGCATCCTCTGGGTACAGAGCAGTGTCGTAATGAATCTCTTCCTCCCCATTAATGTCTTTTGCTAAATGTATAAAACATTTTATTTCTCATTAATGTCATTCATTAAATTAAAAAAAAACCTGAATGCATACATTTTTATTAAAACCAGTGGGATCCTAAATTCACTTAAAAAGTTTTGCTAAGATGTATGCCGCATATTTTTATCAGTATATCCTAATCATAGCAATGCAGAAATAGTTTCACTTGACAATATCAAAACAAATTGTGCAAAGGGGAGAAAAAACTGGAGAGTGAACTCTGAGGAGCCCAGATTCCCTCCTCTACATCTTCCAGTAAGCAGAGGTCTGGTGCAAAAACACCACTGGAAGGAAATTTTTAAATCGCCCCTTCACCAACTTGAGTACACCAGGCTGCCTCATCCCATGTATGTCCACAAAGAAAGGTACACTGATCCATCATTAATTTGTCAGCTGTCACCCCATTTTCAGTATTTGGCCCAGTCATCTGCTACCTGTCCCCTTTGCCCCTTCCCAAAGTGGAGAGATAGGGAGCCTAACAGCCACCTCAGTAGGTCAGGATTTCTGCTAGCCCCAGGTCTTGGCATCCTCAGCTTCTCTTGGATTGCAATTGTTACAGTTATAATTAGGTGTATAATATTTACATTCCCAACTATGAAGTAAACTTCAAGAATACAGCGCCAGGTCTGGTTTGTTCAATATAGCATTTGGCACATTGAGATTCTCAATAATACGTTGCCTGACTGACATGGACTAGAAGAACAAAATGGTTAACTTTTTGTCCACCTGTACACTGTCCTCAAATTCATTGTTGGTTTGTAGTGCCATCCCTTCAGGATGGTCTCATCCCACCTTGTTGAGGAGTGGGGAATGCTAGCAGATAATGGGATCTGACCTCCAAACCCTAGAGAAGGGTGGTGACAAACAACCACGTGGGGGGAAAAATCTTCACTCCTACTATGGGAAAGATTTAAACTGTTTTCTCCCCAGAGCTTCCTTTACATTTTCTATACTTCTCTTTATGATTTTGTATTTCAGCTGACTTGGAATTTGTCCTAATTGCTTCTATGTCAGGGCCCAACTGAGAATTCATGAAGAGGCAGAAAAGGTGAATTTGACATTTCTGGCAGTGTAGCCATAAGTTCTAAATGCAACCAGGCCCCAATTCCAATTTTGCTTAAATGAACAAAGTTCTTATAAGGAATCAATGTTTTCTGGGAACTTAGCTTCATTTTTCAGTCTCCTGTAGACAGGTCTTATCAATCCCAGCTTGATACGCACCCAAAATAGGACAATGGGCCAATTTTTAGACTTATTTTCTTTTAAAGGTTTTTTGGATTTAACAGCATTATAACTTTTAAAACAGTTTTCTTCGTCACTTTTAAAAAAATTTTATCCTTAGAATTGAAAATCCTGCTGCATTTCAGACCTTCTTATAGCTGCATTGATTAGTCTTCTAGGAAGCACAGCTGTGGCAATAATCCCGTCTCTGCATCTTTGCAAGCAGGAGGGAAGGCAAGAGATAAGAGTTGCCACAGGGAGTCTATATTTAATCTACAACTGGCTTATCCAAGTGTCTTATTGCTCCCTGAGGGTCTCACCACATGCACTATTGTGAGAAAAAAATGATAGAGATGGAAGGAAAGAAAAGTTCACCCAAGATTGGTCTTCAACTAATTAATTCATTTCAGAATTGGCACAGGAGAAGTTTTTGCTTTGCTAGTGAGGCAGACTCTGAGAAAGCTAGACCTTCTCCGTACCAGCACAGCTTACCTTTCTGGCTTTGCCCTATGGCTGCTATTGGGGGATGGCTGAGCTTTTTCTTGGCAACAGTCATTAAGGCTGCTGGGAGGCATCTGTAAACGGTAGCTTCAGTAGCTCCATCAAGGAAACCCCGCCGATCTACACTGCAGATTTTTATGGGCATTCACACAGTAGAATAAAGTGGGTATTTGAGACAATTATAAAATCAATTACAAAATAAATAAATACATAAATAACTAAAACCAAACAAAGTAAATAAACATTCAGCCTCGAAGGGGGAAATAGAGGAAAGCTACTCTTCTTTAATCACATTTATTATTGTCATTCCGATGTCATTTGACATCAAATCTGAAACATGTCTGACTTTGCCAGTCCTCTATCATCTGGCCCCTAAATCTTTACACATTTCAAAATGAAACCTCAGTCCAATATCATTGTCGTGAAATCAGATCATTTGTACCTACTTGAGAATCTGTGTGCTATTACCTTCTCCTAGAATGGCTTTTTTCCTGTGTATATCTATCTTAATTTTTTAAGAATGAACTCAAATATACTTCTTCCCTAAAACTTACATTGACTTATAGTCCCTGCCTTCTCTGAACAACTTCAGCATGCATTATTGTTATTATATCACAAAATTGGAATGCAATGGGAGGGGAGGTTGGAAACCAGTTAAAAGACTAAGGTCAGTTAGGACTGTACAATTAATATGTTCATCCTGATTCACCAGACACTGTATGGACTGCTTATGAACAGCAAAGGATTAAATGAGATCTTGGTTCTTTTCTTTTCTAAGACGGTCACCAACAATTGTGATTTATCTATTTTTTTTAGGCTATCTTTATAATTTATTCCCCCACAACAAAGGTGAGACATCTTCAAAATCATTGAATAACACTTCTCATGGAAGGTAAAACTTACCACCATCTCCTCTCAGTCCCAGGAGAGGCTATAGGAAACAGAGACAGTAGAGCTCTTCTTTGGAGTCAGCAGAAGCTAAGCAAGATGAACAGTTAGCACTTCAAGGTATACAATTCACAAAATATAGGAAGCAACCATGGCAATGGATTCTTTCATGGAAATCATTGGAACTTCTTTGCTGCTTTGTAGGCAGGGATGATGCATACTTGCAAACTGAGGGGCAAGTACACTGGATGAAGCAAATCTGAGAAGACTGCTAAAAAATAGGGATGAGAGAGTAGGATACCTTCCCTCTTGCTGAAATGCAAAAGCTTCGTGAAATTTGGTCTAAGAGCTCAACATGTGATACTGCTCACCTCCCCTTCAGTGCAGTTTGGGACATTTGCTTATGACTGTATGTCCCCCATCTCCCCTTCAGTGCAATTTGGGACAGTTGTTTGAAATTGTACACTGTTCAGGATAGTGACTTGGGAAATCTATTCGCAGAAGACAACCCAGTAAGAAGACATAAGTGAAACTGAACCTCTGCCTTTTTCTCTGGGTACAAGGATGAGGTTCTACTTTCCAGTATATAAGGAGAAAGTATCTCCAGCACTCTTAAGAACTAAACTAAAAACACCAGTATGTTTGGCCAGTGCTATTTATTTGGCCAATCTAATTGTGTTTAAGGAAGCTGTACTTCCTTAAAAAAATCTCATGTTGTATAATTTAGACCCAGATGTTCACCCACCAAATTCAGTATGAGCAGATTTTGTTAGTTTTCAGAAGCAAATAAGTTAATAGATAGTATTTTCTCAAGTTTCAGTTTTTCTTCCATAAATATTAATTGCGTATTTGATGTCCGCCATAACTGGTCTTACTAGTGATAAAAAAAGCAAACGTTGAAAATAGCTAGCTAATCATACTTAGATTAATATATTTAATGAATAAATGTAATATGATTTGTTTCTGATTGATGGTTCATAAGACGGATTAGTAATTACCAGAAGGAATACCATAGACTTTGCCAGATGATCCATTTTGAAAATTAATGCCCAGAATTTTTATCAGGTCTATATATTTTAGATGTTTGCATTTGTTAAGCATTATTTAGAAACAGAGACCAGAATGCTTTGTGAATATGCTTGTGTGTAGATAAAATCTGAGCCAATACCAGTTTCTTCTCCCCAACTACTGAACTGCCAAAACTTCAATATCAGAGTCACCATCATTAACCAAAACAAAAATTCATTTGGCCACATACTGTGCCTATCATACAGAACACCTAGTCTTGCTCTAAAACGGATCTCCTCAAACTTCTATTTTACTTTTCTTTTGGCATCACTCACTGAATCATGTTTCCTAGTCTTTTTCAAGTGCCTCTTCTGTAGTTTTTGTTTGTTTTGTTTGAAAATAATATAAAGGCAATCATCACTAAAGCATCTCTTCCAATTTTCCCTCAAGTCTTGTATTTTTAAGTAAAGAAAATATAGAATTAAGTAAAAGGAAAGAGATGGAGTATCCTTGCATGTGTAGGTAAAGGTGTTTGGTATTTCTGTGATCATCCCACATACGTAATTGTGCTTGCAGCAGTGGCCCCTTCCTTACCGAACAGCTCTTGGCTTTGGTTTCCGTGGGCTTCTGTTCATTTGCTCACACATCTTGGATATGCTTTTGTTTTTGTTGTTCTTTTCTTCTCGTTTACCCAAATAGTATATACAGGAATTTCCCTTATTACTTCTTTCCCTAAGTCCCCTTCCCTTTTCAATATACACTCTCTTCTTAGGTTATCAAATATATTCTCATGGCTTATATTACCCTTTATTATGTTAATGATACTCACCTTCATACCTCTAGCCTCAGATCCTAAGCCTAACTGTGTATTCAACATTTAAACATTTCTTTTCATCTAGCACCACTTCCTACAATGAGTATTTTCTGACCATGGGATTAAAGTAGGATCTACCTGTTACTTGTTCACAGATATTCTCTACTTTTCCTTTGTAGCAGTCAACATACTCAGGATTATTTAATTAATTAAAAACAGAGTAAAATAGTTCTCTAATGTATGGTTATTCACAGCCTTCTCACACACGAAAGCAAATTCCATTTTTGCTTGCTCATCAACTTCTAAACTTGCATTCTGCTGATTGTAGAATTTGGTGAAGTGGAGAATTGGAGAAGTAGGTGAAGCAAGCTTGATTTATATTGCAGAGAGCAGACTTACTCTAGGGAAAGGAAATGAAATTTATTGCCACTGAGAGTGAGGGAGGCATATTTCAAGGCAGACTGTTGGGTTGGGGGTAGTTTTGGGGGGAGTTTGCAATGGGAAGGAATAGATTTTAGAGTGTCTGCCATATATGGGAGTTAATGAGAATGAGACAAAGTGGCTTAGCTTTCTTTGAATCCTAATTTATTTATTTGTTTAATGTTTTTCTTTTCCACTCAAGTATAAGGTTACATGAATGGAGAAACAATGTTTATCATTCTAAATGCTTTATTACCACCAGCACCTTTCAAGTCTTAAATTATTGGAGGGCCTGATCAACTTTTCTTGATTGATAGTTAACTATCTGAATGCATATTTCTAAGTTACTTAATGAACTATAGTCATAGCCTCAGTATATGCTGTGAAGACACAGATAAAATAAGGAAAGAGTTTTTTGACTCCTTGAGGTGAGGTTACACATATATAACCTAACTAGATTTTGATAAATGTTTAGATTGAATGACATTATTTTCGAAACTTTAAGAATTGAGTGAATTTGTGCAAGGATCATCAAAGAAGCCTTCTCAGAAAGGATGAAAGATAAATTTAGGAGACCAGAAGAAGTGGAATAAGAGGAAAAAACTTTTAAAACATTCCTGAGAGAAATGGCATTTTAGATATTACTTCATCAATTTACACTTCTTTGTGTTCAACATTTTTGCAATGTTGATTGAACCAAAATCCAAACAGAATTATTCATCTTAAGTCATACACTATAGAAATTACAGTAGTCCTATCTTATCCACAGGGCATATGTTCCAAGACCCCCAATGGATGCCTGAAAACATAGTAATGAACCCTAAATATTATGCTATGTTTTTTCCTATTCATACACACCTAACTAATAACTAATAATAAAATAGAACAGTTATAACAATATACTATAATAAAAGTTATTATAGCTGTGTGAATGTAATCTCTTATTATACTGTACTCACCCTTCTTTTTATAATGATGTGAGATAATAAAATGCCTATGGGATGAGATAAAGTGAGGTGAATAATGTGGGCACTGTGACTTAGTGTTAGGCTACCGTTGAACTTCTGACGTTTAGTCATAAGGAAGATCATCTGCTTTCAGACTGAGGTTGATCATGGATCACTGAAACCATGAAAAATGAAACTGCAGATAAGCGGGGGATTAGTGAAATAGGACTTTTTAGTGTATGACAGATCTGTGCTTAATTTGATTTTATTCAAATTAAATCTCTTCAGGCCTCATTTTCCTTTTGTGGAAAAGAGTGTATCCGTAAAGGGCCAGATAGTAAATAGGCTGTTTACTTTTTACTAAATAGTATAAAGACCTTCTAGACCATATGGTCTCCATTGCAACTACTCATCTCTGCCATTTTAGCATGAAAGCAGTTTTAGATAACATGTAAACAACTGGGAGTGGCTGTGTTCCAATAAAACTTTAATTACAAAGGCAAAAATAAATGAGAAATGGTTTAAAATATTATAAACTACAATTTACTGTAGCGTCACCCTAATAAATCTTTAATAAAAGGCTTCTGAAAGAACAAACTTATCCCTGACTTAACCGTCTGCCAAAAAAATATCAACAGCCAATAGAAGCACATCCAAAATCACAGAAATTATAGAATTAGCAGGAAATAACTTCAAAATAGCTATTATAAAAAGGCTGAAAGGTTTACAGAAGAACAGGAACATAATTGGAGAGAAATGAAAGACATGAATTTGGAGTTACTATATTAATACCAAATAAAATAGGCATCAGGACAAAGGGTATTAGCACAAAGAGGCATTTTTCATAATGATGAGCTGGCTCAACAAGATGACATGGCAGTCAAAAACATCAAGGCCTACACGTCCAGTAGCAAGACTTCAGTATACATGAAACCAAAACTGGGAGAGTTTAAAAAGGTATAGGCAAATTCACAATCATCGTTGGGGATTTAAACATTGCTTAGCCCCTGATAAAATGACTGGAAAGAAAAATCAGGGAAGACCCATGTGATTTGAGCAATGCTACTAAACAAAGCTACTTAAATGATATTTGTAGAACAATATACCAAAGAGGTGCAGAATGCATATCTTTTCAAGTGCTCAAAGAACATTTACAAAGACAGACTCTATACTAGGTCCCCAAACCTGTCTTGGTAGATTTTAAAAGAAATAAAATGGTCATGTTGGTTTCCCAACTAACAGAATTAAACTAAAGTCAATAACAATAAGATAAGGGGAAAAATCTCCAATTATTTGAAAACCAACAATAATTAATTATCAGGTCAAAATGAAATCACAAAGGAAATTGGAAATTATTTGAACCAAGTGATAAATTTGTAAGATGAGTTAAGCAATGCTTAGAGGCATATTTACAGTTTAAAATTTTTCTATTAGAATAGGAAAAAAACAAATTCTAAAGTCAGTAATGTAAGCTTTTACTTTAAGAAGGTTGAAAAAGAAGAATAAAATAAATTCAAGGTAAAAGAAAATAAAAATAAAGGAAATCAACATAATATGAAACTGACAAATAATAGAGAAAATTAACAAAGTCAAAAGTTCATTCTTTCAGAAAGATCCACAAGATTGATAAAATCCTAGCTAAACTGATTAAGAGAGAAAAATACAAATTATAAATATTAATAACAAAAGAGGCTATCACACCAGAACCTAAAGACATTAACAGGAGGATGAGGGAATATTATAAACAATTTTATGCCAACAAATTTACCACTTAGAATAAATACTTTTCTTTCAAATTATTTTCTGTTAAACTAATTCTCCTTTCATTTATGTTTAATCTGTAGTTAAATTCATTAGGGAGGTTTTAATTTTAATTATATATTTTTATTTCCTAAGTTCTAGTTTCCTTTTAAATCTGGATCATTTTTTAATAGTTTTCTGTTCTCTGTAGATATTTTAACCTCATATTTTATTTACGTAAATATAGTAAACAGTTGTTTAAAGTCTATTTTTGATAATTCTAAATCGATTTTTTTCTGACTGCTGTTTCTGTTGGTCCTCACTCATGGTGTCAATTCCTTGAGAGTGATAAGCTCATTTCTCTTAGAAAATTAGGTTGATTATTTGAAGCCGAGGATGAAGATGTGTTCTTAGGAAACATTTCTGTTTTTGGCGACATATGTTGTGACCATCAGATACATTAAACTAAATCCATGGCCTGAGTTCATTTGTACCATCCAGGAGATATGAATTTGTGTTCCACTCTCAGAACTTCAAATTATAATTCTGAATTCTTAGGGATATTTCTCTTTTCATCTTCTTACATGGAAGACACTTTGTTTTGTAGTCTCCGGAATATATGTGCTCAGGGAGGAGTGAGAAACCCTTTTGGTTCACCCTTAAACTGAGAGTAAAGCCCAATGGTATCTAATTGTTTCGATGTAGTATGGTGTAATGAGACTCCCTCCTTTGTGGGGGAGCTTAAACTTTGTCTTCTGTTCCTCATTCCTCTCATTCGATGCATGGCCTCTGAAGTCAGTTTGACTGGTTTCAGATGGCAGGTTCATTGTGTACTAACCATGGTCCTTGGGCAGGGTCACCTTTCTGAGCTTCAGTCCCTTCAGCTGTACGACTGAGAAAATAGGGTCTACTGGGTCTGGCTATTATGTTAAACATAGGGGGTGCCTGGGTGGCTCAGTGGGTTAAAGCCTCTGCCTTAGGCTCAGGTCATGATCTCAGGGTCCTGGGATCGAGTCCCACATCGGGCTCTCTGTTTAGCAGGGAGTCTGCTTCCCCTTCTCTCTCTGCCTGCCTCTCTGCCTACTTGTGATCTCTCTCTTTGTCAAATAAATAAATAAAATTTTTAAAAAAATTATCTATCTAACATAATATAATTATATAGAAAATTCTGGACATATAAATAAATATTCAATTAATGGTAGATGGATATAGTGTTTCCCCCCAAGTAATTTATGGTCTAGGAAGACAGTTGCAAGATGTATATATATAATTCTAATAAATCTAATGTGATGTGCTCCATAAGTGATACAATGAAGCTATTATAAGAATTTAAAAGAAGGAAAGGCTATTTCGCCAAAAATACCACAAAAACTCATGGGAAAAGTATTCATTGATTAGGAAAATAGTTGTGTTTCTTCTCTATTAAAATACTATGGAGACAAAAACAGATTAATCACCAGTCTTTTCCCCAATTCTATTCAACAGTCCACATAAACAGACAGACATAACACAGATTTACAGGCAAATAGGTCCTCACTCACTTAGTAGTCCAAACAGTTGATTTGAGCATCTTGTGGCCTGCAGTTTGTTTATTCTGTAGTCTTTGTATCAATGAAAAAAATATGTATAAACAAGAGTTTTGTATCTTCCCCCAAATATGAAGAAAATTTGGACTTTAAGCTTTCAGAAGAGTCATGGACAGCTACCTTTAAATATGTGGAAGAACGCAAATTTTGTATTATTTTATTATGATGATTATTATTACTTTTGGTCACAGCCTTGAAATTGCCAAGGGATAGTTCTAATGCAGCTCTGACCACAATGCCCTGGATGCCCTCCTCCGGCATCTGCCTTTAATCACAGACAATATGGTTTGTGTTTAGAATCGAATGACTGTCATCATCTAGCACTAATGTTCTCTGTCACAGGGACTTAACAACCCATTTGGGGAACACTCTCAGAGACTTTCAAATTCAATATTCTCTCCAAACTCCTGGCTTTTCATTAACCGTGCCATGTGGGTTTCCAAGGCGTGATGCCCAATGGTATTATTTTTCCAAAGAGGTCACAGGAGAGAAGGTTTTTTTTGTTGTTGCTCTTTTTTTTCAAGTGTATAATTCAGCACATCTAAACATGCTAACTCACCATAGTCCCTACGTAGAAGTCTGTTTTCACAGATAGCCTACATTCAGGACTCAGTCTGATTTTACAATAGAAATTGCACATGCTTTTGGATTGCATAATATGCAATTACCCAGCACATGATTGAACTGAATTACAAACTGTTGTTGATTTTCTGCATGGAGCTTACTTGGCTCTTTGGTATATATTTTCTCATTAGCTTTCCCCTGATTTATTTATGATATTGTTATGCATATAAAGGGCAGATTGCTGAAGTTCACATTGCAATGACCGAATTAGCAGTTGAAAAATTCACAGTTATGATGTGCAAATGATTCCTGAGTGTTCTGAAGGTGTGCTCTAGTCTCCCCTACAACTGTGAAGCTGTCAGATCTGTTTTTATAACACCTCTCACATATATCCTCCCTTTACCTTTCCCATGACCACCACTTCAGAACCAACTCGTCTCTACCCTGGAAAATTGCAATATTTTTCTAATCATTTCCACGCATACAGGCTAATCCCCTTGAAGCTCATGCTTCTTAGTGCTGCAAGAATGATCATCCCAAATCACTGTCCTGGTTATGTTGCTCCCAGATCCAAGAATAAAGATAAGGGGGTGCCTGAGAGGCTCAGTTGGTTAAGTGTCTGCTTTCAGAGCAGGTCATGATCTCAGGGTCCTGGGATCGAGCCCACATGGGGATCCCCACTCAGCTCCCCACTCTCCCTCTGTGCTTTCTCTCTCTCTCAGATAAATACATCTTAAAAAAAAAGAATAAAGATAAGGAGAAAAGAGAAAAGGAGGTAGATGAAGAAGGAGGGGAATAAAGAGAATGGTGGGAGAACAGAAGTTTCTGTAAGGAGGAAAGAGGGATGAAAATAGGAAGGGAGAAGGGTAGAAAAAGAAAAGAAGGCCTAGAAGAAGGAAAGGCAGCAAAGTTCTGTATAGCTGATTTCTGTCAGGTATCACCCTTCTCTAATAGGACTCGTTTTATGCAATTGGAATAGAGGCCGATGATCGTTTCTGCAGTTACACACTTCAGTGGAATATTTCTATTTAATCTCCCTAACTGGGTACTTTTCCACCTGTGTATCTCTCTCATCTAAATGAAAGGCTATTGTCACTGCATCCAAGCACAGGACATTATAATTAGGCCAATTTCAAATATTTATGGGAAAAAGAAAGGCATCCTTTTCTCGCCCCTCTCAGCAGGGGCCATTATTGATTGGATGGTGATCAATTAGTGAGATGTGCTGGGAGGATTTGTGGGGGGTGCAGAGGACATGCGTTGTTAGTGCTGATTATGCCACATGCATTTAAAATCCAAGGCATACAATGAGGGAAGAAAGTTATTTAGCAGCTTTACTTTGCCCACAGTCTAAGAAATTGTCTGACTTAAGATATGGGAGAAAATCAAGAAAAGTTCATCACACATTGAGGGTGAAAGTGATGTTTTGTTCTTTCCTTTTTATGATTCTAAAGGCCAACTTACAAAGAAGAGCCATATAAGCAGCTTTAAAAATTCTGAATTGTAAGATAAAGATTTAGTGCCTCACAAAATCAAATTGGAAAAGTAGAAATCTTAATAACTACCTCTTTTAAAAAATGAAGAAAATGAGGAACCAAAAATTGTATAAGAATTCAGTAATATTCATAGTTATGAAACATATAAAACAATTAAATGTCTGAAAGGAGATCAGCAAACTGTTAGTTTCTTTTTGAAAGAAGAGTGATGGGTGAATAAGTTCAATCATGTGGCTTTACCTATCTTTCCATAAAATCATATTTCAGTAATAAAACTCAAACCAAGAATAAGAACATAGAAAAGAACATACTTCTCTAGTTAATGCTACCTTTATCATCTCCATTTTAGTTATACAGATTCCTGACAACAAGGATTGAAAATGTTTACTTTTCACTGATACATCTCTATTAGCTCAGAGACAAGAGTGTAGCAAATACTCAATTATTACTATTTGGATGCATAAATGATTTAATTATATTCGTGAGATGCATTGTTTCCTCACCATTCTCACGCAGATGAAACATGGGATCAAACATTTTTGTTATTTTTGAGAGTGATTATCTTAAATCTTTGTTGAAATCTGTTTTTTATATCCAAAATATATTTGAAAGTAAAAGAAAAGGAAATGTATCATTTTTGGGGAGGGTGGAATGTATCATTCTTAACAGATTTTTTTAAGGGAACAAACTTTGGTATTAGTGCTGGACAGCAATAAACCTTAAGAATATCAATGATCTATTGATTGTAATCTAAGATTAAAATGTCAGCCCTTCTATAGGTGAATAAATAAATGGTGGTACATCTATACAATGGAATATTACTCAGTGACTATGAGAAATGAAGTATCAAGCCATGGAAAGACATGGAGGAAATTTAAATTCAGATTGCTAAGTGAAAGAAGCCAGTGTGAAGACTAAATACTGTATAATCCTAACTATAAGATATTCTAGAAACAGCACAACCATGAAGATAGAAAAAAAAGATCAGTGGTTGCCAGGATTTGAGGAGGGTCGCCTCCTCTGGTTTGCGCTAGAACTGCCTGTGACTAGTAGGTGCCAAAACATGTCTTTTCCCCTGGATGGGCACTACATTACCAACCCAGAGTCAGTAGAGTTTGTGCTAAGTCCTAGCTATACCAGTTGTAATTGATAACCACAAGTCTTAAAAAAGTACTGTCTGACTAATTGTGGGAGAGACATTGTAAGAAAAAACAATTTAGTCACCTTATAAGTGTTCTCTCCATTTTAAAGGAATCAGCACTAGTAATTGTCGATAATGAATGATGAGCACGGGATATACAAAAAGAAAATGACGGAACTCTGGTCAGAAAACTCACAGTCCAAGAAAAGGCTTTGGCTCTACACTGAAAAATTAGCAAATGAATACCAGTGCATGTACTTAAAATGTGCAAGGAATACAAGTATCTTCTCCAGGATTCCCAGCTTATTTCAGCTTTTTCTATTACTTGACCAAATATAGACCTCAAATATGCTGGATAAGAAAACTTCTATTACATATTGGTATCTTAATGTTTGTTTTAGAGAACAAAGCCGAACAAAATACCTATAACATATGTCTGTGGGGGGAGGGTAGGTGGCTGGTATTTGGGCAGGGTACATTTATCAGTTTTTTCTGCCTTATTTTCTAGAGGAAATGAAAGCTTACAGATTATATTTCTTAGCCAAAGATATTACCACTTGCTCAGTGATAGGCACTAAAAATGAAGGCAATGATTAATAAGAACTGGCATCTATAATAGTGGCTTTTCCAGCTGAGGTCAGCAAAATTCTAGGAAATCCTTCGAGCTTTCTTTTTTTAAAGATTTTTATTTATTTATTTGTCAGAGAGAGAGAGAGAGCACAAGCAGAGGGAGCAGCAGACAGAGAAGGCAGAGGGAGAAGCAGGCTCCCTGTTGAGCAAGGAGCCCGATGCGGGACTCGATCCCAGGACCTTGGGATCGTGACCTGAGCCGAAGGCAGTGGCTTAACCGACTGAGCCACCCAGGCGTCCCCCTTCGAGCTTTCTTGGGGACAGCAGTGGGAGGCAGAAAGGACAGAGAACTTGTGCACGATGCTGAGCACCTGACGTCTACTATAACAAAGCAGCTCCACTTACTTGTTTTGTATTTTAGTTGTAAGCACATGATTTCTGTTCAAATCAATGATTTCTTGGCTAGAAAAATAATTAGAAAACTGTTGGTCTAGAGATTATGCTTTGAAAATTCAAGCAAATATATTAATGGCATATGTCACAAAATCAAATGTAGGAACAACCATGAAGAAAAATGAAAAGAACAGTATGAGATAATGATAATAGAAGAGGGATAAAGGTGAAAAATGTTAAATGGATTTTACAAATGTATACTAAAGAAAAAATAGTGCAGAAAAACAGGTCTTTTAACAAATGAGAATGGTCACTGAAAAGCAATCATTTCAAAATTGTTGAGATATTAGACTCACTTAAATCAATTTAATAATAACACAAAGTTAAATTTCATCCATTGAAAGGATTTTTTAAAATGTATTTGATTATACACTTGTGGAAATTTATATGTGTTTAATTCCATATCACATCATTTTTATATAAATGAAATTGGTTGCAATTTTATATTTGTATAAAAATAAAATTAATCATTTAAAATTTAATTAATCAATTTTTTTAAATTTAAGGGAGATCAAAGGCTCTCCTTTAGAATAAAGAAAAAAATATATTTGAAGTGTATTGAAAGTGACAGTAGTGCAATAGGCAATTATTATAATAGGGCAAGAAATATAAGATATATCCCAACTTTTAGATTCAAAGATATTTAAGGTTAGGGTGAGCATATATCAAATACATTCCACATTGTCTGTTGGATCACATGCAAACTCTTTAGCCTCACATTTGGTTTTGCACTGACTGATCTAACACTTATTCTTTGCTCTTACTGATTAATAGTTATTAAATACTGTATGCAGGGCAATGTATGGAATGATACACATGTTTATCTTGAAGCTTTCATTTATGTTATCCATTTTTGTTAGAATGTGTGCCACTTTCTCCTCTGTCAGCTCAGATTCTATTAATTCTTTAACGTCTGTCTCAGGTCTTGTTCCATGGAGCTCTCCCAGAAAACTCAGACCCAAGGTAGAGTTCCCCTTCTTCTAAATTCCTAAAACAATTAAAACGTGACTGTTAAGCTATATGCTTGATTATGTTATTTCATGTTCTCTAGCAATTCCATTTATATGTCTTATCTCCAGCTGAATTTTAAGTATTTGCTGAATGTTTAATGGATAAATATCTGTTGACCGATGAATGAATTATAATTATTTGAGATTAAGGTTTTTGTCTCTTCTTTTCTTTTTTTTCTTTTCCAAAAACTACTACTATGTAAGTTGGCAGTCACATGGTATCAAATAAATGTAGGTAGATTTTTAATTAAATAGTGAAATTTAATGTTTTTTTCAAATTAGAAAAATTATACTACTAAAACCACTTTCACTTTTATTTTCAATAGTATTATGATAGGAAGCTTTTTTTCTGGTGTGTGGAGAAGAGCAGTTTACATCCACTCAGTGCTTCTATGTCAAGTAGTGCCTGACTGGTACCTACAGATCCTGATTTCTAGTCACACAATTTTAAGATTATGAAGGAAAATCACTGAGGTTTAAACTCTGGGAAACACGTCAACTTTCTTAAAAAATATAGCAAATATTTGCTTTTAAATTTTCTTTTTTAATCCTTTCCCTTCTTTATGCCCCCCCCCAAGTTAACATGCACTGTCAGAAAAATTAGTCCAAGAATATATATATGTATATATAGAATATATATATAAGAATATATATGTATACATATAGTAACTAAAGAAGTCCAGAAAAATGAGTCCAAGAATGTATGCATGTATATATAGAACATAGAATATCTATGAAAATATGTATATATTTATATATATATTCATATATATATATACATACAGTAAATAAAGAAGTCCAGGCATAACAGAGGTTTCTGATTTTCCACTATTAACCATCACTTCTGAAGCTTAGTACTTCTTTAATGGTCCACATTTCTTTAGATTGTAATGTCATCCTTTCTGTATATTTTTACTTCATCTATTTGGGTTGTAACCTTCATGACAGTGATGAAATCATATTCACTCCTATGCCCCTCACTGCCTCTAGCATGGTCTCTTCAACAAGGTAGGATGTCTGCTAAAAACAAATACATGTCTGCTAGAAGCAAAAATTACACATATATATGCAAATATTAAGCTCTGTGCTAGGTGATGGAAATATTAAGATGAAAAAGAAAGGCAAAGTTCTTTGCACATGGAACTCATACTCAAGTGGATGTAAAAGACACAAATAAATAAATAGATGAATTGGTAACAAACTTCTATCTGTAGTAAATTCTATGAAAGAGACAAACAAGATATTGAAGGAGAGTTTGACAGTAGTGGGCTAGCTTTGATCTGGCAGTTGAAGTCCTCTCTGAGACTAGAATGATGATATAAAACATACACTACTATGATGATCCCACTCTGTGAAGAACATGGAGCCGAGCTCACGTGGCATAGAGTATAGTGTAGGTATAGGCATTGAGGACGCAGAACCAAAGGAGGACCCAGTGACTGGGTGTGGGAAAGGGTACAAGAGTTGGCATATGAGGATGAAGAAATTAACAGAGGCCAGATTATGTAGGGCCTTGTGGGCTTGGGAAAGTGAG
>CM052889.1:28319078-28377855 GCA_028534135.1 Potos flavus
GCTGAGGTCCCTGCTAACAGCATCAACCACCAGATACATGAATTAAGTGTACTGCCAGCTGATTCCAGCCTCCAGCCATTAGTCATCCCATCAATGTCCTGGAGCATAGATAAGTTGGCCCCACTGAGTGCTGCCTAAATTCTTTACAGAATATGGAGTGTAATAAAATGGTGGCGTTTCATCATCTGTGGGGAGGGACTGGTTTGTCCTGTGACAGAAACTGTAACAACACAATCGAATTTTTTGATCTAGTCAAAACTCTAAGACTTCTAAGGAATACACCATGGGCCCAAAGGCTAGTGATAGTAAGAAATTTCATTAAGAAAGGTAATTCCAGATAATTCCCTTTTTTAGTATTGCATCCTTCTTTAATATTCTTATTTCTCATCTTTCGTGTCTTTTGTACATAGCTGCTATGATAATACAGACCTAAAACCAAGTTCCACTTTGGAAGTCTGAGCAGGGTCATATTGGAGGCCAGGAAAAAGAGGCATGGATTTGATATCTTAAGTCGGCTTTGGCGTTAGAAAGAAAGGCTGGTTTTTCTTTTCCTTGCTTTCCATTTATCATAAAAATGGTTTATCTTTAAATTCAGCTTTTCTTAGTTGGTTCGCTAAAAGTCAACTTTGGAGTTTAAAACAATGTTATAATATTATCAGCCTCTATCAGTCAATATTGTCTTAATTTGGGCTACTATAACAAAGTTTCATGGATTAGAGGGCTTGTGCACAACGAATCTATTTCCCATAGTTCTGGAGGCTAGAAGTATAAGATCTGAGTGCCAGTGTGGTCATGTTCTGGTGAGAAGTCTCTTTGGGTTGTAAGGCCCCTATCTTCTCATTTTACCCATACATAGTAGAAAGAGGACAAGCGAGCCCTCTGTGGTCTTCTGTGAAAGGACAATAATCCCATTCACGAGGACTCCAATATCAGGACCTAATTACTTCCCAAGGCCCAACCTCCTAATACTATCACATTCAGGGTTAGGATTTCAACCTATGAATTTGGGAATGGGGTACACAAACATTCAGTCCATAACATATATGCAGTGAAGGATTGAAAATTGTCTGCTAGAGTTCCCTGGCTTCTTTTCACTGCAGCTAAAGAATTTAACGATTACATATGAATTGCATTAATCAAAATAATTTGTGTCATTCTGTGATTGATTCTTCTCTTGCTTTGAAGCTACATCTCAAATGCTTGGAGCCAGGATTATGCTTTCTTTGTGGCATCTGCTATAGCACTTTAAATTTTGTAAATACCTGTGTCAAGAAAAGTCATTCAAATCTTAGATACCTTGGGGGCACCTGGGTGGCCTTCTCTTGATTTTGGTTCAGGTCATGAACTCAGGGTCCTGAGTAAGATTGAGCCCTACGTTGAGCTCTCTGCTGGATGTGGAGCCTGTTTAAGATTCTCTCTCTCCCTCTCCCCGCTCAAAGAAAACAAAAAACAAATCTTAGATATTACCTTGTACTTTCAGGGTCATTTGGGGGGCATCTTTTAACATGCTCACATAAGGATTATTTAATTCTTTAGGAAAATGTTCCTGTGTTTGACTTTTTCTTTTTTAACCATTTAATTAAAGCCCAAATGTTTTTAGTTATATATTTACCTGTAGGTTCTCTCTGCTATAAAAGAGAACTTTAAAGATTATTTTCTTGTAGGACATTGCCAATTTTATTTTTAATGTAGTAATTTTATTTCTAATATTCATTTAAAAAATTACCTAACATAACCAACCTAAATGCTCTTGGGGCCAGTTTTATAGCTTACTTGTTTCCTTATGAGTGACTTAAGAAATCTTTGACATATTTTTTAAACATTTTTAAACTACCATGTTTTAATGTCCTTTACTCTGGAAGGATAAGCTTTACTAGATTTTGAATCTAAGTTTGGACATCATTTTCCTTTATTGCTTTAAAGGTATTTCATTGTATTTTGGCTTCTATTGTTTGTGTTGTAGTCAGATGCCAGCTTAATTGATGTTGTTTGGGAAGGCTTTTTAAATCTGCTGATTTTAAGTTATTCTATTTGTTTTTATTTTTTAACAATTAAAATACGATGAGCTTTGATGTCAATTTATATATTGGTTAAGCTTTTTAGGACTCGTGGGTGTGGCTTGTTGTTTTTCATCACTTTTGGAACTCATTATCCCTTGTATTCTATCTTTATATTACTTTTATATATCATTATATTACTTTTGCCCCATGCTCTCCTTCTGAGTAAAACTTTCTTGATACATTCTCCATGCATTTTGTATTGTATTTTTAATCTATTTTTCTCTCTGTTCTTTACTTTAGATATTATTTTCTAGTTCTCTAATTATCTCTTTAGCTGTGTCCAACCTTTCATAAAACTCATTCCCTATTTCTGTTTTCAGTTATTGCATTTTTTAGTTGTAGGATTTTAATTTTTTTGTTAAATTTCCAGTTCTCTGGAAAAATTCTCCATCATTTCAGGGACAGAGATTATACAGCCATGACTAATAATTCTAATATTTGGAGCACTTGAAAATGTTTTATTATAGTTTTTTCTTTCTTCTTCTTTTTTTTGGAGGGGGTTGAAGAGGGGCAGAGTGATAGAGAGAATCTTAAGCATGCTCCACAACCCCTGTGGAGCCCAGAGTAGGGCTTGATCTCACAACCCTGAGATCATGACCTCAGCCAAGATCAAGAGTCGGTTGCTTAAACCGGCTGAGCCATCCAGGCACTCCTAGTATAGTTTTTTGTTTTGTTTTTTTTTTGATAGAAAATTCACATTTTGTTTTTAAAGCTCCAAATGAGTCTTGCTGTTATTAATTGTATGCTGGAGATGGCATTAGGAAAAACATTTACAGTTATATTTGATACCTAAAGTGGTGCTTTTCTCCAAAGATGATTTACCTTTGCTCCTTCTAGACACCAGGGGGTACTAGAAATCCAGGGCCATCTTTGTCTAATTTGAGAAAATGAGGTATATGAATCTGAGCTGCAGTCTTTGAAAGGACCTTTCTATTTTTGGGTTCACACTTATTATTATTTTTTTTGATACTGCTGTTTTGTGGAATCCCAATCAAAAGAGGGGTCATCACACTCTCCTTGGAATGCAGTGGATTTCAATATTTATATCCCTGGCTTCTCTGGGCTGTCAAAAGTGTTCCTTTACTTCCCAGGTTCATTCCTGGAACCTACACTCCCCTAAAGGAAAAGCATATACAAGTGCAGGAATCAAATTCCTTTTCTACTTCCAATGGTACCAAGTTGAGAATTTCTCACAATTTTGTTAGCTATCTGGTGCTTTTTGCTTTTTACACACACACATGCACACACACCCCACATAAACACTTAGTAGACATTTAAAGTTTGTCCGATATTTCTAGTTGTAGTGAGCCGAAATTCTGGTTTGAATTACCTAGTCTATTATTGCTAGAAAGGAAAATCTTCCCTTCTCCACTTTTCCAAATCTTTCTTACCTAATAAATTACATTCTCTAAAATCAAAGACTTAATCTAAAGTCTGTAAGCATCCAAAGTAAATATTATGAAGTGTGCACACTCATTTCTTCTATTCAGAGTAGATTAACCTTAGACCATGATGTGATTCAAAGATTATTTACTCAAGATTACACATATATATAACAAATTTGCAATCTAGGTGTTTAGTCTATGAAACATTAGAACAACAAATTCAGTGGCACAATGAGAGGTAGAATGACTTTGCCAGAGGTAAACATACTAACTGCAACTTGAATTAATGGTTATCAATGAAGAGTTAGTAAAAATTCAAAATAATAGTCAAAATTCAGGATAGTATAACAAGGAAAGGAAGAAAGTCCCTCCTATCTCAATACCATCTAAGAGCATTAATGTGCAGTAATAAATACATAATGTTTACATTAAAATGTTGAATGTTACTTGTGAACTTTAACCTTAAAAAGGTGGTGAGATTTATGATGAATTTAGTAAAAATTTCATTATTAATTTCTAAGTTCAGATTGGCAAATTTAAATTGTATTCACCTCTGTGAGCAACACCTTTTATGATTGCCATTGAAAAAAAGAATTTCTTTTTCTTCCCCCAATTACCTCCTTACATTGCTAATAGTAACTAATCGTTTTAAATCTGTGTTTCTTTATTGGTTGTAATAAAATAATTTATTTTCTATTTGCAGTGTTGCTATATTTTTAATTTTTAACTCTTCTTTAGGTTGGAATATATTTTTCAAGGCCATTTTTCACTTTATACTAGCTAGCACTGAACTGTTTTCAATACAGAGAGAGGAAACAGTATTGCTGATACAGCAACTCTCTTTTTTTCTGCTGAGTCTTTTATCCATTTTGGCCAGTGGTACATATTGGAGTCTTTAAATTATTACTTTTCTGTTCATATAACCATGATGTATAACAAATTGGACATCAAGCTGAACATATGTACTTACTTACTAAATTTATTTATTTATTTTCACCACTAAACTAAACCAATCTAGTGCCTTATCTGACCTCAACTAAACTCCTGGGGAACTGGATGTATTTCTAAACAGATGGGAATTTGTCCAAGAACCACTCTTTGGTCTGCTCTACCAAGCAAATTATATACATTTATAAATGGAAATGTGAAAGAAAAAAGAAAGGCAAGAAGAATATTTGCAAGCCCAGCATATTTTGCTAGCATAGACCACTAGTCATCCATGCTTCAAGAAGTTGGCCTTAGCAATGGCGTGTCACCTTTTCTTCCTATTAAGAAAGGCCATTTTATATTTGGGATTGTATAAAAACTGTTGCAGAAGTACTGGGAATAATAGGGTGTAATATCATTCTAATACTTTGAAAAAGACCCTTGAAATTTTTTATTTTCCTCTTCCGTTTTGTTGAGTTTAGAAACTATTATTTTGAGAAACAAGCGAATCTACAATCCCAGTTAAAAAGCTATGCATTGTTTAGTCTAATTAAATTTCTAATCTCCACTTCCAACCTCTAAACATCATCTCAAAACATGCCTGCAGTTTAGGTTGGAAAGGTTGACAATTTCAAAATATCTACCATGAACAACGATTGAAGATTGCTAGTATTTATTGCCCAGGTATCAAAGATGCTAGTCACCTGCAATGTGTATAATAGTCACTCATAAGGGAAAAAAAAAAAAATCAAACAAACTCCCAAAATACTAGGGGCAGAACAAGGTCTTTGAAAGAAGAAAAATAAAAAATTCCACAACATGGAATCTCTGGGGGGAAAGTGTAGGCACTGAAATGTCTCAAATACTCAGGAAATACAAAAATGGAAAAAAAAGCCATAGGAGAAAATGCTGAGCCAGAAGGGTGCTGAACACAAAACATCTGCCCCCATGCTGGTTTTGCTTCCTGGCATGGGGGGAGGGGGTTAAAAGTTTAGATTTCAAAAGGTTTTTTGCCAAAAAGAGAATTACAGTTAGAGAATGTGTTAGATCTAAGTAAATTGCTACTTATTGACAATGGCTGTGAAAGTAAATTCTAATTCTGGATAGACTCTTGGGGAGATTTCTGCCTGCAGATAATTAGTTTTCTCTCAGTGCCACTAACTAATTATTTTATCCCAAAGGTGGGATATCCTTATCCTAAGGCAGTGAGTGAGTCTGGTCCCGGAACTCTTGGCACCAGAATTTTATGAAATTCAGGGGCTTAAAAACATCATCTGGGGAGTATCTCTTGCAGCAATAGCAGACTAGATATTTTGGACTACGATTCCTGCTGAGAACAACTAAAAATGTTAAAAAAATATTAAGAGTAAATTTGTAGGAAAACGTTAAGGAACTTCCAAGTTAGTGACGATTTGGGGAGCTAATATCTTGGAGAAAAATAAAACCCAGAAAGGTGAACCCAGCTTTTGACATTGCCTTTTCTCTCCAGTCATTTTCTTATTTCTAAGTCTACAGCTGAGTGGCTAAGGAAGCTGAACAGTATTTTCTGCAGGCTCCTGGGGACAAAAATTGAAGTTCAGGGACTCCTAAGTAGTTATCTCAGGAAATAATCTATCACGCTCTCTGATATTTATTTATTTATTTATTTATTTATTTATTTATTTATTTATCTATCTATCTATCTATCTATCTATCTATCTATCTTTCAGTTGGATTGAAAATATGTGAAATTATTGAATTTCAGAGTTTCTTCTTATTTAATCCTCTATTAAATAAACCATTCCAGGCATGCCTGGGTGGCTTAGTTAGTTAGGTGGTTGCCTTCGGCTCAGGTCATGATGGATCGAGTCCCAGGTGGGGCTCCTTGTTCAATAGAGAGCCTGCTTCTCCTTTGCCTGGTGCTCCCCCACTTGTGCGCACTCTTTCTTCTGCTCTTTCTCTGGCAGATAAATTAAAAAAAAAATTCCCATATGAATTTCCAGGGGTACAACCCGTTTCTCGGGTTGAACAGCCCTATTCTGAATGTTTTCACTCTGGTTATTACTTAATTTTTTTACTTAATTTTCACTATAATTTATACTAAAGTGGTATCTAGCCCAGTGGCCTCACGATATTCCTAAATTTCTTTGTTAATTTTTACTTAATGTTAAGCTAATGGAAGCCTGTGATACTGTATTGTTGTTTTTTAATGGGCCTGGTAACTTGTACCAGACTGAATGTGGGGTGTTCAGATTGAGTAGGCACCGGCAGTTGCAGTGGGTGAAAGAATTCAACCAAGGCAGAACAAAAGAGATATAAAAGTTTACTGAATACATTGTAAGGGAGCAATTGGCAGGACAGCAAAGGAGAGACTGTCTGCCATGGGGTGGAAGTGAGGGGCTATAGGTACAGGGCCGAATGAGAGTATGGGAGCATGTGGAATTTTCCCCTTTTTGGTAATCTTAGGAACTGTGCTTAGTTTTAATTGGTCATTTAGGACCTGTAGCTATTTTGAGGTGTGTCGCTTAATAAGCCTGTTTGCATTCAGCTCTGTAGTCACTGTGGGCCCTTTTGCTTTGCTCAAATTTCCATTGCTCAAGCCTGTTGCTTAAAAGCAGCCTCTACACTGAGTACAACATCAAAAAATGTTTCTTTAATTTTTAATTAGGTGATCCTTTGGTTCTCTTCTATACCAGCTATTGTCTCTACAATTTATTGCAGAATGAGATCCCATAGTTTTTTAAGTTCCCTTATTCAACACACATTTATTGAATTCCTGCTATATTCCAGGCACTGTGCAATTATCTGGATGTAGAAAACATAAAAGACAGAGAAATACTTCAAGGAACTGATAGACTAGTGAAGTGATAAAACATATCATCTAGGAATAGGATTTTGAATTCCCTTGAGTGAAATAATTAGAAAACTACCCATTAAAATATGGTAAAAATCAATGCAAGGTGGTTCTCCTAGGGACAGAACATAAAACCTAGAAAATGGAATACAAAAGTGGTAAAAACGTGGTGTCCATACCAGACCCAAATAGAAGAAATCATCAAAACATCAAATCATCATGGTATTTGAAGAAGTGATTCTAAAGGATTAAAAATTGTGAAATTTAAATAACCTGTTTTTCTTCTCAAAATTTATACTAAACATTTAAAAAGAAATATTTTATGGGCATCAAAATGTTAGATTTGGAACACAACCCCCCAAAATAATAAGACATAAATCTCTGTGAGTTTATTATTCTTCGAAAGAAACACAGATAATCATTTGAAAATGGTTCATGGTATACTCAGTCAACCTTTTGTGGTCTTACTTCTGCCTGTTTTCACCAATCACTTTCACTTTAGAAAAGTAGTCCTCTTGATTCTTGGGAAGTTCACTGAGTAGGATGTTCTCTCTCATGTCCCATGATTTTGCCTCTGCTCTTTTTTTTTTTTTTTTTTTGTATGAAACCTCTTCTCACCTTCAGCCAACTCCCAGTCCCATTTCTGAGCTCACTTCATACATCAGTCAACATTCAGACAGTACCTTCGGGAATTTTTCCTTTATCCGTCCATACTGGGCACATATATAATAGTTTTCTATGTTTGGATCATGGAGTGGGTATGAGAGAGTGGTAACAGATAAGCCTAGAACAGAGGCTAGAAAGGGGGCTAGATAATGGATAGCCTTTTAATTCATTTTAACAAATTTGAACTCTATCTTGTGAGTGGTAGGAAGACACTAAATGGTTTTAAGCAAGTTCAGAAACCAGTTGTGCTCCACCCTCCTTTTACATTGTCATAATCAAGGTCTTACTGTTCTAAAATGCCAGTGAGGCATTTTGAGGGTTGGAATCCAGAGCCTATTTAAATTGAGCTCATTGACATATTCGTATTGCTAATCTCTCATCTGAGTTTTAATCTCTCATTTCTATCTGCTTGTGGGCAATTTCTACCTAAATATTCCTTTACCATCAAGATAGGCCTTATGCGAACTCATTCACAGTATCCTTGTATGACCCTAATTCAGTTAAACATGGTTTTTTATTCCTGTTGTTCCAGGATGGAATTTGTTGTTGTTGTTGTTGAAGTATAGAAAAACCATAAACTGTAAAGCAGAAAACGTACCTAAAATTGTTGTCCTGCTAAGCAGGCAGATTCGTTAGACTTTCTGAACCTCATTATTAACCATCTACATAACGAAGAGCTGAAATAGAAGAATGATACCATGGCTACATAGAGTGCTACATTTCTGATTCTGCAGTTACGGCTCCCTCATCCACCTCATTCGGTCCTCTCAGTTCCGTCCGTTCAGTTTCTATCTGATTGAGTCTCTTTTCCATTCTCATTCCTATTCTCTGCCTACGATTCTGGCTTCTCATGATCCCACCCCCTATTAAAATTGAAGCTGTTATTAGGCCACCCTTGGGCAATTACAGGAGCTTCCATACTGTATTCCCTGTTTCTCTCTATTCTCGGTCTATTTCAAACCATCTTGTGTACCTTATGTCATTACTCTTGTTCAAGAGGATTCCCTTGCTTATGGGATAAAATTAAAACACATAAACTAGATTCAAAACTTTCTAAGGTGCAGTATTCCTGCACTCTCTGTTCCAACCCCAATGAAATCCAGATGCTTTTACTTTTTATGAAAATTTTCTCAATTCCTTCTTATTGCGAATTGAAGTCATTTCCATTGCTTAGGACCAGATAATTCCTAAATCTCCAGGGAAGTCTTCACTGATGAGGACCTCCATCCAGGGAAACTACTTCAATCTCTTAGACCGTTATGGTTGTGATTCTCTCTTACCCTGGCCTCATATTATTAACATATAGGAAATAATTGTTATCCAGTATCATCTCTGGGCACACAATGCTAATGGTGGGTTCTGAGGGTTGACACATCCTAAAACAAGTAGTCAAGATTTATTTTTTGTCACAATAGCTCCCAGCTATATACTGCTTTATAGGTTATAAAAATATAAACTTTATTTATAACAATACAATTTACCTGATGGGAAGATGCCATCACCCCATTTTTAGATGAAGAGACTGAGCTTCAGAAAAGTTACAGATTCTTGGTTTGCTCAAGGATTCACAACTAGTAAAGGAGAGCCCGGATCTCCTGACCTGTAATGAATTCAGGGCTGTCATGGTAACTAGTCCGTATATGTATCAAAGAACTTGCCATTTTGTGTAGAAACAATCTTTGAGGACAAGGATAATGCCTTAATCATGACAATCATCGTTCAGACAGTATCATAGGGTCAGCAAACATTTTCACTTGCTTTCTGTTTGAATCTTTTGTCCTGGTGACACTTGTTCCTGGATTCCAGTACTTTTCCTTACTCAGGATTGTAAAGCTGAACCCAGGATACCACTTGTCTCAAACCTCTCATTACCTTATCCCTTCCAGGCACATTTCACCCGTGGATTTCTTTTTTGAGGAAGTCGATATTAGCTAGTTGTATTAGAAAAGGGACTGAACCCCAATCACATAAAGTGCTAATAATTGATTGGACTTTCTGTGTTTCATATTTCAGGGAAGTTTTCAATTTAACTATAAGCCGTCCTGTAACCTGAAGGGAACAGTTCCTAATGGGGTGATAGCAGATAATTTGGTAAAGAGACAGGGGAGATGTTTTTGAGTGAGATTCCTTCAAGCCACATTCATAGTGACTGCCTGTTTGGCCTCGAACTAGACTCAGACATAGTTTCAATGTTAATTTTTTCTTTTTTCTTTTCAAACAATTGTCTCCATATTGTGCACAAAGATAAAGTATTTTGGAATTTTAAAAGCTTGAAGAAAGAGATAGGTTGGCTATATTCTTAGATGATTTAGGACATTCTTGTATAACTTCCTTTCAGCAGCAACAGTAAGTCAGTCTCCACTAACCTGACATGTGCAAAGAGAAAGGGGTACTTTTCTCTCTGCACAATTTTGCCTGTTACTACAACATCACTCTGACTTTCTTTATCTTCCTCTCTTATAATACATAGCTATTTGGGGATGGTTGCATGTGTATTTGCAGATGCATAAGGTGTAGGCAGAGTGTGTCCACACTTTAGGTAAAGCTTATCAATTATTTACAACCTAATACAAATGAGTTTATCAGATCTTTTTATTACAGCAAGTTTTTTTTTTTTTTAAATTAACATATAATGTATTATTTGCTTCAGGGGTACGGGTCTGTGAATCATCAGTCTTACACAATTCACAGCACTCACCATAGCACATTCCCTCCCCAATGTCCATAACCCAGCCACCCTATCCCTCCCCTCTAACCCCCCAGCAACCCTCAGTTCGTTTCCTGAGATTAAGAGTCTCTTGTGGTTTGTCTCCCTCCCGATCCTATCTTGTTTACAGCAAGTTTTGAGGAAGAAGTTTAAAGCACCAGAAAAGACAGAAAGAAGTGGTTTGATGGAACGGAATAAAGAGTTTTAGGAAGGAAGGGAAAATGGGAGATGCTGGAAGAGAATCTTTGCTTTAGCCTTGAGCTGGCAAAATTTCACCACTGATAATACAAAATGGTGCCATGAAATCAAGAGGGTGACCTAGACAAATCTTCTTGTCAAATGGTATGTTTTTCCTGTTCAATACATCATCTCTGGTTCTTTATTTTCTCTCAAATAAATTCTCTCGGAGAAAACACACGTTCTAGAAAATAAAATGTTCAGGCTACAAAATGACATCTGAATTACTTGCACATTCAATCATTCTTACAAGTAAAACAAAATTGATCAATAATGTTTGCTGTAGTGTGCCCCATTAAGCAGCTTTTCTTTCTGCTATATCTCCATAAAGCTTTCTATTCCCAGAAGGACAAGGATTGAAAGAATAACAACAGTTTTATATCAAGGAGAAGGAGAGTATATGGTGTGTTAGATATGTTTATGCTAATCCTAATTTATTCCTTCCAAAGTGAATAAAATGAAATTCTAAGAGCATCCACTTCTCCTTTATAGCCTTACCTCCCACTCTGGAAGTTATCTTTCTTGAGATGCATTTGGAGGAGACCATAGTTATTGACTCAGTATACCAGATGTTCCATTTTTCTTGCTTTTAGTCTTTTTATATTAATTTCGACCAGTCATTTTGATGGTTTCTTAATCTATATAATATATGGTTTCCTCTTCCCTCTGCCTTTCCTCCAATACCTTTTACTGTCATTTTAACTATGGCTTTGCATATGTATCAAGAAATAAATTTAAACTTGGGACTTGATCCAAAGATAATTTTATTGTTTCATCCTTTCCCCTTTTCTCTTCTCTTTGCCATTCTGTTCATACACAATGTATATTCTTTAATGCAGTTATAAAAAGAAAATAATAATAGCAAGGGATGATCTTTTAATTGATTTGTGACTGAGAAGAGGGAATAATACTATCTTACATTTATTCTCTTTTCATTACTTTTCTGTTCATTCTCTCTTCTCTTTTTCACATCGTCTTTTCCTCTCTCTCCTTTGTGACTGTGAGCTTCTAAAGGTAACTAATTCTAGGACCAGGTATACAGTATGTGCGCAAGACCTGCTTGTTAAATCAGGGACTTAACTATATACTGTAACACCACATCTGTTCCTTTGCCACTGGTTTCTAACCCTTATTAACCTTTTCTTATCCCTTCTGAATTTTACAATCTCTATGATAACATATTCAACATGAGTCATATTTGTTGGGCATGTACAATGTGCCAGATATTGAGGCCTTCACAGTGAACAAAACAATTGATAATCTTTGCTATCTTGATACTTTCATTCCAGTGAGAAAAGAGAAAAACACAATTAGTAAAATATATAGAATGTAAGTTGGATAAATGCAAAGGAGAAAGGTGGAGAGAATGGATAGAAGTATTAAAGGGGGTTGCAATTTAAAGTAGTTGGTGAAGTCTTCCTAATAACGTGCCATTTACATAAAGGCTTGAGAAAGGTGAGGAAGTAAGCTGTGCTGGTAATGGGGGATACAGCATACACCATGGCCAATGGCATCAGTCTGCCTGACATATGAGAAAAAAGAAAAGAGTCGATATGGCTGGAGTGAAGTAAGCAAACAGGAGTTTATTCAATGAGTCAGTCAGGCCCTTGTGGTGCCCTCAGTAACAAAGCCTGTTGTAGTTCACTTGGGCTGCTGTAACAAAATACCATAGACTTAAACAGCCGAGATTTATTTTCTCACAGTTTTGGAAGCTGGCAGATCTAAAACAAGGTGATGACTGTTCTGCATCCTGGTGAGTTCACTCTTCCTGGTTTGCAGACAGAGGACTTCTCACTGTGTTTCCTTGCATGGCAGAGAGGGTGAGCTCTCTGATATCTCTTCTTATAAGGCTACCAACCGTATTATATCAAGGCCTCCCCTTTATGACTTCATATAACTGTAATTATGCCCCTATGGGCCCTATCTCTAAATATAGTCACATTGGGGGTTCGAGCTTCAGTGTAAAGAATTTGTGTGCAACAGCCGAGCCCACATCAAAGTGCAAAGAAGGAATAAAGCCATTCCTGAAACCCTAGAGCAGCACTCCCCTGGACTTCTCTCTGCACTTGGGCAAATAGCTACTGCATGACTCCTGCAACCCCAAAGGCTAGGAAGCCAGAGGGCAATTTGTCTGGCCTCAGTGATTTGTCAGGAGCTAGTCCTATATGTGCATGTTCACTAATGAATCTGCTACTCTTTGTTATTTATTAAAATAACTATAGTGCCCTACTGAGCATGTACTCATGTGTTGTATTTGTTGTATTTCTTATAAATATGCCTTGATTCTCCCTGCAACAGTGGACCATCCTTAAGAAGCATCTTTTATTTTTTTTCCGTAACAATCTTAGTGCCCTGACCAGGACTGAGTTCATGGCGGCAAGTCAATAAAGTCCTTAAGCACAGAGACACTTTATTTTTTCTTTCTTCATTAGGAAAGTTTTCATAGCCAGGAAAGAGCGAAAGGCTCATACAAAATACAATTAGAGGTCTAAATGTGTTTATAATCTCATATATGCATATTCACATGTGTATTTGTGTGTACATATAACACAGCAACAGCTATGACAACAGCAAACGTTTATATATAATTTTGCTGCCCAAGATATTATAGTTATCATTCCAAAATTGTGTTTTCCAAGGATAAGTTTGGATAAATAAAAATGCTCCATGAATATTCAGCTGTGCTTTTGGATTGAGATTTCTACTGTTCTGAATAAATTCCAAAAGTATTTCTATGTATAAGGTCCTATTACATCTTGAAAGGCTAGCTCACTGTAAGAAGAGAATTTGATTTGCTGATTTCTTTTAAAGCAGGCGTATGAACTAAGTCAAAGAGATCAGCTGGAGTAATAGTTGTGTGAGGGCATGTTTGATGTCTTTGAGTACTTCTTTTTACCTTTTGAAATATGGGATAATCATTCTTATTTTTTTTTCTAATAATCAAGCAGATATGATATAAGCCCATAAATATGCCTTAATTTATAAAGAGCATATCATTTGTTAGATTTCCAAGTCTAACAATATTGGAGCTACCACATTGATTCCCAGAAGAAAATTGTAGTAAGTGATAGCTCACTGTCATAAGCCAGATCGCTCAAAATCATTTGACTTGAAAATGGGAAATAGATTTGGGTTCTACCCCCAGTAAAATCCAGTTGAGTGACTTTGGGCAAGTCATTTTTCAGTTTCCTTAAGGTGGTTCATCTGGAAAGAAAATGGAAAATGTTTACAGGATGATGTTCTTGGGAAGATTCAATAAGATAAAGTCATGTGTGAAAATAACATTTAGTAAGCTGAACAACACTGTTCAAACTAAGGTATTTTTAAAATCATCTAAAGTAGGACTCCCCCTTTTTTAGAAAGTTCACCTCCTTACTTTTGGGAAGGGAGATAATTCAAATCTATGATTTGAATCAGATCCTAACAATGGAAGGTTGTACATTCTAAAATGTAAAGGTTCAAGTTGTTCTTTTTCTTTTTCAAAATTGACCACTGGTAGAGAATATCATTGCACACTAAAAACTTCCATGTAAATGTTCATTTTTTTAAATTTCCAAACTTCCCTTGGGCGCTAGGAACAGGATTGGACAGACATCTGGAATCACCCATTATCTTGGCTTTGAGCTGGCATCTCCCAGGATGGTCCATATTAACATATCCCTGGATGGCAGAAGTTGTCATATGCCTTCATAGCATAACTTGCGTATTTTGGAAGGCATTTCTGAGAACAGATTTTTTCGACAATGAACATGCCAAAGTCTTGACATGAAAAGTACTTATGCCTAATGTCTGTCATTCTCTCTCTGCCAGTTCATCTTTCCTGGGCTGGCCTTCTGCCACACTGGCACCTGAAATGCAGCAAACAATGTCATTGGATGCTGAAGGTGCGACCGTAAGTTGTGGTTATCTTCCAAGCAATTACCATATGGTGCGCAATTCAGCTCTTCATCTCCTTGTTTGATGGGAGAATAATAACAATGACAATAATGTATTTTATCTTTATGGCCTATTCTATTCCCATATTTCTGTGTCTTTAAGTACTTTGATGCAGGGGGACTTTAGGCAGGCATTAAAGTTTAGTCGCCTCTCCAGAGTGGGAGGCTATTGTATATAAAACAATTCAAAAGCAGGCTTGATCAAGAAACAAGGGAGATTAGCATATTGAAACAGGATTAGGGAGAAATTTAAGAAAAATAAATTACCAAGTGAAGCATGCCTTTTTACAAAGCAGGCCCTATGCCCAAGCTGCTTCTTTCTTTCTTTTTCTTTTTTTCCACTATTATTCCTAAGAAATATTTTGTGAAGTGTCTATAGAACAAAATAGAGAAAGGCAAACCTTCTGGAGGCAAGACACCCTTATAAATAAATATGCATTGGGCTCTCTACCGGATCTCAGGTTCAAGGTCCACCACTGGTTGTGTTATGAAACCAGATTACAACTTTCACAAAATTTAAAAACTAGATTACTGTATCCAGCTCATAGGAGATTGGATGAAATCTAAGATGTTATTCAAAGTTTATTCAGCCAATAAATATTTACTGAACACCAATGTGTTAAAGATTACATGGTTATCCAGGTTTTAGCTCCTGTAGTCAAGGATTTTGCATCATCATGAGGGAGAGTGAAAATTAAATCATGAATTATGATTCAGCACAAGAAGAGTTGTGATAGCGCATATAGCAAGTGGCGGCTTCTATGAAGTCTTCCTGAGAAGATAATCATTGTGCTGGATTTTATAAGGAAAATTAGAATTAATTACATAAAAGAGGGGAATGGATTTTTACACACAGAAAACAACATGTACATAGTCCACTACATATTCAGGAGCTTAAAAAAACAGTGGAATAAAATCTGTGATTTGTTTTTGAACCTTCATCTCTTGATTTTTAAAAAGAACCCTATCAAATGGAAAGCATAGGCATTCCTTTTCCCATTTTATAGAAGAGGACATGGTAGTTCAAGAGGTTAAGTTACATGCCCAATTTAAAGTATAATGGAGAGGAAGATCTGGTTCTAGAAGACTGACCTTCAGATTTCTCATTTAGTTACTCTGTATAAGCACTACCGTGCACAAATTCATATTTCATGAGGAAGGTGCACCATGATAGAAAACTGCGGAATGATTAGTTCATAAAATGGGAACAGACTTTTGAGAAATTTCCGGAGAAGAAAATGCACCCACTTTCCCTAATGCAATCTGGTAAGAATTTCTTTCTTGCCCCTGTAAATACTGTTTATTTATATTTCTTATTTACTGCATAAAAATTAATTTCAGTGAACCCCTTTATGTAGGTAAGCACTGATAAATAAAACTGTAGCTTTCTCTATCGAATGATCCAAATTATGCATTCAATATAGTTTCACAGAGTACTATTGAACAACTTCTGTCCACAAATAATTTGGAAAGGGTATGGGAAAGTAACAAATATGAACAGGTAGTTCTTCCTGTAGTAGCTGATAATCTAGTAAGGAACAATGACTTTGAAAGAGCTCTAAGTGAAGACAAAATAGGTACAGAGAGTGCAAATATACCCTGGGAATTTGGGGAAAGATGATTCTAAATTTATTGTGAGGATACCTGGAAGATTTCTTGGAGGAGGGAGAGTTTATTCTGGCATCTTAGGGATAGCTGTGACTTTAATAGATATTATGAGATCAGAATTGTTGCAGAGAGAAGGCACAAAGTGAAGAAGAACAAGGGATCAAGAAAACCCAGGACATAATGTATAAATAGAATAAATGGGACTGTATGGTGAAAGATGCAGCTAAAAAGCTTAGACACTGAAGAGATGTTTACATTCCAAATAATTATTAAGAATTGAAATCTATAATTGTATTAGCATTTACTTATTTTTTCCTTCAGAATGTGTGTGTGTGTGTGCATGTAGGTGCATAATACATACAATGTATTATATATTATAAATAAATACACATGAAATAGAGTTTTAATCAAAATTCCATCATTTATAGATGAATAAACTGATGTCAGAATAATTAAGCAGCTCATACAGATAGCTTGAAACAGAAATAAGCTACAAACCAACTGTAAATGATCCAGCTTCTAGGATGGCATTGTACACAGGAAAATGTCCTTACAATAGCACAGAAGCTCTTCTCAAATTCATCTGAATTTACATTTCTGGCCTCATCTCCTCAAAACACTCGCCCCTCTCCTCACACCGAACTATTAGTGTTACTTAGCTCTCCAGTTCTCTTTTCAAGACCTTCAAGCACATGCCTATCCTTCTTCCGCACACCCACCCAGTTTTGTGAAGGAAAAGAGCTATGATGTGAAGAAAGCTTTGACCCGAACCGCACAGGATGGGATGAGGAAGGGGTGGGAAAACTTTGCACTGGGAGATATCTGGATACTACCATGAGATTTATTTATTTATGTAGTTATCGTTTATAACCTGCTTACTTCCAGAAAGGATTTGAGTCAGCGAGCTAAAAGTTAAAATACTTGCAAAAATCCTATTTTGAAGTTCTTTGATGTGAAAATTATACCGCACAAGTTGGCACACCGTGAGTTTCTCGTCTGATTTCTGCCTCCATGTCTGATCCATTTCAGCAATGCAATTGCTTGATGATTTTTTTTTTTTAAAGCAAATTTAACAGAACAACTCACACTCTCAGAAATGCTTTGATTTTACTTTGGTTTATGCTCAGGGCAAAGATTTTGGCTCTGGTTTTCCCATCCACAATCGTGAATTCACTTTAAATAAAATGCAAGAGGAAATCAATGTCCAGTGTCTTGGCTGAAAATTAAACGGAAACAAACATTTAGGATGCACTAAGCATTCAGGTTTCTGTAACTAAACTTGATCAAAGGACCAATGTGAGGAACCTCAGGGAATCCATTTTTCTCCATTTGTAAAGGCCCAAGGGCTAGTAATTAGGAAGCTGAGCTACTCTTCCTCTTCAATTCTGGCCCTAACATTTTGTGCATGAGGTGAGACATCTTGTTTTCCTAAAAGCATTTCTCTGCCTATTGGTCATTTTGTGATGTCTCAAAATTCTCTCTTTACAAAACTTCTCTCTCCCTCCTTCCTCTCAAATTTGGATTAAGGTTGTTAAAGGACTCTTCCGGATAGAATATATTTTTCTAGGGAGGGGACTTATAATGGCTTATAATGAGGAAAATTAAAACCTGAATTAATTTTTATACTAAACTCTATAACAGTTTAGTCATTTAACATAAAGTGTACTTTTTGTGGAGTCTTAGGAGAGAAGCATTATTTCAGGTGCATCTAAAAGCTGCAATAATAAGTAATCTGTGGCTGTTGTATTTAAAAGGAAAAGCATCCATGAGACGGAGAACTTTAAAATGATTCCCTGATAGTAACACACCCGAAGGGAAGAGAAAAATAATCATGGTTGAAAAATTTAAGAGCAATTTTGCATTTTGAGCTTGTCAAAGGAAGAGGTGGGGACTCAGTAAAATATCTGAGAGAAAGAGATGAACGACCTGGAGAACAGAGGCCAGGGGACTCAAAGGAGCTCTTGAAGAATCATTTGAATCTGAACCTGAGTTAAAATAATAAATCCTGCTAATAAGGCTTTGGTTTCTTACTTCAGGTTTTTTGCAATATGAAATAATCTCTTGAGTTTCTGCTTAATCCACTTGTGCATTCTGTTCTTATCTGGGGTAGACATTGGGTTTTAATTCATTTCCAAACATCCAGGCCAAACCACCAAAATATGTCTTCGCTGAATGGAATTTGTGCTTCTAAACCTTCATTCGTTCTACACTTCGTTCCATATAGGCCTGTGTTTTCACAGCTTTTCCTCTTCTATGTTCTAAGGAGAATTCTGGAAGAGAAAATGTAAAATGCTGAGAAAAGCTATGTTGGTTCAGATTAGAAAGAGTAGGAGGGAGGAAGAGCCAACTTGGCCTGAAGTTGAAAAAGAGAAATAAGACATTTAGAGTGAGCAGATTATGAGAGCATGTAAGAAAAAAGGTAGAAAGGGTCTTTAGGGCATTTAGGAGGAATTTAACTGCCTCCTTGATATGCCTTTAAGGCACTTCCACAAAGATTTTCATTGTATTCCAGTATTTTTTGCAAGTTGTATTTTGTATTTTATTACTGCATCATCATGCAGGCCTGGTAGCATTGAGCAGAAGAGATAGAATTCCTGACTTTATGGATTTTGAGGCACAAATGATAAAGGACCACCCACGTATCTATAATGACAAAGTCTTATTAAAGTTCTTAGCTCTTTATAGTCATTATTTCATTTAATATGTTATGTATGTTAGTTCTCATGAATGTCTGTGTTGTCTTTAAGGTTCTGTCAATCTGATTGAAATGTTTACAGAACAGAGTTAGGGAAAGTGAGTCCTCTCTATCCCCAACATTACCTTGCTCTGTATCTCATCTGCCATCCCTGGAGAGTCAGGGATTTTAAAATTTGAAGACCTACTATTTTGCTTTGAACTCTTTAATTCTTATCTTTCCTCCAGGCTTAAAACACCCACTCTAGTTCATGATATTAATTATCACTGAGTTTTGTCACAGTTATTAAGTAAATTACCCATTGTTTTGAAAACAAGTAGTTGGGTTACAGAAACTCTGTATTTGACTGTTCCATTAGCTGTGGCCTGATGTTCAGCAGTCATGGTCTCAACCAAATGGCATATGCTCTGTAACATGTGTTAATTGATGATAACAACAATGACCAGAACAGAGACTTGTGTGTCAAGCTCTATTATGAGCATTTGTAATACATTAACTTATTAAATTTCACCAATAACCCTATGATGCAGGTTTATTACTACCATTTTACAGATGGAGTAAATGAGACAAAGAGAGCCTAAATGGTTTACATACAGTTGCACAGCTAATAAGAGAGCCAGAATTCAAACACAGGTTTTGTGGCTTTGAAAAGACTTTATGATTAAATTAATTTCCTTATTAATGCACCAGTTGGCCTTGGGATCATTCTCATTCCTATTCTAGGAGCACATGGAGTTGGTTGGATTGATATTGTGCTAATGTATTTGACAGAAAATCTTTAGATGGTCAGTCCCCTTCTTCTGAACAACCATTTATCCTTGCTTCATGTTTTAATAATGGCCTCTGGAGACATTTATATTAGGTTCAGAGTTGGTAAGAGCACCTTAATGCAATTTCTTCAATTGGACATTCTTCGCCAACAACTAATGAGGTGGGTACCATATGCCTTTTTGTCAGAGATGGGCCTAAATATTAAAAAGTTTATGTGATACCGCTGGTCATAGCACAGATTCTGGGCCATAGTCCAGAATGGATCACTTTTTTTTTTTTTTTTTTTTTTTTTTTTTTTTTTTTAATTCTCGGGCTCTGCTATTGTCTCAGTGTTTATTACCACCACCAGCCGCCCCCATTCAGGTGTTGAAATCCTAACCCCCAAGGTCATAGAATTTGGAGGTGGGGACTTTGGGAGGTGATTAGACATGGTAGAGCCTCATGAATGGAATTAGTGCCTATATAAAGGAAAGAGCTCTCCCACCCATTTCATCACATGAAGTTATGGCAAAAAAAAAGAAAGAAAGAAAGAAAAAGGAAAAAAACCAAAATCAAACAAACAAACAAACAAAACTAGCTATCTAGGTAGTTGGCTCTCACCAGATATCAAATCTATTGGCACCTTGATCTTGGACTTTCTACCCTCCAGATCTGTAAGCAATTAATTTGTGTTGTTTGTAAGTCACCCAGTCTATGGTATTTTGTTAGATTAGCCCAAATGGACTAAGGCAGGTTTTTTCTGCTGTATCATACCATACCAAGAACTTAAACTCTGGGAAATATCCTAATTAAAAATCTAGTAGAGGGTTCCTGAGTGGCTCAGTCGGTTAAGCATCTGCCTTTGGCTCAGGTCATGATCCCAGGGTCCTGGGATCAAGTCCCACATTGGGCTCCTTGCTCGGCAAGGAGTCTGTTTCTCCCTCTACCTGCTGTTCCCCCTGCTTGTGCGTGCACTCTCTCTCTCTCTTCCTCGGTTTCCCTGTCTCTCTGGCAAATAAATAAATAAAATCTTTTAAAAAAATTTAAAAAAAAAATCTAGTAGAAGACAAAAATAATAATTAAATGCGGGCCAAATGTTATAGGGAAAATTTAACTCTTTTACTTAGCTAAGCTCCAAATATTTAGCCGTAAAATGAGGGTAGGTCTCAAACATGACCATGAGTTTGTTTGTTTCTACGAAGGAAGTTTGATAAATTGAAATATGAATTATTTCATTTGATATATTGAATACAATTATAATGATGTGGCAGAAATTAGTTGATAGGACTGAGCAAAGAGAATTTTACTAAGAATATTACCAGCGAGGGGTACTTGACTGACTCAGTTGGAGGAGCATGGGACTCCTGATCTTGGGGTTGTGAGTTTGAACCCCACGTTGGGTGTAGATATTACTAAAAAAATAAATAAACTTTGGAATATCACCAGCAATATCTTCAGTACTGGCTGTCAAAATATAAGCAGAAGACAACTTCCATGAATGTTTGATAGGCAAGCAACACAAAATTTTTGTGCATACCTTTTTAGCTGACAAGACAGATTAGCATTTTTGTACAATCTTCATCTGACAGTACCTCTTACAGAACCCAGAGGAGTTTCAATTAAAAACATGATCTTGATCCTAAAGAAAGTAATATGAGAATTTCCAGTCATTATTTATTTTCTCAAATATTTTTATCAGTCTAGTAATTTTGAGAAACAGAGGTCATGATAAATCTACCTCATCTGCCAACCCCGCACCCTCTCTATTTTGTTCTAGAAATAAAGAAATAGAACTGGTCCATTTGCTGTCAAAACTGAGGAATTTAGCAGAACTTGAGATATGAAAAATATGGTACATTTCATGCTCAAATTTAACCAAAACAAACATAAGATTGAATTAATTCTCCATTTTGTTTTGAGGGTATATGTGTATGTACTCGTGACTACAGAAATAATGATATAATTAACCTTGTGGTTTAGCATTTTCAAAGGCTTTTATTTGATAGATACACATAAATACATATAAAAGATATTTTGCGTAAATAAGTGTAAAAAAATCACAGTAATGGAGTCAAGCAAATCTAAGCAATTAGGATACAAATTAAGATTAAATAAATGATTTACTTATAAGAAATTAGTCTGCACACTATCAGGGATCATAACTCTCATGTGAATTATTAATGATGGATTTATTTTAAAGTCAGAATAATGTTTTTGCCTATTTATGAATAAGAGAGGAATAAACATAGATTGAAAATGATTATTTTAGAATGGCTAATAGTTTGAAAATAAATTTCTGTTATGGACCACAGAGATTGACTTTTGCAAGTAAAGGACAGAATGGCTCAGAGATATGGCAAAATTAACAAAATTTTATTAAAAAAAAAAGAAGACAGAAAAGTGTGGTAAGTTAGATTTGCATAGTGGAAGCTACCAAATAATTTTACTTAAAATAAGACCTTATCAATGATACTCAAAGACACTGAGTAACTGACGCATCTCCACTTTATCTCACATTGAATAGGCCTGGCTTCAAAGGCAGTATCACTTTGGTTAAATGAAGCTTGTTATAGGAAAATAGTAGTGGTCAAAACTGCTATTTGGGGTTTCAACAATAAAGTAGCAGAAAGATAATTCCATAGGCTGATTTTCTTTACTTTATCTCATGCTGAATAAAAGCTATACCCACCAGCTGTCCTTTGTGAATATGTGGGAATTGTATCTGACTTTCATTGTGAGTCCTTGCTCTTCAACTACCCACATTCATAATTCGGGTTAGACTAGAGAATTTAGTGCAGGAATGGGGTGTGTGTGTGTGTGTGTGTGTTGTGGGTATGTGTATACACAGGCCCTGAAAGGGGTGGTATGTATGGCACTGATACGAGGGTTGAGTGGAGAGGTGTAACAAGGTAGGAAAAGAAAAAAAAGGGATTGAGATTGTAGAGCCTGGGGTATAGGTAGAAGTAGAATCTACCTGCTTGAAATTACAAGCAGCCCTGAGGAAAGAGAAGGAGGAGCTCAAACTGGTGCGAAGGGCAGTAGTAGGAAATGGTGTCACTGCCAAGGGGACCTTCACCAGCCCCTTGCTAAACTGCTGCAGCCGGCCAATGACATCACCAACTCTGGCATAAGAAAGGATTTCTAGATTAGCCATTTGATTGCATTGATCAGCAAATTCAATACAACACTGGCTTATCTGACTTTTTACCCCCCTTAATCAACCAATGTTTTAGGTGGAGTGACTGGTCATGCCTATTAAAATTGCTGAACTAGCTGTGATGATGCATTTTTTTTCCATTGATTTGAAAGAGGTTGTGGAAAACTCGGTATGACAAATCTATACTACACCTGAGTCTTATTAAAGAGATGGGAATATTTTTACGTGACACAATTCGTAAGACTCTATTAAAGTTTGCTTTTGTAGTGAGTGAAATGAAGAAATGCCTGGGTTTCTGGTCAGTCACATTAGATCAGTTTATGTTGGTAGGGACACAGTCTGCCTGGCTGGAGAAACAGAATTATAGGATGAACTATCTAAATTGAAAGAAAAACTTCATCTGAGCTGATCAAAATTAGAAAATCTTTTTGTTCAAATATGGGAGTAACTGGACTGGTTTTGAGGGCTTGCATGGGACCCTGTGCTCAGAAGAGCCTCACACTGGGTTTAATGTTCTGCTGTTGCTATTTTGAAATTCTTAATAATTTTTGAACAACGGACTTCACATTTTAATTTTGCAGTGGGTTCCACAACTTTCATAGCTAGTTTTGCAGGGGAGCTGTTGGTAGTATAGGAAAAGAGGATCTTGATATTGAAACCATGCTTGATTTCAAATTACAGTCTCTAAAATGATGGGATTGGCTTCAACATCTCTACCACTCCCTCCCAGCCCTAACCACCTATCTATACTTACAAAGGTAAAGATATGTTCTTCTATACTTCTGTACTAATAAAGGTAAATTATATTAAATTTCCATGTTTTAGGAAAAACAAAACAGCAATTATGAATGTAAAATTGCGTTAAAATATTTCCCTTACATTTTATATAGTAGCAGTTCTTTGTTTGGCAGAATACCAGAGGTAAAAGTTGTACATTCTGGACAGTTCACATTCACTTTCCTTGTACCAAGCAGGGAAACAGGTTGTGCATTTTCCAGGAGATTGAATTGTTACAATTACACTGCATGTTATAATAACATTTAAATAGCTCCTACTGTTTGGCAGCATTTATCTGTTTTACTTTCAAGGGTTTGTGAATGCTGTTCTTAGAACACTTTAGGTAGCAAGATATGCAGTATTGGGCAGTCTTTAGGAAGGGTGGTTCCTTGACAAATGGAATGACAGTCTTCATTTTCATGACTCTTAAGAAAACAATTTTTTTTAAGAGAGAGAGGGAGAGTAAGAGAGAGAAAGATGGGGCGAGGGGCAGAGGGAGAGAATCTTAAGCAGGCTCCATGCCCAGCCTACCATGGAGCTCAATCTCATATCCCTGAGATCGTGACCTGAGCCAAAATCAAGAGATGGAAGCTTAACTGACCGAGCTACCCAGGTGCCTCAAGAAAACAACTTTTATTTTCAACCTGGACTGTGTTTTTTATCAAATTTAAAGAGACCAATTATTAACATTTTCTCTATGATTGAGGGCAAGAACTAGAAACTGTGTCTGGGTTTTTGTTTTTTGTTTTGTTTTTTTTTTTTTTTTTGGTTTGTTTTTGTTTTTTGTTTTTAAGTATATAGATGAAATTTACCTTTGCTTTATCTGAAGATCAACAGAACATTTTTCTTATATTCACATTAAAAACAATGGCAAAATTATATTCTGTTGATTTTATTTCTGAAGCATCTTTTGAACTTTCCATTTCTCTCTCTCTTTTTAATTTATTTTAGAGAGAAAGAGAAAGTGAGGGAGCATGAACTGGAGGAGGGGCAGAGGGAAAAGGAAAGAGAGAATCCTCAAGCAGACTCCCTGAGGAATGCGGAGCCCAACATGGGGCTCAATCTCAAGACCCCGAGATCATGACCTGAGCTAAAATCAGGAGCCGTCACTTAACTGACTGAGCCACCCAGGTTTCCCTCCATTTCTCTGTATCCCAACTGCCATTATCCTAGTTCAAGCCAGTCGTATCTAACCTAGACTATTGTTTAAAATAAGTGCCTTTGTCCTTCAGTTTCCCTTCTCTTTAAGTTATTCTTACATTGCAGCCAATATGATAGTCCTAAGCCATAAATCTGTCCTGGCGGCTTCTCTATTAAGCCAAACTTCCAGTGGCTTCCTACTCTTCTTGTAATAAAATCCAAACTCCCCGGTTCTGTAAGTAATCCCTGTCTACTTCCTGGTCCTCATGTTTTATTATTAGTACTTCCGCTTTTGATTTTCCCACTTCACTGAAACTTGTACAGTTTCCAAATTGTGCCATACATTGTTTCCTAGTTCTCAAAAGATTCAAGGTTTTTTCGATGTTTTCTTTTTCTACCCTCCAAATGTGGCTGACAGATAGATGCTTTCTGTTCAAGTCTAACATGAATACATTCACTCAACTAATATTAATTAAGCCCTTCATTTCGCAGAACTATTAGGCATACTGGCTTTATAGTGAGGAAACAGAAAGCAAAGTCCTGTTTCATGGAGCTTATATTCTAGTGATTAAGAGATTAATATAATAAGAAACAATACAATAATGTCTGGCAATGATTAGTGGTATGACAAATCTAAATCAATCAAAATAGAAGGTGATATTTTAGACCAATGACTGAGATGGATTTTCTGAGATGGTAAAAGTTGAGTCTGAATGTAAAAAATGTGTCAATTAAAATAAAAGAGAAATGAGCATTGCTAGAATAGGAAACGAAAAGAGAAGAAACCTAGAGATGAAAACTGCAAGAACTATATGGTCAGAAGGGGAGAAGGGCTAGGGAAGGTAACTGGAGATCAGACCATGTAGGAACTAGTAGGCCATGAAAGAACTTTAAATTTTAGTCTTAAGTGAGATGGGAAACCACTGATGGGATGAGAGTGGAATCATTATGTGATCTTTTTAGGTTTTAGATGATGCCTCTGGCTTCCCTGAGGAGAATATACTGCAGAGAAAATAGTGGCAGCAAGGAGGCCAGCTAGGAATTAGCTCATTGCAATAGTCTAGGACAGAGATTCACATGGCTTGGATAAGATGAGGATAGTTAGTTTTGTAACACGATTCACTGATTTGAAGTGTAAGAGAGCCAGACATTACAGATGACCGCAAAGTTTTTGCTTGATAAACAGGTGAATGGTCGTAACATTTACTGAGAATGAGAAGGATGGGGAAGATTTGTGGGTGGTGGAGAGAGGTATTATATCATCCAGTTTAGAGCATAGGAAGTTTCACATGTTGTTGCAGCAATTGGCTAAATGCTCACCAAGCCCATTCCTTCTTTCTAGGAATATGGAAAAACTATATTATGCAACCTCCTTGGCATCTAGACTGGAACCATAAAATTTGAGAAAAAGTCACATAAACCACTTCTAAGCTACCTCTATTTGTCTCTCTGTTTTTGTGTCTCTCTGAACACCTGGAAGTGAAAGACTCAATAATGAAGAGACAAACTATGGAAGGGGTCCTTTGAGGAGAGCTACCTAGGAGGGCCACTCTAGTCTATGCAGTATTTTATTAGTCAGAATTGTTAACACGACAGAAACCACACAGTAATATGAACAAGTAACATTTATTATAAAGACTTATTAACTTAGAGATAAAGAATTCTTACCTTGGAGAATCAGAGAAACAAGTTTGGCTAGAAAGAATTAAGAGAATTATAAAGAGAATTAAGAAGAGCCTTCTTTCTAGGACTAAGATATAGAATTATTGGGAAGGCTATGACTTTAGCTCACTGAATGTTAGAGAAGTAGTTATGGTGCTATCCTGGCGGAATGTGATGGAAATCCACCATGTGGACCTTGCCAGAAATATGGCCTGTAGGGTGCCAGGAAAGGCTGCTCATACTAATATATCTCACTGAAGGCACTTTGCTATTAAACCACCCCAGGGAGTTGCTGGGGAAGCTCCAGACTGCTGGGTGTTGCTTATCACTATTCACATGAGTAGCTATATGCTGGAGAAGCCCCCCACACTTCAGGACATGAGCACAGGACACTGCAAGAACCTGCTAAGAACTCATTGGAGTTGTAGAATTATTTCCTCCTGTAACATCTTTGTGTTGCCTTTTACTGACAAAACTTAACATCATATCAACTAGCAAAAGAGAAATAAAGGGCCTAGTTCTATTTTCATTTATCAAGAAATTAGTGGTCATTTTGGAAGTGAGAGAGAATAAAGTGATAATAGAAAATTATTCCATTGTCTTCTGACTTATAAGGTTTCTGACAGGAAGTTGGCTCTAAATTTTGCCTTGTCTATCTAAATATAATGTTCCTTTTTTTCCTCTGTTGTCTTCAAGATAGTCCCTTGTCTTTTGTTTTCAGCAATAAGGTATGCCTAGGAATTTTTTTTAGAGGCTAGGGTGGTATTTATCTTATCCTTATTGGTGTCTTTGGGTTTCCAAAATCTGTGCATTTTGGAAAATTCTTAGACATTGTATCTTCAAATATTTTCTTCTGACCTATTTTCTCTCTTTTTCTTCTGAGAGTATAATCATATGTATATTAGAGTATTTGATATTGTCCCACAACTTGCATACTTTTTTCCTTTTTTAAAAAAAAAATTCATTCTTTTTTCTCTTTACATTTCAGTTTGGATAATTTCTATTGCTCTATCTTCAAATTCTTTGAGTCTTTCCTCTGTTTAGTGGAATGTCCATATGATTCCTAAGATATTCTTTATCTCTAGTGCTCTGTTTTTCGGTTCTAGCACTTCTTTCTCTTTCTCATAATTTCTATCTATTCTTCTAAAATCAACCCTCTAATTTGCATGTTGTCCAGCATTTCCATTAGAGCTTTTAACACATAACTTATAGTTACTTAAAATTTCTTGTCACATAGTTCCCACATCTTTGTTATATCTGAGTTTAGTTCTGAAAATTATTTTGTATTTTCTGAGCATGTTTTCCTGGCCTGGTTTATGCCTTGTTTGTTTGTTTTTTTTTTTTTAAGATTTTATTTATTTATTTGGTTGATGCCTTGTTATTTGTCATTGAAAGTTGGACATATTACATAAAATAGTAGAGACTGAGGTTAATGGTTTTTATGCCTGGAAATCAGCAAAAGTTCTGTTAGTCTTTTGATGCATGCTTTGAGTGTAGATAGGATTTGGGCTGGGTGTGGGATTTGTAGTTGCTATAGTTCACCATTGTGTACCACCAAAGGCTTCATTTTGTGTAGGTGTTGATTTACCAAAACAATGTCTATTTAGTTTTGAAATTAGGTTTTCCTTTTGTGCTGTGTCTCAGAGTGGGTCTCTTTGTTCATTCTTTCTCCTCTCCTGTCTCTCTTCCAGCAGTATTCTGTTGTCTCTGAAGGTTATTAGCTTGGTGGTAGAGGATATGAGGGAGTATGTTTCCTATTATTCTGATTAAACCTATGACAAGGAAGCATTGTGTCTTTGGATCTTGGGGGTATGGCCTTCTCAGTTCTGTCCTTCCCTCACCATCCTGCCCCTCTCTTTTTTCCCTCCTGTTCTTTTCTCCCAGCTACAATGATTTTGGGGGGCAGTTTTTACAATAGTAGCATTGTCATCTTTTCCCTCACAGTTTGAGGGTTTGTTCCATACTAGAGATGGAGAAGGATCTAGGCAGAATTTCTTATCCCTCCTGAATGGCTGCCATTCCCCTTTTTTTAGCTCTATACTACAGCAGATAATTTTTTTTAGGATTTTTAAACTTTCTATCTGGTGGTAACTGTGAAGAAAGAGCCTGTAAGAGGGTATAGAGCTCGCAATTTCTGCTGTTCTCAGGGTTTCACACTGTCCCATCAACTCATGCTTGGCTTTCACTAAATTATCAACTCTTCTGGCTTAACTCTTTATATGTCTGTTGCTTCTGCCCAGCATGAGAACCTGCTTGTATCACTTCTGACTCCATAGACATCAACTCTTCTTAGATTTTAGAACAGTTGTTTGCTCTCCAACTCAGGCTCTCTAAAGGGTTCAGAAAATGCATGAATCTGAAATTAGTTTGGCTCTTTTTGCAAGGGTTAAAGTGACTCTTCTTCCATTTCTGCAACCAAAATTCCATATGGCCAGTTTTTAAATAAGCAATATATATACCTAACGTGGATAGGATAGATCTCTAAATATTAGGTAAAAAATTCAGTTCGCTAAATAATACCTATAGTATGATAGAGATTATATAATTTTAAAAACACACAGAGCAATATAAGATAGAGTTTATGTATACATTCATATATTAAAAGTGTAAAAGCAGACTGGAAGAATCCATAGCAAATTTATGATAGTGACTACTCCTGAGAAGAATGTAATAAAAGGAATTTCAACTTTATCTGCAATATTCTATTTCTTTTATTTAAGAAAAATCACTTTAAAATGTCCAACTACCACATGAAATGAAGTATCCCCAAGGCCAAAAGCATCATCTATTCCTTATGATGTGCTACTATGAGCTTAATTAGCCGCTCAGCTATGGCAGCCATTCTGCAGGCAGACGATAGACAGTTGTCTTTAATACTCCATAGTGTTGAAGTTATTCCAACTTTATACAGCACAGACCATATGAAAATTTCATATTTTTTTTTTATTTTATATATCACTTCAAGCTCAGCAATACCCAAATGAATCTCATACTTTGTCGGAGTCTACAAAGGGCAGTAAGAGAAAAAAAGTTTTTTTCTTAAGTGCATACCATAATTATATATAGCTTTATGTTAAATTACTGAAAGAGTAATCTTATTTAACTTTCACACCACGCTTATGAAATAGATATAATTATTCCCATTTTCTTGGCAAGGTGAGTGAGACCCAGAGAAGTTAAGTAACTTATTGAAGCTGAAGATGTGAGAAAAGTTAGAACATGAAGTTTATAAGATCCACAGGCGCCTGAAAAGCTAATTAATCCTGAGGAAAGGGAGGCATCCTCAAATGATTAGAAAGAGAAGGAAGCAGTTTCAAGGAATTAGTGGTTACAAAGAGAGCATAACTAATGCTCGAAGTTATACCAATCTGATTCTAAAGAACTGAGGCAGAATATAAACATAAAAATATCAATAATTTGGTTGACACTGAGATGCATTACCCAGATATATCTTCAGTAAGGTCTTGTTTTGATCCTGCTGCTGATCATGCCTCAGGGATTGACTCTGCTTCAGAGAGACCCCTTAAAATATAATTATAACTGTTGGAAATTTACAGATGTCAAGAAATTTTACTGAATTCTTAATTCCCTTTTCTGAAAAGCCTAGTAAGCCCGATTCATTCTTTTCTCCTTTTTTGAATGCTGAGTATATATGTTTAATAAGATGATGATGATGTGATGATGATGATGATGATGGTGATAAACATCAGAATCAGCTGGAAAGCTCCTTAAAATACTTTTGCTGGGCTCCATCCCCAAAACTAGTCTGGAGACCACACTTTGAGAACTACTTTTTTTAGGAGATCTTGATTCTCTCACTTGTCTCACGTGCAATATGTGACATATGACTTTCTTACATAGTGTATCGTGATTTATAATAAATATACATTTGGTCTTTGTCCCTGTTTTTGGTACTGAGCTCCTAAAGCCCTTGAATTTTCTAAGTGATGAGAGTAACAGAGGTGTTGTTTCTTATGTTAATGAGGTTGCTTTTAGGCCTCTTATGGATGAGGCTGGTTGCCAAGAGAACCAATCATGTGATTGGAGGCTTGGAACTTTTAGTCCTATTCCCTGACCTCCAGACAGAGGAGAAAGGCTGGGGATAGAATCAATTGCCAATGGCTAATGAGTTAATCAATCATGCCAATGTAATGAAACCTCCAAAAAAAAAAATCTAAAAGAATGGGTTTTGGAGAGTTCTAAGGTTGATGAGCATGCAGATTTGGGCAGAGTGATATACCTAGAAAGGGCATGGAATTTCCACGCTCTTTCCTTATACCTGGCCCTGTGCATCTCTTCTGTTTGGCTGTTTCTGAGTTATATGCTTTTATAATAAACCAGTAAGGTAGTAAGTAACATGTTTCTCTGAGTTCTGTGAGCCACTCTAGCAAATTAATCAAAACTAAGGTGGGGGTTTTTAGAGTCTCCAATCTGTGGCCAGTCAGTCAAAAGCACAGGTAATACCTAAATGTTTGACTGGCTTCTGATGTTGGGAGGAAGCTCTCTTAAATGACTGAACCCTTAATCTGTGGATCTGAACTTATGTCCGTGTAGATAGTATTGGAATTCAGTTGAACTGTGGGGCACACTGCTGGTATACAGAGAATTATTGATGTGGGAGGAACCCTCCTAACCCACACAGTTGAATTGGGTCCAGAATCACATTTTCAATTGATACCAAGACAGGGCACCAATGTCAATCAATGTATTAAAACATTCCTGATGTTTTATCTAAGAGGTAAATAGAAGTTTTTTCTCACAACTGTTTAAATGTCTTGTGCATTCTCTAGAGTGTATTTTTTCCACTTTGAAGTCCATGTAATATAGATCTGCAGACCCTAGGCCTCCAGAGAGTGCTCCACATGAAAGAAAGCTCCTAACTTTTCTGCGGCCACTTTTTTCCTCTTGACATCCTGCATTTTCTCTTTGTAACCACTCTCCCTCAAAATGCCTCCTTCTTTTTTTAGTCATTTTAGGATGCTTCCTTTTCCTCAGGATCTTAGCTTTCCATGCTCCTGTGGGTGGGTTAAGTTTTGGCTCTGGCTGAGTCAGGACAATTGCCAGAGAGGCCCTCCATGCTAGGTCACTGTTAAATGCCTGATATATTTCAAAGAAGTTGGATTAATTTCCTGCTTAACCTCATATATTGCCTTCATAAAAAATTGTTGTTCATACTCTTAAGTTTGTCTTCACATAAAAAAAAAATTAAATTTATCCACCTCCCTATGGGTTTCACTGCAGAACCTACTTCCATTAATGTGATAAGAAAAAGCCCCATGTCCAATAGATATTCACTGCTAAAAGTCTACCTTCTTGCTGGGGACAAAAAGGTTATGCATATTAAAACCTTATACAGCCATGGGTGACAAAATCAGAAGTAGGTTGTAAGGAAAGTATTAATCATTAAGTAGCAAACATACCACCATTTTAGTCCACAACAAATTCCAGAAATCAGAAGAGAGAAACATGTGGGCAGGCAAAGCTCTTAGAGATTCTTCAAAAGATGAAATTGTAGCACTAGTGTTATCCTCAGGATCTCCTTAAAGGAAAGACATAAAACCTTTCCCATAATTATTTTGAGTTACTCTTTATCAACAGTATATAGTTAAACATATTAGGGAATGGTGGATGATTAGGAAAGAGTAAACAATTTTTATTGGAAATTTAAAAATAATCATTTTCTTTAATCATTGTCTTTTTATTTAAGATTATTGGAATGATAGAACAACATTGTAGAAGAAACCAAGCTATTAAAATTCAATAAAATCATCATTAGTTTTATCTAAATAAGACAAATTTTGTCATTGATTTATACTGAAGACTCACCTTTTGAAGTAGTGGGAAGGACAGTGCACAGTTGTAGCTATAATAAATTAAACAAATTAGTATATTTTAAGGTACCTTTAACTTTTTTTTTTTTACCTCTAACATTTTTAAAACAATTCATAAATTATGAAAACAACTCTACTTTTCTGTGTGGTATAACCAGATACCAAAGCTTTAGGAATTAAGAGAATGGACCAATTCAACCAAGGAAAACCAGAAAAACCTGAATTCCTTAAACTGTTATAATAAAACAGAAAAAGGTGAAGGGGAATATTTATCACCGAAGGCTTTGCCTCCTTTTCTTCTGTTATTCTTGCTTATCCAGGAGTGTGTGGGTCATAACAGGATTTAGAGGCCCATTTTTATACTATTTTAACTATCTTGTTTCAGAACTTAATTTTTGTTACCGACCCCCTCAAAAATAGTAACAAATAAAAAGAAAAAAGAAAAGAAAATGAAAAGCCCTGCCCAAATCTATTTTCCTCTCTTTGCTGAGGTCCTGGCGGGACATTTGTATTCAGGTCATCCAAGCTCCCTCTCACCTCTCTCCCAGGCAGGAGAACCTGCTATGCCCCTGTGTAGAAGGGGCAGCACATTAAATACTGAAATGGGAGATGCTTCACATCTCAGATGAGTATCATGTCATCATTACTAGGAAACATAGGCAATAAAAATCAAATATGACGATCTCACCTCTTTCCCATAAGCCCACCTTACCCTCTGACTGAAATGATTCACTTTGTACAGTTCTTGCCTCACATAGGCCAGTGCTGAGAGCAACAAGTCTCTAAGGTTGGCCCTACTGTTAGCGGTGAGCTCCTATCTATAGTCAAGACCATTAACATGTATTAAGGGTTTTACTTTTCTGGAGAGCAAAGAATAAAATGTAATTAGAGAATCATTTAATTGTGAGCCTGAAACCTACATTGTACTCAACAGAGGAAATATGCAATTAACTGAAAGATGAGGAAAAAGAAACCACAGGGAAAATCCATTGTTTCTTAAATGTGGGAAACTGACAACAAAAAACATAGTGTGTTTAGCCATTTCAATTAACTGTCTAGATGAACTAGGAACAGCTTGTAGGACCAGAAAGTAAGGAAGTACTAAAAATAAGTAAAGGATAAGGCATGTCAAAGGGACCCAGGAACCAACCTGAAAGAGCTCCCAATGGCTAAAGCTCAGTTTGAAGCAACAATAACCACAACAAACAAATTTGTATATAACCCAAAGTATAAAACAAATGTGCATGAGGCCATGTTGATATAATTAAATGATTGAATAAATAAATGGAGGAAGAGACAAATTTTCTTTACAAAAGAATTCAAAGTGATATATGTAAAAACTGCCTACCAGGTGGTAGAGCTTATTCCCTGCCCCCGCCTTAAGTATAGAATGCACTTCATGTTTTCCTTCCATAGAAAAGAGTACGTAAAGGAATGAGGGAGAATGGAGGGAGTTACTTTATAGTGGAAAAACCTGGCAACAGTACCTTAACAAAGTAATCAAGATTAATATCACCAGTGACAGCATGTGGCTATTCTGTATCCTTGATATGATATGATGAGAAAGGCATTTCACCTCTGTAGTATTATTTCCCAAAACCATAACCCAAGTCTACTCATGAGCAAACAAATGAGACAAACCCAAATTAAAGAAAATGCTATAAAATACCTACATGATTGGTATTCCTCAAAGCCATCAAGATCATGAAAAACAAACAATGACTGAACAGCTATCACCAACCAGAGGAAACCTAGGAGACACGACAACTAAATGCAATGTAGCATCCTGGATTGGACCCTGGAGTAGAAAAAGGACATTGATGGACAAACTGCTGATGTTTGAATAAAGGTTGGGACTAGATAATAGTTACGCAATATTGGTCCTTGATTTTGACAGGTGTACCATAATGATTAAGATCTTAAAATTAGAGGAATTGTTTGGGAACTCAGTGTACTATCCTTGCAACTTTTCTGTAAACCTGAAATTATTCCAAATAAAAACTTTATTTAAAAACAAAACAGAAACAAAACTCTTAAGCCATGGTCTTGTGATTTTGCCCTTTTTTCTAAATATATGTTATATTTTAATTAACTGTTTACATAGAAAATTCAATATCTATTTATGATTTAAAAAGTGACTTTTGCAAAGAAGAATAGAAATGGATGCCTTAATTTGACAAGAGCTCTAGTCCACCAACTAGTAGCAAAATATGGAAAGACAAAATATTAAATGCTCTCTTTTAAGATTACAAACAATATACAAATGATGCTGTCACCACTGTTTAACATAATATTAGAGGTGGTAACCTCTGTTATAATGATGGACTTGCCAGAAAACAGTGTACAAAAGTATTCTTCATAAAAGCAGCATGATCTAACAGTTACTTACAATTTATCCAAATTAAAAATATGTAATTCTTGTGGAGAAAAAATTAATATCCCAATAAAAGGCATAAAATATAATAAAAAAATTAGTTCCATACTTTTGGATGAAATGATTTAACTTTTTAAGATGCTGGTTCTAATGAATTATCTATATATTAAAAGCAATCTCAATCAAATTTTCAATTGGATTTTTTTAGGAGCTTAATAAACTCATTCTGAAATTTATGTAAAGAATAAAGTCAACTTTGAAAAAGTATGAATTGGGGTAGAGAGATTGCCACTTGGAAATTATGACATATTACAATGACATAGCAGAACAAATTAGTGTGGTATTAGCACAGAAATAGAGGAATAGTCTAAGAGAACAGAATAGAGATTTAAGAGAGAGATCACTTGTGTATGGGAACTTTGGCAACTTAATACATAATAAAATTGCCATTTAAACCAATAGGGAAGGGAGGGGCTGGGAGGATAGGTGAGCCTGGTGGTGGGTATTAAGGAGGGCACGTATTGCATGGAGCACTGGGTGTGGTGCATAAACAATGAATCTTGGAACACTGAAAAAAATAAAATTTAGGATGTTAAAAAAATTAAATAAATAAGGAAGGAAAATAAATGATGTTTCTATGCCTCATTATATGGAGATAAATTTAGATACCTAATGAAGACCATTTACAAATGGACTCCAGATGGATTAAAGACATTCACAAAATGTAAAACCTTTAAATTCTTAAGTAAAAACATCTTCATGATCCTGTTATAGGGAAAGACATAAAAATTCCCAAACCATAAACTATATATATTTTTAATTGGGGTTTATTCAATGGAAAACACTCTGGATACGTTTGCAAAGAAAACAAATGGAAAAAGACATTGTCTACTTCTAAAAATAGCAGGGGACTAATATCTAGAATATAAAGAATTTCTTGGAAATAAGCAAGAAAAATACAATAACTACTGCGGCACTTGGGTGGCTCAGTTGGTTAAGCATCTACCTTCAGCTTGGGTCATGATCCCAGGGTCCTGGGATGGAGCCCCATATAGGGCTCCCTCCTCAGCGGGGAGTCTGCTTCTCCCATTCCCTCTGCTGCTCCCCCTGCTTGTGCACACACTCTTTCTCTCTGTCAAATAAATAAATAAAACTTTAAAAAAAAGAAAAGAAAAATACGGTAACTACAAACAGAAAATGGACAGAGAATGCAATATGCCGTATGGGAAGAAAAAGTCCTAAAAGATACTAGTATATGAAGAAATGCTCAAACTCATTAGTAACCAGAGAAGCACAATCAAAATGGCTAAAGGCTATTACTTTGCGCCTACCAATATAGCACCTTTGCACTATATTTGTGTAGATACTGTTTTACGTGTTTTTATTTTTAAATATTTATGCTTTTAGTGGTCCCAGGTTATATTAAGGTACTGCACAGCTTCTCAGAGAGGGCCCCACACCAGGCAGCCTGGGCCCCAAGCAGAACATTTACTTTTAGCAATCAAATAGAGGGACATAGTATAACCAGAAACAACCTAAGACGCTCCTGCCTCTGTCTTGGACCTGAAAGAAATTCAAGGGGTGGCTCATCTGACTAAGCTTTCTCTTTGGAATAGGTCATTCCTACCCCCTGGATCTGGGAGCCCTGGGAGCCTTTCCACCCCTGTTGCCCTTCTGAAGGCAATTCCTAAAGGGGGAGAGAAGTCTGCAGAGACATTTCCAACCAGTGACAGGAAGCTGGCACCTCAGAGTCCCCAGTTGTAAGGAGCCCCACTCCCAGCCATTTTGGAAACAAGTAAAGACCAGGATAAGGTGATATTAGGATAGAAGTGTACACAGGTGCAGTTGTTCCAGACAGCATTCTGGCAGAAATTCATCGATTCATTAGCTCCACACTCTGTGAGCTAGCAGTTTACCTCCTAGATATACGTTCCAAAGGAATTTGCACACATTCCAAATGGGGAGGGTGCAAGTGGGTGCTCACCACAATATTATTGTATGTGCTAGCGGGAGGTTGGAAAGCATCCATGATCTAGGGAGTGACTACCTAAAGAGTGGTGGAGGTTCATGCAGTTACATACAATGGGCTAGATATTCACAAAGCAACATGGATGCCTAGTGATGTAAGTAAAAGATTGAGAGTCTATTATATAGCAGAATATATAATATTCACTCATGCTCTTATATCAACAATAAACATTTTGCAAGAAAACCTAGCAACAAAAAGGTATACTTTTAGCTATTAGAGTGGTTGTTTATGGGGGATGGAGTAAGAGAAGGTAATAGTAATAATAGGGAAAAGCAAACTTCAAAATATATATCTGAGGGAGGAAAAGTTCAGGAAAAAGAGCAGCTTCCTCTGAGACAACAGGGATGGTAGTAGTCAGTGATGCATTTTATCGCAATAAATAACAATGTTTGTGTTATTTTGACTCCTGTGAAACTGTGTGATGGTTAGGGATATTTCATACTATGTGTTTACTTACTTCATCCTTAAATCCTCAAAAACCCCTGACTCACTCCAGGAGTCATGATGCAACCCTCATTAAGCAGTTTAAGAAGAAAAGAAGTTTTAATTAGGTGGTTGGATAAAAATTCAGACTCATAATGGATTATGTTAGCTTGCTGCTCTGTAATAATTTCTACTACTAAGTGAATCCATTGAGATTAGCTCTCTCTGATAGCCTAATAAATAAATGCATGTATCAGAGAAGCATTCTTCCTTTTATTCATTCCTCTAACTCATTTACCCAAAAGTGACAATTCTGCAGTTTTGCAAAAGCTTGACAAATCCTTATTTATCTCCCTTTGATACTGTTTTATGAACATAACAGGTATTTCTTCAGCTCTCTATTTGTGAAAGTCTAAAATTCCTAATTAGATTTGCTTTTTTGATTGGAACCACCAGAATTGTCCTTATATAACATTTATTACATTTTTTATGAAAGAGATATATGCCTTGTATAGAGAATTTGGTATATACATGTAAGAGGCATAATTTGGAATGTCATAAATGAAAGTGGACAATTTTTTTTCTTTGTTTTGTCTGTAATTAATCTTGTCTTTCAGTAGGCAACATATTCTATCCCATTTCAGGATATTCATTCTGTCCCAGAAATCCTTTTTATTTTTTCTGCAAAACTCAAATATCATCCCAATCATTGGCAAGTTTAAAACTTAGTCACTTTGCTTTAAATACTCTTGTCTTTTGGAATGTATCTACACATACTCCTCAAACCCCACCCTAAATCTTAAATGTTTTCTCTGTGCTCTACTTTCCATGATACTTTTGGGCTGATATCCCCTTCATGTTCTGTAGAGGCAAGTCTTCTACTCCATATCTTTGTTGTCCCAATAATCCATATGCCAGGTCTTTCAGTTGTTTTTTTTCCACATCCTATATAAGTGTGTGAAACCTTGTAATTTTAAAATACCATTTAATACGTAGTCATCAAAATTACTTCTTTCCTGCTATCCTTGGGTATCCTGTCATATGAATTTTGTAATCACCTTATCAACTTCCAAGATAATCCTGCTTGATATTTATTAAAATTGCATTGTACATACAGATTCATTTGGGAGAGTTGACATCTTTACAACATTGTATTGTAAATTTATTTAGGATATACTTATATCCCTCAGTCAAGTTCAGTAGTTTTTTGTTTTGCTTTGTTTTGTTTTTGTTTTGTTTTGTTTTTTTAGATGACCTCTAACTGATTTCTTGATTTCCAAGTTTTTTCTTAGTTATGCTTTTTGTGCGTAATTTATTTTTTTGAAGATTTAAAAAACAATTTTTTTAAGTAATCTCTACCCACAGTTGTGAGTTTGAACTCACAACTCCTGAAATCAAGAGTTGCATGCTCCATCTACTGAGGCAGCCAGGCAGCCCTTGTGTGTACTTTCAAATATGATTTTTGGGTTGGTGACTCTCTACAGGTTGCTAGATAGACAGTGATGCTTACTAAATGTACACAAACTAATCACTAGGCATGGAGAGCTACAATATAAATATTAAAAACTAACTATGGGCCAGACATTATAGTAGACAACATAATTCTCACCAAATATTTGACAGGTAAGTGTTGACATGTATTTTCTTTATTAATTCCTTCCCTCCTACACACACACACACACACACACACACACACACACACACACTCCCGAGAGGTAGACACTATTCTCTTTTTTACAAAAAACTGAGCTAACAGGACAGAATAACTTGTATACAGTTACTTAGCTTATTAATAACAGTGTTTGGATTCAAAGTTTTCCTTTTTATCTACAGTCATTTTCACTGTAAGATAAGGATCCTGCCACTGCACCACATTTGACTTATGATAACTAGAATGCATACAGTGCTATGGTAATATTTAAGAGAAAGGGAAGAATTTCAGCTGAGGAAATTCCAAAAGGCTCACTGTGTACAATTTGGGATGCTAAAAATTATTTCGACAGTGGATATTCATGGATCAAAAGTGAACATACTTCTTTTTTAATCATGATAATTTAGAATTTCATTAGTATACATCTAGATCAAGAAAATAGGGTTGTGTTTGAGAGGTCTTTGTAGCATTTGTAAAATCTGATAAATAAACCCTGCCTGATAAGTACCATCAGTTTCTGCAACCTTCACTGCTCTTCCTTTATAAATTTCCAAAACACCTAAACTGATTTGTTTCAAATGCTGTTATACTAAGTGATGAACCTGCTATAATCGTATAGTAAATTCAAGACCTTTACTGCTGTGAATCTGAGTCCACGGACTCAGGAAAAAAAAATGTGTGATGTGTTCTCATTCACCATTAGTTTCTAATTATTGAATATCCCTTTTAGGTCTAAATAAAATCCTGGAAGCAGTCCCTAATGTTCTATGTTGTGCATATAGTTCTTGTTCTTTTCTTGATATATGTAGAAAGAGAGAGAGAGAGAATGTGTGTGCGAGATAACAGAGATAGATGCTAGAATTTAGACTGCATGAATAGAAAGAAACATGATGTCCAGGACAAAGCATTCATTCTTTCAACTCTTATAGTTGGTGGCACATTTAGATTGTATTATTTAATTCTGGATGATAAAATTCAAGAGAAATATTAATAAACATTGGTGCATGGAGAGGATTCCTCTAGTTATTGGATGAAAATAAAATCTTGCCATATGAGTATTTCAATGAATTTGGCATTTTTATGCTTCAAGAACATGAGAATTAGGGAGACAACATAGCTGCCTTCGAGTATTTGAAAGACCGTCAGTGTAGGGGAAGAAATACATGGATTCTGTGTGGTTCAACAAGGCATATGAAAACCGAGGGATAGAAATTTCTGTGGAGAGAGAGAGGGATGCTCGGAACACCCTCAGAAGAAGGAATGCGGGCAACGCTTTTCAGAGAGAGGCACGCTGAGAACACGCTGCCAGAACAGAATGCTGGGAAAACAACTTAGGAGAGAGGGATGCTGGGAACTTCCGTCAGAGGGACCGGGGGATGCCTGAACACTCCGTCAGAGAAGCATGCTGAGAATCTCCGTCAGGTGGAGAGGAAGATACCTAAACACTCCGTCAGAGAGGGATCACAAAAATAATTGTTCAGAGAGATGGGTGGGGAGTAGAGCGGAGGTGGACTCCCCAACACTTCCGTCAGAGGGGGATGCCAGGAACTTACCTCAGAGAGAGGATTTGCGGGAACATCATCAGAGAAGGGATGTCAGCCACACCGGTCAGAGGGATTCTGGGAACAGGTGATCAGAGAGACATTCTGGGAACACCTCTCTGAGGGAGGCATGCTGGGATCAAGTCATCAGAGGTAAGAAATATGGAAATATGAGGTAAGAGAGGGACCCCGAGGACACCTATCAGAGAGGGACATTGGGAACACACATCAGAGAGAAGGATGAAAAAAAAAAGTTACAGTGGAAGAGTTTAAAGCTATACCCACTTGATTTTTTGGGGAAAAAAGATATGTTGATCTTAGCAGACAGTGAGTTTCTTGTTATTAGAGGTATTCAAACCGAGCCATGACAATAACGTGTTGGGAGGAATTCAGTCCTTCAGTGGAAGATGGGACTTGATAATATATATCTTCTCATATTGCATCTATGATTATATTAAAAAATCCATTCATGATCAATTTCCTCCTTTCCAAGATGACAATTTCAATCATGCTCAGCACCGATTCAAACCTTAAGGCTTTTGCAACCAGAAACACCACCTTTTTAAAATTCAAAGGTTTTCTTCCTACTTTTATCCCCTTGGCTAACATAACTTCCTGTTTAGAAGAAGGGGGGGAGGGAGCCCAAAGGTATCATACACATCAAAGAGCTCTTGAAATATAACATTTTGATGAGTTAAGAAGTAAAGCAGTAAGAAATAAGTATAGATTAAATGTCTCTTAAAAAAATGGGTGTTAAAAATTGATGGAACAGCACCTGGCAAACCACACTGAAGATTTTGCCAAGCCCCCAATATTTGAAATATTCTTTGTTACACTTGACAAAGTCAACCCTGCTGAGTGTCTCAAAAGTTATTGCCACTACAGGTTGGCAAAGCAATCCATAAATACACCATCCAAGTTTTCAAACAGTTTCTTCAGTTCAGAAACAAAATATAGTCCAAATCCTAAGTGAATGAGGATTTTGTGGATCTCTTCCAATTGGGGGAAATAAATTTGAAAAAACACAGCTATTAAAAATAGCATCAGTGATATAATTATTTTCCTTCTAATCAAAAAACCTCATACTTTAATTTTTATGATATGTTGTGTACTTGTTGGTTTTGTTGTTATTTTATGGCAAGAAGTTATATTGCTTTGTGTATATTGTTCTTTCTAAAATCACAGCATTACTGTTATGGACACTATCTTGCTCATTACCTCCTGACAATCCTTTATTCTCTCCCCATCAACTGACCCCTCTCCTATGTTCCACAATGTCTCATCCAGGAGGTATACCTATCTTTCTCTTTTATTCATTTCCTTTTTTGTTGCCCGAATTACAGTAGAATGATAGTAGGATCTTCAGCAGCCATGCTGTCATGTGAAGTAAACTCAAAGATGGAAGCCAAGCACTGAGAATGGTCATTGGTGACATGTAGCCACCATACCAGTCCTAGACTGACCCTTCCAAACTCTTTTTATTTGGGAAAGATACATAAACACTTCTTTGTTTAATCTACTGTTGAGTTTTCAGTTAAATGTAGCCAAATTTTATTCTATGCATCTAATTGTTCTATCAGTGGGATCAGAGAATAAGCTAGAAATAACCCTTATTTATTTCTCAACCTCAGTCCTCTGACTTATATTCTGGAAATTATTCATTGATTCCAGAAAACAAATAACATTCTCATTTATCTGTTCTCTCGTATCACCTCTGTCACAACATTTACAGAACTATCGTAATTATTGGATTGTTTGTCTCTATCTTTCACTTACTGTACAGGACTGGTGTACCCAAAGAACAAACAAAGTGACAGAGGGCCTCGAATGCAGGAGATAATCAATATGCACTGAATTAATTAATTAATAAAAAAAGATTTTATTTATTTATTTGAGAGAGAGACAGAGACAGAGAGCATGAGCAAGGGGGAGAGGCAGAGGGAGAGGGAGAAGCAGATCCCCTGCTGAGCCGGGAGCCTGATGTGGGGCTTATTCCCAGGACCTAAGCCGAAGGCAGATGCTTAACCATCTGAGCCACCCAGGCGCCCCTCACCGAATTAATTTATTAATTATTTTATTAATTTTATTTATAAATTTATTAATTTGTTAATTTATTAATTAATTTGTTAATAGAAAAGTCTAAGAAAATACGCAAGTCAGTGTTCATAATAGGAAAATATGGTAGCTAATAATGTGGCTTACGCCCAGTGCTGACAAGACAGGGCCCATGATGGGACAAAAGCTCAACAAAAGAAGGGAGAACCAGAATATCAAGGGGGCTACAAAGGCAGCTCACAAGTAGGAACTCAGAGACACAGGAATTGTGGCTGACATGTTCATAAACACCTGCTTACAGGACCAAGGTGGCAGCACATTGATGGCAGTCAGTATAGATATACAGAATTGATGCAGCCTTAGTTACTGATTTTTTAATTCCTCCAAGGGCTAGAATGTTTGGATGTGATTGTCACAAAAGGAGGGCAACTGAAGACAAAAATACCAAAACATTTTCTTAGCATTTTGTGGTTTTTCTACTCTAATCTCACTTTGCTTGCAATAATGGTAGATTGGTAACAAAAGACTCCTTTCTAGACCATTGCCTAAATCATCAGAACTAGAATTCTTCTCTATGTTTCTAAAATATTAGGGTACTTCAGAATTTTGCTTTTATTCTGTAAACATGCTGTGTGTCATCCCATATATTCCATGGCATTAATTACCATCCAGATTAGGTTAAATGAATGCTACCAATATACCTCCATTCCCACTTCTTTCTATATACATGCCAAACCTCATTAGTCAATAGACACATTTTTTCCACTATGAAGGAATTTTGCCTCAAAGTCTGTTTTCAACTCAGAACTCTAGAAAAATGCTATAGTATTTCAGAGTAGAAACACAAGATAAAACCTTTTGCCATTCATGTGCCATATATTGAATTCCACCAAATATGCATCTTTACTAGATCTCTTTTCTGAGCTTCATACACATAGATACAACTGCATGTGTGTCTCACATTAATGTCTGAAATGGATTTCAATCTTTCCCCTCTCACCCCAACCTTCTCCTCATATGCTTCCTTTCTTGCCACTGCAAATGCTACCACCATCCTTTCAGTTGTGTCCAAGCAAAAATCTCAACATTAACTTTGGCTTATCTATTCTCCTCATCCCCATCTATAATCAATTATAAAATCTTGTCAGTTCTACCTTTTAAATATATAGTCTTTCCACTAGTCTTCTGTTACTACTCTAATTCAGGGTTCCATGACTACATACCTAAATTAATAAAGTGGACTCAAGTTTTGGTCATTTCCAACATATCCTCCATATTGAAGCTGAATAATATTTCTAAAATGCACTTCTGTGCTATTTTATTCTGTAAAAATTTCCCATTGACCTTAGGATAAAGTCCAACTCCATAATAACATTTATAAGTATCTTTATGATCTTGTCTCTCTGCACTTCCTCTGTCCTTCCCATCTTCATCCAACTCTATACTCCAGGGACTTCTAATATCTTGCGCACAGTATTCCTTTTACTTGCTAACTCTTCTTCATCTTTCGATGCATATTTTATATGTCTTAGAACACTTTGGGATCTACATGTTCTTCATTAATTTATTCAACAAACACATTTTAAGCATATATCAAATGCCTGGGCATTGTGCTGGTAAGTAAGGATAAAAATAATGCTGTTCATGGTGTGCCTGGGTGTCTTTGTCAGTTAAGCTTCTCCCTTCAGCTCAGGTCATGATTTCAGGATTTTGGGATCAAGCCCCTTCTCCTTCTCCCTCTGCCCCTCACCCTGCGTGTTCTCTCTCTCTCCCTCTCTCAAATAAATAAAATCTTAAAAAAATAATAATACTATTCTTGTATGCACACAACTATTAATCTAATTAAAAGGCATATAGTAACCAATAATTGTACGAATAGCTATTTATAATGACTCCTGGGTAAAATATAATTTTTAAACATTATACAAATAATCTTTTGTACCTACTGACCTTAGAGTAGATGTTCTTTACTAGAAAGAAAAATAAAAACACACACTTGCATGACCTCCCATTAATGTATAAATCCAATGCTAGCAGGCACTCCCTTACATAAAGGGTATGAATGGATCTTGACTCTGTGTGTGTGTGTGTGTGTGTGTGTGTGTGTCTAAAAAGACCTCTGATCTTGGTGTACAGAGCTCAGGGGAAGGGATGGAATAATTTTTTTTTTTTATCCCGAGGAACTGAGGACATTGGTGAGGGAGGAATGGGAGGAATGGGACTAAATAACATTTTCCTCTCTATGAGAATTAAAATTCAAGAAACTTGTCAGAGTTCACTGGGTGAACCTGCCTAATGTTCACTGGTAGGGAAAGATCTTAAAGGGAAACTCAAAGTGAGGGAACAGAGTCTAGGCTGTTAACCTAGACTCAACATTCATGAAGCTGACCTAATTCTGAAATAATATATACATGAAGCTTAAAGCATCTGTGTGCCCAGTCCTTTTGTCATAAAGCCTGGGTTTTGGGCAACATGAATGTAATCTTCTAGCTCATTTATGGGCTAAAAGAAATGTGAACCATAGGAACTCAACCATAGCCTCTGTATATGACCCATGTTTAAAGAGAATACCAGCTGGCACAACCAAATTCATGCTGTAAGAGTATTACTTGGACATCCCAGTTGTCTCTCCTTTTAAACCTGGCCTTTGTAATTACTCCTTTTACTCCTTTGGACTGAGTAACCCTTGGGATACTTGGGTAATTCAGAAATAAGAGGTCTGAGACATGATAAGAAAATGACAGGGAACTTCCTACAAAGAAAACCATGTGAGAAAATAATTATGATATTATGGTTTTTGCATTTCAAATTAGTGAAGTATATTATACCAATTGCTGTATGAGTTGCAAAAATTTCTATTAAAAAAAAGTTACAAAGAACCACAAAAAAATTTTTTTTTTCCTTTAGGAAGTGGGGAGCCAGAGATATGCTTGATCAGGGCTTTGTTGTGATTAGACATGAATGTAAGATATGTAATTCTGTGCATAGGATGGATTTGCAAGGGATGAGACATCTGGGAATACCCAGCATTGAAATAAATAGGGGAGGGTTATTTCTCTAGTCATAAGGTAAGATGGTTTGCAACAGTCTATTACCCTATTTTTTAAAAACTCACCTACTCTCTCTGAAGAACATCTAATATATAATGTAGTTATATAGAAAAAAGGAATAAAGCAGACAAGTGAACAAACAAAAACAGAACAAAAGCAGACAAGTGAACAAACAAAAACAGAACAGAACCAAAATAAATTTTGTATAACTTAAATAAGAGAATCATCCTAGGGTTTATCCTTCTGCCTCCCTCTGATCTCAGTCTCCAAAAGAAGAGCTGTGAAGAAGCTTGTCCACACTTACCAGGGGTAATCAGTGAATGTAAACTTAAAGACTGATAGAATTCAACAAAACCTCCAAGATTATATATTTCAACTCTCTCATTTGCAAATGAGAGACTGAAATTCTGGAAGGAGAAGTGGCAGATCTCGAACCAGAACCAAAATCTTTTGATTTTGTTTTATTGAGAATCTTTTGATTTTGAAGAGTCGCGGTGTCTGAGAGAGAGTGAACCTTTGCAGACTATAAAAGGAGAAAGTGCTGATCTTTTGCTTTCTCGGGGGCCAGGCTCCATAAACTGTAATTGGGCAGATCTGGAACTGCTCTCAATTTCTCTGCTGCTAGAAAGACATAAGAGGGCTACTCTGTTGACACTGATGATCAGGATACTAGCAGAGGGCAGCAAGAGGCGCTTCTCCTCTCCTGAGACAAAGCATAACATGACTTCCTGGGCACAAGGAAAAAAATGCAGCTTATTTAAAAAAAGAAAGTTTTCTCTGACATTTTGCTCCGCTCCTTGCACGTTTCCCCTCTTGTCTTCATTTCTCAGCCTGACCCTCTCATCTCACCTTTGCCCGGAGGGTCAGCATAACTCCATGGCTGACACTGATTTTTCTAACAGCAGCAATTTTAACCCAGTAAAAGTATCCCCAAAGCACAAAAAGTATCAAATTAAAGTGCCTCTCCGACAACTTGATACTGTGACTAATTCGCAAAGGCATAAGAGGAGGAACGTGTTGTTTTCTTCTTGGCTTTTGCAACCAAGTATATGTTCATCTGCCCTTGTCTCACCTTAGTTTTTATGAATAATCGCTTTTAAAATGTGATGTTTCTGAATCAAAGATTCACATCTTTATATATATTTGTTCTATAGTCTAATGTGTCTTCATATTTTGCGGCTATAATTATGTCATTTAAGTTCAGATGCATTCAAGGAACTACCTCTCTTCTTTAACTTGTTATTCCTTAAATTTATTATGGAAAGTTTCAAACATAATAAAGAGTATAAAGAATAGTACAATTAATAACCATGAACATTTCACCTATGTTCAGTTTTCATCAACTCTTATCCACTACTGTTTTATCTATACTTTGTTTCCTCCTTTTCCTCATCCCATATTCTTTTAAAGAAAATCCCTGATATTATATAGTTTATCTGTAAATATTTTAGTATGTATGCATATCTACAATATAAGGAATCTTAAAAAATAAAAATTATTATCAGACATTTATGCTACCTAAAAAATTAGTAAATCCTTTCTATCACTTAAGTCAATTATCTTAATAAATATTTAAAATTTTATTTATTTAATGTGAATTCAAGGTCTATTCACTGTGATAGTTGATATGTCTTTAGTTCTCTTACAAAATACAGATTGCTTCTATTTTTTTTTATTAAAAATTATTTAAAAAACATAATCTTTGGGCTATAGATTGTCCCATAGTCTAAATTTTAATAATTATGTTTCTGATAACATAGTTTCAAATTTTCTATATCTCCTTCTTTTTTTAAAAATTAACCAAGATTTGATCAAGAGATTTAATTAGATTTAATTAGATTAGATTTTTGAAAGTTGTACCTGTTTAGGAGTATAAAATACTTATAGCAGGAAGTATATAATACCTGGTTGTCTTTATTTTTAGTACTGTATTTTCTTCCCTATTATTGACTTTTCCATGATCTAGATTACTTAAATTGTATCAATTAACATTAAAAGTTCTTTTTTTATTATTAACATATAATGTATTATTTGCTTCAGGGGTACGGGTCTGTGAATCATCAGTCTTACACAATTCACAGCACTCACCATAGCACATTCCCTCCCCAATGTCCATAACCCAGCCACCCTATCCCTCCCCCACCACACCCCAGCAACCCTCAGTTTGTTTCCTGGGATTAAGAGTCTCTTATGGTTTGTCTCCCTCCCCGTCCCATCTTGTTGCATTTTTCTCTTCCTGCCCCCTACTTGGTCTTCACTGGAAGTTCTTGCTGGTCTTCTGGGGGAGGGGCCTGTTGCAGTGATTCTCAAATGTCTTTGCCCAAGGCGGAATTGCACCGTCCTTGCCAGGGGCCAGGCTAAATAATCTCCTCGATTTTGCTCTTGGTAGTTTTTGTTCCCTGAACGCTTTCCGTACAGCTTTGCAGGACAGGAATGAAGATGGCGGCCTCCCAATCTCCGGCCCCGTAGGAGCCGAGAGCTCAGGGCCCCACTCCTCAGTGCGCACTCAGAGAAAGCAGTCAATCACTCCCGCCTTCCTGGTCTCCGGCTGCATTTTGTGCTCACCCGGCCTGTGACCAAGTGTTTCTGTCTCTGGCGCTTGGCCCCGTTTGGAGTCTCCAAACCCAGCTGATTCCCTCAGCGTGCTCCTGTGCCATTTCTCCCCGGGGGAGGAAGGTGAGTCTCCCTGGATCTGCCACTTGTGGGGTCCCTGCTCAAAGAGCAGTGGCCCAACTGTGCCTTGGATCACGGTTTAAGGTAAACCTGAGCTGGGAGTCCACGGCTTGGCTCCATCTCTGCAGCCGGCTTCCCCATTCTGATACCTGGGAGCTCTGCCACACTCAGACGCCCCCGGTCTTTTTGTGACCTCATGGATCCTGAGACCACACTGTCCCCAGGAGGGCTCCACCCCCCCCCCCCGGACCCCCGCTTAGCCTCTGGAGCAACATCCCTCAGTGAAACAGACTTCTAAAAGTTCCGATTTTGTGCTCTGCTGTTCTACCGCTTGCCAGGAGCCGGCCCCTCCCCCCGCGGTCTCTCTTCCCGTATATCGCCTCAGATTCATTTCTCTGCACGTACTACCTTTCAGAAAGTGGTTGATTTTCTGTTCCTAGAATTGCTGCTCTTCTTCTCTTCAATCTCCTGTTGAGTTTGTAGGTGTTCAGAATGGTTTGATAACTATTTAACTGAACTCCTGGACCCAATGATATATATATATACACACACATATATATATGTGTGTATATATATATATATATATATATATTTTACGATTTTTATTCATTTGAGAGAGAGAGAGTGCACATGAGCAGGGGAGAGAGTCAGAGGCAGAGGGGAAAGCAGACCCCACCGAGCAGGGAGCCTGATATGGGGCTCAATCCCAGGACCCTGGTATCATGACCTGAGCCGAAGGCAGACGCTTAACCATCTGAGCCATCCAGGCGTCCCGACCAGATATTTAGGTCTCCACTCCTCTGCCATCTTTCTCCTCTCAACATTAAAAGTTCTTAAGACAAACTTCAACTGTGTATTTTACACAACCCATTATATTGTTAAAGTTGTCCTCTTATGCAACAACCAAAGAGATGTAAATGGTGGAGAATAGAGCAGCAACACTGTTAAGGGAGGCAATGGATTAAGTATCTGGAGGAAAATAATTGATATTTCAAATCCTAACTCTCAAAAAATAAATATGAAACCGTAAAGGGTACTAGAAACTATGAGTAGGCATCATAGTTTCAGCTTATGCTTCAGTTACATCCCAAAGAAAAAATGTCTCTGTGTTGATGTCAAAGATGGAAGTACCCAATAATGTGTACTTTTGAATACCTGGAAAAAATACAGACACATACACACACATGCATTCCTATAAATTAATGTATGCTTTTTGTTGAAATATAACATACATAAAGATACAAATTATATCAGAGCTTGATGAATGTTTTCAATGTGAGTATTTCATATAATCAGAACTTACATAAAAAAACAGTGTCACTTTCATCCAGGTGCCTCCTCAGGCTCCTTTCTAATCACTATTTTCTTTTCAAGGGTAGCCACTATTCTGACTTATAATACCATACATTTGTTTTGCTCGTTTTTGAAATTTACATACGTAGGATCATACACTCTATACTTTCTGTGTCTGGTTTCTTTTTGTTTGTGAAATTAATTTATGATATTACTTGTGATTGCATAGTAGTGCTGTTATGTATAGTGTTTTGTTATGTAATTATAGCATAGTTTATTCATTCTGCTCTTGATGGATAATTGAGAATTGAATTGTTTCTAGTTTGGGGCTATTACAAATAGTGCCATAGTAAACACTTTTTATATGTCATTTGGTGAATATATGTATATGTATAGATTTCTTTTGAATATATACCCAGGAGTGAAATTTAGGGCCTGTAAGATATGTGTAAATTTTGGTTTGCTTGACATTGCCAAAGAGTTTTACAAAGTTGTATCAGTTTACATTTCCACCAGCAGCGTATAAGTTTTTGTTTTTCTTTTCTTGTATGTCTAGTAAAGTAAACCCTTATGTTTACCTCTTTTATTAATTGCCTGCTCAAGTTTTTTGCCCATTTTTCTATTAGGCTATCTTTTGTTTTTATTGATTTTTAAAAGGATTTTTTTTTTTTCCTGGCCCTATCACTTTTTTTAAAAAATTCATTTGCATCTCTACTAGAGGCTAAACACCAGAGAGCCTAGTTAGCTCTGATGCATAAAAATAGTTGATTACTAAATCAGTACTATGAATTACATACAAATCACTGCTATTAACTTTTTTCCTGCTGTTCACTTTCTTAAGTAAATTCACAGAACTGATATATAAAAGTAAATCTGACAAAAAGCAGAGGGAGAAAAAGGAATTACATCTACTGCAAATACTAGATAGTTATGTGCTTGAACCATTCATTTCACTTCCCTGGCCCACTGTCTTTGTATAAAAAAAAGGATAATAATTCTCTTTGTACATAGTTTGAGAATGAGAATATGTAACATAGAAACATATGTTAATGAAAATGGCATTAAATTTTTAGGTGGCATCATTAATCTTGTCAAATAATTCATAGACTTACTGAATACTGCCACTAGAATACATTTTAACAGCAGATTACTTTAAATGTGAGGAAATTAAACTTTAAATTAAATTAGATGTCCAGGGTCTTATTGCAAGTTAGTTTCTGAAATGTAAATTTTGCCCTCTTCCATTTATAACTTACAAATACTGAGTTGCAACTATGTCCCCACAATCTAGAACATCTAAAGAAACAAATCTGTTAGTTTCTACTGTAGTTTTCATACATAAGCCAGAAGAAAATAACAGCTAAATTTGCTAAATTGCTGGAGCTTCCCTTATACAGGAATATGAATCATTTAAATATAAGTCAAATGTTTTTCAGATGAAGTATGATCATTTTATTCATTACTCCAGAATCTAGGGAAGAGGGGACAGTTCTTGAGAAGAAAAACCAAGTGGAAAATAAATTTATTTTTATTTATTTGTGTGTCCAGAAATTATTTACATAAGTAGTTCGAATTGCATTTAGACTTTCTCCTTTTATTTGTAGATGAACAGGCCAGACACAGAGAATTAAAATTAAAGATCTATTTATAAATTTAGTCAGATCCTTAGGGAATAGCCCAAAGACCCCCTAAATCCTAGACAGTGCCCTTCTTTGTGAGGGAAAGACATAGAATTAAAAGGCTCAAAAAGAGAGTCCTGCATTGGGAGTACACTACAGTGACAGTAGCTCTTGTGAGACAGCACTACAGGTACTGTGGTAAACATAGATAGCACCATCTTCTGAAATATCACAGACTGCCTGACCATATGGTCCAAAAGTTAAACTCTTAGAAAACGTGATATTAAAGGCACCAAAACTCTGCAGTCATTTATCGAGGCTTGTTGGGTAGGGACTGGGGGACGCAGGAAGAAAAGCCTCAAAGCCTTGTTCTGTGTTTAAGAGGTAGGGCACCTATAGGAAGAGAATCCGGAGACTGCAAAGATTAGAATGAGGGAGAATAACCCAGTGATTTGGATAGCATAAAGAAATAAAATCAATTGTTAATTAACTTAGTGAATCAACATTAGTGGGAAGATAAAAGAAGAATCCTAATTTTCTTGAAATCTCAGAATAAATCTCATCAGTGTGATATATTATACTGATGTGCAATTATACAGATTTGATAGAAGAAGATAAAATAAAACCTACAGAGTAATAACAATAGTGGCAAGAACAGTTAAGGCAGAGAGAGATTTATTTATTCTAAAAATAATTTATGCAAAGATTGTGGAATTCTAGAGAACTCTTACTAGCAGAATATATACGGAGACAGCTGTTTCTTAAAATGACCCCCATGGCTACTACCAAGATTGAACAAGAACAAGAGGACTAGGGACAGCTAGCAATGAGAATGTCTCTCTTCATCCATTATAATTCCTTAGGAGAAAAGATGGGAACTGATTCTATGATACATATTTTCCCATCAATTGCATATGTAACTATTTTGTCATCATTGCTATATGGGTTTAATTTACCTTTTTAACAATTGGCGTATTGCTTGTTTTTTTTGTTTTTTTTTTTTTCTGGTTTGTTTTGGCTTTGCTTTTTTGTCCAGCTTCTTGGGTTCACATTTATGGGTTAAAATATCCCATTCAGATATTAATAAAGGTATCACATATTGGCTACCTATGTGTCTGCCAAAACACAAATTGAGTAGAATGCTGGCTCTAAACTAAATATCCAAAATGGTCAGTAGTTTTTAATATTCTAAGGTAGTTACCCAGCCACCCCTACTTCCTTCATAAAATACAGCTCTCAATGGGTGAGTGAAGTCTTGCATTAGTATATTACAATCATCTCTTAATGGGGTATAAATCTTTTGGTTTTGAAATACCATTTTAAAGTTGTCATTAAAACATGATAGATTACCAGTTCTTAAGACATTTAATGACTCAGTGTGAAATTGACCCAGTTGCCAGGTTGATAAGGGAGCAACCTATTTATATCTCCTTAATGAACATTAAATGTCTCTCTGGAGTGATGAAGTAGGGGATAGTAATACAAGAGGTCTGAATATGTCAAAGGAAACTGGGCATTCTTGTAAGGGTCAACCCCTCCTCTGGGCTCCCATGGCACTTTGTGTGCCACAGATAGGACCTAGTACCTTGATCATCTATTCAGGGAAAGTTAATTTATACCAGAAAACAGGTAAAATATCTCTAATTTCAGTTAGGCTACACCACCCTCCTGTCACCACAATTTGAAACCAAGTAATATTTTTTAATACTTTTCCCTTATTCCTAGGTACAATGAAACATTAAGTTCTGTCCATACTACTGCCATGTACTACTTCTATTTTTTTTTCTTTCAACTCTCACTGCCACCTGCTACGAAGCCCTATACCATTCCTGCAATTTTCTTTTCTCTTCTTTTCTTTTTTAAGATTTTATTTATTTATTTGACAGAGAGAGAGAGAGATCACAAGTAGGCAGAGAGGCAGGCAGAGGGAGAAGGGGAAGCAGGCTCCCCGCTGAGCAGAGAGCCCGATGTGGGGCTCGATCCCAGGACCCTGAGATCATGACCCGAGCCGAAGGCAGAGGCTTCAACCCACTGAGCCACCCAGGCGCTCCCGCAATTTTCTTTTTAACTAATCTGTCCAATTCATGTCTCTCCCTCATCCCATCCATTTTAAATAAAACAACCTGATAAATCTAATGTCTGATATTGGCATTTATCACATCAGTCCTTGCATAAAAACTGTATTAACTCCCCACTATCCAAAGAAGAAAATTCAAAATCTTGAGCACCCATTTGAAGTAATTATACCTTTCTAAACTCATTTCTCTCCATTCCATTACTTATTCTAAGATCTAGATCAGTGTATAAAATTTTTTTGTAGTTGTTGTTCAAGCATACTTGAGGATTATACTACTCCCATCTGTAATCAGCAAGATAGTGATTCACTAATGGAGGGAGATGGGCAAAGAGGATCAGATCAAAGTTTCCAGAAAGTTGTATCCCTTCTTCACATCTTACAGGTTCCTCTTTCCTTTTCCTCCTACCCTTCTCCCTTTCTTCAAACTTTCTGTATCCCTGCAACCTACAGTGATCTTTCCTTATTAGTCTCCATCCAAATGTGAGACTCACCTTCAATGCTCCATTGAAGGATAAAATAAGAAATTTAAAAATTAGTTAAATTGCAATTTTAAAAATATGTGTTATAAATCACATTACTGGAAATTTTAGTAGAGCACACTGGCTGTCCACCAAAATCTGCTCTCTATTTTGGGGCCCCATCTAGGAAGCATTTCCCAGCTTTTCCAGCATTTAGGCCATGAGAAAGATAAATAGATAATACTATATGCCACTTACAAATCTATAAAAGCTTTTTAGATGTGTTCCTCTTTGCATACTCTGTGTTCTTTCTCCTCTGCCAGTTAAAAGAGAAAGATGACAATGGCAGAGCCACCAGATAGAAGGAGTTAGGAGGTCAGTAGTAGTATCAGTCAGGGTTCTCCAGAGAATTAGAACAAGTAAGAATGAAAAATATATAAAGGTATTTATTTCAAGGAATTGAGTCATGTGATTGTGGGACCTGACAAGTCTGAAATTAGTAGGGTAGGTCTCCAGGGTCTCCAGGCTGGAAACTTAGGCACGATCAGTTGCTCTAGTTTTGAGGCAGAATTTCTTCTCCCATTGGGGAAACCTAGTTTGTCCTTAAAGCCTCTCCACTGATTAAATGAAGTCCACTCACATTATGGAATATAACCTCCTTTATTTAAAGTTAGCTGATTTTGGATGTTAATCACATCTACAGAGTACCTTCACAACAGCACATAGATTAATGTTTGATTAAATAACTGGGTACTATAGCCTAAGCTGACACAGCTATTACCAGGTTCCTTCCACTGTGTGGAAATGGGCTCCCTTGATAATCTGGGATATCTATGTGGATAACCCACATAGAAATGTTATGTGAGCAAGACCTGAAACTTTATTGTTTAACAGTGAAATTTTGAGATTTGTTACCTTGACTAAGCCAAGTAATATATATATGCCAAATATTGCTGGATAGAGATCTTCCCAGGAGTACTTAAAAGAATAGATAAAACAAACTTGTAATTAAACATTAAATGTTGATATGCTAGTATATTTTAATCTGAGATCGAAGTCGTTTTATTATCTTTAACAAGTTAAACACTTGTTAAAATGTGGATGATGCTTTAATTTGCCCAAGATGGACACATTTCCATGGCACAATTTAAAGGTGAATGTCTACCAAGCTTCATTTGGATTATCACCTCTTTGAAATTTGTAGAGTGAATTTTACTGAGGTTTTAAAAATGTGATTTTTGATTAAATGTTTCCAGAAGGGAGATAGCTATTAAGTTGGCTCTAAACTCTTGCTATAGTTCTCAAGCACTTAAAGGGGCAAAGATGTAGTAGTTACATGATTTTAGGATATAAACCTCAAAATTGTGGAGGCAATTGCTTGCTTGATTTGGTTGATATTCAGCCAAAATCTATGAGTTCATACGCATTGGTATTAACTATATCTCTACTACCAGAATGAAATTCAAATCATTCAGTGTGTAGCCCTAATAATAATCCTATATGACTAGGGGCTGCTTCTTCAACATTATTTCCACTTAATTTATAATCAAGATGTTCAATTAATAATTTCAGCACTTTATGCAGTGTTAAGTCAGCTGAAAAATATGTGATTTTTCCACTTTTCATTTTTCACAATGCTGAGGAATGCATAATAACCTGACAAAGTGGGGATGCCAGGAAAGCAACAATTATTAATGGACTAATGGGAAAAGGAAAAGATTTTAAAAGAAAAGCTGAAAAGTTGATTGAGTTCTGTAAAAATGTAAAGGCACAAAACTATTGCAGAAATAAAGCAGCTATATCTATAATACTTTTCTTAGTTATTAAATATTCCTTTGAAAAAGAAAATTGATCCAGAAATAGGAAAGACAGTCACTTCTTTGAGTGCTTTCTCTATAGCATCTGCTAGAAATCTACTGAAATCCCTACATTTGTTTTGACTTTGTCCATGTTTATTTGGACTATTGTTTTTTTTCTCTATCCCCTCCTTCTGAGTGCTATTTTCTATATTATCGAGGTAATCAATTAATAAATGTTAATCGAGGTTAATTTAATTCATTATTAATTTGAATAATATTTAGATAAAACACTTCTCTAGTGGTAAAGGGATAAAAAGAAAAGACATAACAAATAATTTAATAATGGTTACCATTTCACTATGCTAAGTGCTTTACATGCACTTAGTTCATTGAATTCTCAAATCCTATGAGAAAGATACAAACAAAATTCTATGAAAGTAAAGATTTAGGAAAGTCACATTTAAGCTGTGTTTTAAACTTGAGTATATGGGAAAACCGACTTTTAAATGCATAATAGCTATTCTTGAAAGCAGTGATTTGTCTAGTTTGACTGAAGGGTACAGACAACGTACAGAGTTTTAAGAGAACTCTGGAAGAGAACTTGAAAGCTATATGCTACCTGTACTACTACAATAAACCTATACAAATAAATACTTGGTTCAAAAAATGCACAGACCACACTGTTAGGTCTTTTCAGCAACTGAATCATTTAAGCTGAAGTGATACATGGCTGCCATTTTAGCATTTGAGGGAGAAGAAATAAGACTTATTCTAACGTTTACCATTTTTATTATATTAGAAACATATTTCTTTTTACCTAGTATAATTAATGAGGGTCCTTGCAAGAATGGAACACATAGGCAGTCCCCTTAAGGGGAGAATTCATGACCTGGCAGGCCTAGATGAACCACCATCTGTGAGTGAGCATGTGGAATTGGGAGTAAGGGCTGGAGAGGCATGTAGGCACTTGGGAGAGGGGTGGTAATAATGAAATAAAGCTCATTAGGGGTGCCCAGGTGGCTCAGTCTGTTAAGTGTCTGCCTTCAGCTCCGGTCATGATCCCAGGGTTCTGGAATCAAGCCTTGCATCAGGATCTCTGCTTAGTGAGGATCCTGCTTCTCCCTCTTCTCCTCCCCCTGCTTGTGCTCTCTCACTCTCTCTTTCTTGCTCTTTCTCTCAAATAAATAAATAAAATCTTCAATAATTAAAAAAAAAAACCAAAAGGTCCTTGGAAAAGGCGAGCATGACATAACAAATTTACCCAGTCACAATATATCTGACTTCTGCTCCTGCTTTCTTGTAGACAACAAGGTCTGTATCAGAAGAAGAAGGCCACTTTAGAAAGAGGACTAAATTAAGAACAGTGTTCTTACTTTACAGCTCTAGCCTTGCCTGGGAAATTCAGAAATTATTTCACTATTTCTGATCGGGGTTTAGAGCAGTGTTAAATGACAAGCTGCTTCTGAGGCACAGCCAGTAGTTGAACAAAAGATGAACAAGCAAATGAGACAATGGCACATCACTGGAGTTGAAAGCTTACTTTTCTTTCTTTACTTTCTTTCTTTCCTTCTTTTCTTTCTTTCTTTTCTTTCTTTTCTTTCTTTCTTTCTTTCTTTCTTTCTTTCTTTCTTTCTTTCTTTCTTTCTCTCTTTCTTTCTCTCTTTCTTTCTTTCTTTCTTTCTTTCTTTTCTTTTTTTCTTTTGGAGAGGGAGAATTGTTAGAAATGCTAGACTTCAAGGAAGTGACATATTCAAGGGGGCAGAAGAAAATTTTGGAGAGCACTTATCCCAACTCCCCATTTATTTTTACATTGAGGATAATTTTATATTTATAAATGTGGAAACTGAGGTCCACACAAGCTTAGTGACTTGCAAGAAATGACAGCAAATTAATAACAATGTTTCCAAACAAATATTCCACTATGCTCACTGCCTCTAAAATCTAAGGAGGGGCGCCTGGGTGATTCAGTTAAGCATCTGCCTTTGGCTCAGGTCATGATCCCAGGGTCCTTGGATCGTTCCCCACATCGGGCCTCCCCGCTCAATGAGGAGTCTGCTTCTCCTTCTGCCTCTCCCCTTGGCTTTTGCTCTCTTTCTCGCTCACTGTCTCTCTCTCAAATAAATAAAATCTTTAAAAAATGAAATAAAATAAATCTAAGGAAAGAATTTTGTTTTTTCCTAAAGATATGAGTACAACATGAAAACTTTATGTTAAAGCTATAAAACTTACTGTTGATGCTGCATCAACTTTGTACATGATTGGCTCTTACCGATGAAGCAGGAAATTCATGATGCAAATTAATACCCTTGATATCTAAGAAGCCAGAAACTGCTTGAAAAGTAAAACAAGAGATACCATTGACCTTGTTGAATATATTCCAATGCCTATTGTACTGAGAAGTCTGAATCTTTGACTGAGGAGATGGTGCTATAGATGTTTCTTTTATTAGATAGAAAAAAATTAATTATTTTAATAGACAACCCCAGAAGTGAAAATTACTTTTTACGTAAACTCATCTGAGCTGTTTGGAATTAGTTATTGAAAGATCACCTCAATCGTTTTCAAGGTCAGGTGAGAGTGAAATATTGTTCTCCTATTAATAATTTCTAGTCTGTTAACAGACTGTCCAGGAAGACTTGGGACAGACACCTATAACATGATTTTAGCAGTGCCAAAATTCTTCACTATTCCCAAATGCCTTTCTGCCTCAATGTCATCAGTGCTTGAGATTAAATCTTTGTACATTTCCACTTTGGGTCTCAAAGTGTTTAGTCTTCCTGAGTTCCTTTTTGAAATGCCAGTATCCTCAATGAGCTAATACTTTGAGCACTTATCAGCTAAAAATTCCTTGGAATGGCTTTAATAGTGAGATGGAAGCACATGGCCACCTAAAGGCAAGAAAAGAAAAGAAAGGAAAGGGAAGGGAAGGGAAGAAGGGAAGGGAAGGAGGAAGGAAGGAAGGAAGGAAGGGAGGGAGGGAGGGAAAAGAAAAAAGAAAAGAAAAGAGAGAGAAAGAAAGAATAGGAAAGAGAAGAGAAGAGAAGGAAAGAAAAGAAAGGCACCAAAGGTAGGATAGGAGGTACTGAAAACTGGGAGCTGGGGCTATCAAAAATGAACTTGCTCATTCTGACCTCAGAAAGGATAGTATGCGTTGATAGGTTCATCAGTGTTAAAGTTTTATCACAATTGTCCTGAGTGTCATTAAATATCACATGTGCTTTAAATTAACTTTTTCCTCTACAAAAAATATTTAACAGTTGCTTACATGATACTCGCCTTGACATATTGAAGGATTATTCAAAATCTTTTTGTATTTAGGGTAATGACTTCCGGGGTGCCTGGGTGACTGAATGGGTTGAGCCTCT
>CM052889.1:28378355-28422806 GCA_028534135.1 Potos flavus
TTTCACTGAATCTTTTCAATACTTGATTTGTAAGGTCTCTTGTATCCGTGTTTTCCTCCTTGCCAGAATACTAGTTCTAGCCCTTAGATATTTGTATATAGATCAATTTTGTGCAAATATTTACTGGACACCTAAAACCTAGATGTGGGAAATTAACTACTGTGTAGACACAGATCCTACCCTCTTACGAGTTTATAGTTTAATAAACTCTGATGGACATTTGACTCCTCTTTCTGCCTACCGTGTCTCTAATACATCTTGCCTACTACTTTTTATTTCATCAACATACCATTTGAATCATATTTCTTTCATGCCTTAACCACCTTCAATATTAACCTGTTTTAGAGAGGTCAGCAATTATTTGGCTTTTGAAGACTTCTACAGTTTTATTCCAATATATCTCTCTAATATTATTACCTATTTTACTTTTCATAAAATCTATAGTCATCAGACTTTTCCATTCCTTGTCCCTCAGACTCTCCACATATAATTTATTCCCCACAGTTCTTGTTTACTAGCTTGTCATCACTTATGTGAGTCTAAAAGTCTTGCCTCTTCCACGGAGTCCTCCTTCCCTACCCTACACAGCCTTAATAATCTTCCCAATGAGTTTTTCTTGCTCATCCTCTATGCCCCATCCAACATGGAGACTACTGTTCTATTTCTTTTTCCTTAACAAGTCATTGTTTAAAAATCTATACATTATTTATTTACTTGTTCTTTAGAGAAAGAGTGCGTGTGCAAGCAGGGAGGGAGAGGCAGACCCTGAGACTGAGATCATGACCTGAGCCGAAATCAAGAGTCAGGTGCCCAACTGACTGAGGAACCCAGATGCCCCCAAAATCTATACATTTTAATTATTTGTCTCATTTATGGGGTATCTCCCTATTAGGATGTGAGCTCAAAGAGGCCGGGGAATTTTGTCCATTTTGTTCATTACTAATCATTAGTGCCAGAAATAGTTTGTATCATATACCAGGGACTCAACAAATTCTTTTAGAGTCAATGAATGGATTAATTATAATTAATTCAATCTTTCAGATATTTGATTTCCTAATCTGGAAAATGATAATTTTTTTATGTCGTATGTATATATATGTATATATATATATATATATATATATATATACACACACACACGTGTGTGTATGTGTATGTGTGAATACATATATACACATAATTTTTTGATATATGTAATTTAAGTAAGTCTTTACTTTGGAATTAATTACCTATCATTAAATTAAATGTACTCTTGGCAGAAATCCAAAATCTAGTATCTTATCTGTGGAATCTGGAGGAGAAGGGGTTAAGGATAAAATTAGTTTTAAATTAGAGAGTTTCCTCAGATAAGGGATTCTCAATCTTTTTTGTTGTTGTTCCAGTATTGCCCTCCCCCCCAGGAGACTTTTTAGAATTTTTTTTCCTATTTGCTTTCCTCCCTGATAAAATTTTAAGACCACAGATACAGTATGCTTATTTATGTATTATTGGCTTTTAAGGGGAATAATTATTGTAATATCTAAGTTTTTTTCCCCATCTTCACCTCAAAACAATTTTCACTTCTTGGGGGCAATATTGCTTCTATCGCTTCCATACTCAGGTAATATAAGAAATATATTTTAAAATGAAAGCAAACATAAATCAACTCCTGTGGTTAAAAATGTCCCTATGCTATAAACTAACAGTTCTCATATTTGAGTGTGCCACTTGGAGAGTTTTGTTAAAACGCTCTTTGCAGGGCCCTGCTCCCAGAGTTCCTGATTCACTAGGTCTGCACTGGGGCTGAGAACTTGTATTTCTCACAGGTTTCCAAGTGATGCCGATGCTCCTTAGGAGATCACATTTTGAGAACCACTGCTGTCAGAAGAAAAAAAGTTACTAAATACTGTGTTTGAAATACTCTGCTGTCACAGTAACTAAAGTTTCTTCAGGGTTTAAATAGATTATTAAAAGTCATGGCTAAATCTCTTTAAGACATTGAGACATGCTAGTGAATACACAGCGGGAATGGCAGATCTGAGGACAGAGGAGTTTATTGCTCAACACAGTGATTTCATATGTAAAAGATTCTTGTGATAAAAGTTCAGGTCAAGAGGCCTTCCTAGAGACCTTCCATTTTAATTCAAGAGTAGCAACCTCTTTTGTACATGTAATAGATACTCTGTTTCCCCTCACCTCCCTAAATGAACTGGTTATTTCTCAAAGAAGATATAGAGAAGTTTGTGGGAATAAATGCAAAATTTCATGATATCTTCTAAGCAGTTTGAACCCTAGGAATGGCAACAGATGATTATAGATGATTATACATTATATAGGAACTAGAGAAAGATATGAATTCTAAGGTAAGAGATGTAGAGAAACATATAAAGTGAGTCACAATATTTTCTCCAGTTGATTTTTGTCAGTGGCAAGTGCCATAAAGTCTTAATTAAATTTGCTTAGTCTAGATGAATTTCATCCATCATGTGTAGGGTGAGTGAATGATATAAATATGGTTCTTTTTAAAGGATAGTACCCAAAAGAGAGGTGGATTTTAGAAGTTAAAATGGAAATATTTTCAAAGTCCAAATACATCTCCAAAGGATACAAAAAAATCTGTTCCTATTTGATACTTAACAAGTGCTGTACAACTCAGTCTATCTCAAACTGTGTTTTTGTGTCTAAAAAAGCCAGGCTACAAATTAGCACTGACTTGCCTTTATTATGCTCAGGGGTATTTAGCCCAGACTAAAAGGCATGCTCTTTTACTTGCATGAACACCTTAAAGACGCAAGAGAAAGTGAAATTTTAAAAATAGAGCTTCAAAGCCTAAATAACAAAGAAAACAGAAAGCCCATTTGAATTGGCCACTTCTCTATCTTAAGGATCATGCTATTGATCCATTGCACATAGATTAACTCTGATGCACTACCACTCATTGTCTGAGATAATCTTGTATTTGCCTGCACAGCACTCCACCTGGTTTCTTGGATAACAATACCCAGGAAATGAGGGAGGCTGTGGCAAAGCCCTGGATAAAGAGAGACGCTGCTCTTTGTTTCTTAGACCTCGCTGTCTTCTCAGCTTTTCCTCCCTCCGCCTTTCATTTCTATGTTTGCCAAAGAAAAGAATTAATAGAGTGGAAGTTTTAGATCTGAGGCAGGTTTCATTGGCATGGATGCTTTTTCCCCCGACCTATTCTCAGCTAAGTGGCAGGTCACTGGGAGACTGTCTATATGCTAAGTTGCTCTTTTGCTGAAGGCTTTTCTGAGAGGGGAATTATTATTTGCCAACTGCTGAAAAGCAGACATTTTATGTGTCCTTACTTTAGAAACCCTTCAAAGCTGTTTATTCCCATGTTGGGATTGAACAACAACTTAAAATGACCAGAAAAATATGTCACACTCTGAAAGTATACAGCAGGTATTCATTGTCCACTCCTATCTTCGGCTTATGTCCATCTTCCCTCTTCTTTATGCCTGGAAAATGGGCATCAATTCACAATGTGTTTAGGAGAAGGATGTATTGCTATTTTAATCTGTTTTGTTAATCTTTAACATGTTATTATAGTCATACAATTCTACCTGAAATGTAGTTAAGAATTCTCATCAGTTACCCCCAACTCTCCTTCTTAGTACTCTGTGAACTACAGTTTTTGCAAGTCTTAAGTGAATAGTTAGGTGAGCAAATAAACACAATTATGTCCATACTCTAAATGCAATTTAAACACCTACAGAAGCTGGAAATTAGTTTTCTCATGCTCAATTACACAAGGCAGAATTTCACATTTTTCAATAATCTAAGGCAAAGTTTCAGTGCTTGTCATTGTACAACAATCAACGGCTCCAGATCCCTCTGTCTCCCCACACCTTCCAAGACTCATACCTCATTCTCTCATCAGATTAGTTCACTTAAGATTTAAACTGTCTTCTTCCCCATCTATTTAAAAGAGAACAAATTTTTCATTTTACTCAAAATTCAAGCTTTTAAAAATTCTTGGGTAGAAAGTATTTTCTTTAAGATTTTTGTTTGACCTTTCTGTATGTATTTTTCTGCAATATAAATCTATATTCATGCATAAATATTCTTTATATATACACATAGATTAATATATTCATATCAATTGATATTTAAATACTTATAGGTGATGTGGATCCTTAAATATTATTGACACACACACAAAGGTGTATATAGAATACATTGTATGTTCCTATGTGTGCACACTTGCTTATTCTTTTGAAATAATTAGAATATGGTGCTTAATCATTTTCATTTCTTAGTGGGACATTTCAAGCTAAAGTACAGTCAGTAAATAGCAGGGCCAAATTCATAGTTTCAACTTGAGATTTTTAGAGATCTTCAAATTTGTGAACTAATCATCAGCCAGGGTTATCTGTTAGGTCACAGGATCAGAAATTAAGATGATTATTTTCTGGAGGGAATAATAAATTAAACTCACATGGGAACATTTTGAAACTCAAATGAGACCCTAAAGTATGGGCTAATTCTCCATCCTCTTCATCTCTGCCTCTCCTCAGGACCTCTTCTACCTCCTTCTAAACCAATGCCAAAACCTCCTAACTGGTCTCCATCCTGGCTAAAACTTGAAATTTCAAGGTTTCTAATGACAACTACCCTAGTTATTTTTGATATGCTTAAAATTTATCATGTCACAACTTTATGTAAAAAGCTGTGCTTATGTCCCAGTGTTTGAAAATAAAGTGAAAACTTACGCCACATGATGACTTTTTCAAACTGAATCCACATTTTCCTGGATAATCTACTCCATTGTGTACATTCCCACTTCAGACCATATTGAAAACTTTCTTTTTCACAGGGAATGCCAGACTTTCATATCTCCCTGACTGATCACCTCTGTTTAATGGTAACTTTCTGCCACATTTTCTCCTTTCCCAGCTTAGATGACTTTGTGAACTTCCTGATTTCTTTTCTTTTTTTTTTTTTTGTTTTGTTTTTTCTTCTGATTTCTTCTTTTTATACATATTTATAGTAAGCTATATATTCATTTCATCCAGCCCATATGCATTTAACTCTCGGCTAGACTTAGAGTAGTAGAAAAGACAATTGCCATGCCCTCAAAATATTTACATTCTAGTGAGAGAAGACAGATGATGGTCAAGCAAAAATAGAGGAGAGAGATTCATATAGTGATAGCTACTTTTGATCATCTAGTCAGAAGGGGCCTTTTCAGGAATAATGCATTTAAAGTAGTATCAGAGTAAGTAGGAGGCAAACCTGCAAAAGGCCGGAGAAGAACATTTCAGATTGGGATGAAAAGGAAGCAAATAAAATGGTCCCAGAAATGTTTGTTTTAGGAGCAAGAAGAAAGCTTAACTGAAGAGTAGAAAACAAGGATAGTAAATGATCAAGTCAGATGGGAGGACATTTTCCAGGTCGTGTAGGGCTTTATAAGCTATGTAGTCTATGGGTTAAATTTTTTAATTTACTCCAATAGAAATAGTAAGCCACTGGATGGTTTAGTGTGTTGGGGAGGGGCTTATATATTCAGTTCCATGCCTTCAAAAGATTATTCTGGCTTTTGTGTATAATCCGTAGAGAACTGACCATGGGGAGGACAGAGAAACTGGGTAGAAAGACATTTCAGTAGTCCAGATGGCACATGGTGGTGGTTTGGGTGAGAGTTATATAGAAATGTACATTTGAGAACTGAACAGATTCTAGATATATTCTACAAATAGGTTGATAAGACTTGGTGATGGTGGAGGAGTGGTGAGAGAATGTACCTAATAATGAGTCCTAGCAGCAGGGTGGATGGTAGTAGCACATATTGAGTTAATGAAGATTGAGCGGGGGTGAGGGGTTTGGGGGGGTGAGGGGGGCGGCGGGGAAAGCAGCTTTGGGAGTAAAATTCCAGAGTTCTGAATTAGACATATTGATTTTGGAGGTGTTCCTATATATCCACAAGAGGTGCTGTGTATTCACTGGACATGCTAGTTTAATTTTCAAAGAAACTATTGAGTTGGAAGTTTTTTTTGAGGACTCAGCATTATAGAAACAGTATTTAAATTTATGGAGTCATAGACTATGGATAGAGAAAAAGGCCAAAGCCTAAGCCTAGAACATTCTAAGATTAAGCTGCTAAGCAAAAGAGGAGGCAGAAATGTAGATTGAGAAGAGAGAAAGAATAAAAACATAAGAGAAACAAACAAATAAAACAGAGTGCAGTGTCTAATACGCTTATAGAAAAAAAAATGTATTCCAAGAAGGAGGGAGTGGTCAGGTGTGTCAAATGTTGAAACAAGTTCATTTTTATGAGAATAGAAGACTATTACTTGGATATGTACAGTCATTTGTGACCTTGCTAAGAGCTACTTATAGAGTAGCGGATACTTAAGTCAGATAATACTGAATAGAGAAAGACTGGGAAGTTAGAAAATAGAGACTCTGAGTAGAGAAAACATTTTATTTATTTTACTCAGAGGAGGCAGAGGCTGGGGTAGAGAGGATGGGAAGAAAATGAGCTCAAAGGAGTATTTTTGAAAACATTACATTTAGACGTGTTTTTATAATTAAGGGGAGAAAATCCCATTTTAAGGGAGGAACTGATAATATAAGAGAAGTGGATGAAAGGAGAATTGTAGTCAATATAGCCTTGAGTACTAGAAAATGAAGAGGATTCATGTCCCATCTGGAGGGATTGGCTTTAGATAGAGGCAGCAATGTTTATTTCGTTATAATGAAGGAGAAGACAAAGTAATCTAGGCGGAGATGTATGTAAAATGATATACCACTTGATTGATAGATAAGGTCATTTTTCTTTTTGTTTACTTTCTTAATGAAAAATGAGGTGATGTCATGAGCTTTGAGAGTTGGACTGAATAGAAGGCTTTTGATATTTGAGAGTAAAATAGAACATACAATATAGTAGTTTTCTACAATGAGAAAGAAATTACTAAGAAGGTATAGTAAGATTATCCTGATATATGGATAAATTCAAGTAAAATTAGTCAGCAGAGTTGTGTCGCCTATAATATTATAATCAGTTTTTAGGTATACATATAGAATAGCAGTTCATTAGTTGTAACATGACTTTTCAAGTAGGGTTTATAGGGCAGAGGACAGAAGTGTGAAAGGTATTTACAAGTGTGTGCTTATACTGCTTGGCCACAAAACCTACATAGGTTAAGAATGGAGATAAAGATGTGGTTGGGATGGCAGGGAGTAGAAAAGTTACAGTCAACTGGCTGAATATGAAGAACTAGAGTAAATGATCTGGAATGAGAGAGGTGATGGTCAGAAAGTAAGATACTAGGATTTCATATTTCATAGGTATTGGTGATGGTAAGGTCAAGATTGTAACAGTGGGAGTGAATGCCTCATATGGATGGAAAGCTCACTGGAAATGAAGAGGCCAAAGAATTTGGATACATAAGTGGATTTGGGGCATCTTTGAGGTTAAAGGTGAGCTATATGAGTATGCAGCTTGAAATCAGGTTTTTGGAGGGACGTACTTTTTGATTCTGGCATGTTTATCTTACCATTTATATTCTACTCTTTTCCTTTTTTTTTCTTTTTCTTTCCTTTTTTTTTTTTTTCTTTTTTGTCTACATTACTAAGCAGTGACTTTTCAGTGATATAAGCACCTCCCTCTTCACAAAACCGTCTTAAAAGATCAAGGACAATACTTAGTTTATGTAAAACAAAATGAATAAAGAACACGCAAAAAACCCGTGATATTTAGTAATAATTAAGAATGCATGAATGAATGATAATACTTAGCATTCTAGAGATGAAAGGAGAAGGAACTTGCATTTCAATGCATTTATTTTATAAATAAAATAATTGACACCTGTAAGATAAAATTACTTAGGATTACATGGTTTATTAGTGCATTAAATGAGACTAGTTCCAGATACTAAACCCAATGTGTTTTTTAGAAGAAAATTCTTAAAAATATGCTCAGTACTTACATTTCAACATCATCAAAAATAGATAAAGCCGCAAGAATAGAGTCTGAATCAAAGTTTCAGTATCACTGATGAGGTAAAATTCATGTGCAAACAAAGAACCGAGCTTAACTTTGTCCCAACCTTTTGGACTTCACAATTCCTATCTGCCCCTTTGTTTATTTGCAAAGCAATACTTGCAAAAATATCATATAACTCTGTGATTGCTCTAAGTAAACTACAGGCTACGGAATCTAAGAATTGAATCAAAATGTTACTTTTATAATAGGATATGAAAATCGCTGGCCAGATGTAGTTGCTGGTAGAAATGAGAAAGAAATTTGGCACATCAATAAAACATGAGAACAGTTTGAGGGCCATGGTAAAATAACTTATGGCTTCAGGACCTAGGGGATTTCACCATGGAAAGACCACATCAGCAGAGAGAGATACTGATGAATTTTTCTTAAATTCTATTTTTCCCTACCCCATGATGTTGGTTGCCTTTATGATTGCATTGGTCAGTATCCAAACACCTGTGGGCATCGTAACAAGTGGCAAACTCCATGTTCACCATTCCATTTCCAGTGGTTACAGCAAGGCCTTAAGTGTTTCTTCAGCTGGAAAGATGTCTTAATTAACTTTACTTAGTTTCCTGTATTCTTCAGCTTAAGAGTTTTCAAGCATTCTCTATGCTCTAGAATTTCAAGAGCTGGTCAGTTATCATCAATAAACATTGTTTAGTTTTGTTTTCACTATGAGTTTTTGTGTTTAGTAATGATTCAAGTGGTTTCTGATATCACACATATAAAAAGATAAATAAAATGAGAGATTAAGAGTCAGAGTAGGTGAAATGACCTTTGTTTTTCATTTCCTTTTTCTTTCTCTAAGGAGTAAATTCTATCTAAGTGTTTCTAGTGAGTGTGTAAGTGTTCTGTGTGTGTACTTGTGTATGTACGCATGTGTGTATGTTAAAGAAGAGAAAGGCAGTGTCATATTAATTTTATAGTTAGCCATGACACTAGACTCAGACTGGCAAAATGAAGCAATTTAAGCAAAATTGTAAGGTCAAGGAATGTTATTTCTGAAAAAAAAATAATGATATGTTAAATAGAAAATATGTATGTTTGTTGGAATAAGACATTTGGGTGTAAATTCTGGATATACTACTTTTTACTCTCTTTATTTTCCTACCATATAAAAAAACAAACATGTGGGGCGCCTGGATGGCTCAATCATTAAGCATCTGCCTTCAGCTCAGGTCATGATCCCAGGGCCCTGGGATCAAGCCCCGCATTGGGCTCCCTGCTCAGCAGAGAGTCAGCTTCTCCCTTTCCCATCTCCCCCTGCTTGTGTTCCCTCTCTCACTGTCAAATAAATAAATAAAATCTTTAAATCAAACAAACAAACAAATATGTTACCTCACAGACGTGTCTGCCGTAGTAAGTGTTAAATAAATATTGGTTCCTTTCTTCCATTCCTGGACCCTAGAGATGCCCTATGATGAAATCAAGTGCCCAAATAAATCAAATGCCATTTATATATCTATCTATGAATCATGACACTGAAAATATTTAAAGTGTACGTTATATTAAAGCTATCCCTAAAATACTTAAAATTGAACTAAAAAAGTAAGATATTCATAGAAATAATAATTATAATTGAACAAATAAAAATGCTTTGAAAACCTAATTAGCATTTCAAACAGTGCATTTGAAATGGTAAGATTACTATGTATATTAATGCATACAAGATTGATGAAAATAGAGGTTAAAATTGTACTTAAAATTCTCCGATATGGTTGGGAGGTGGCAGTCATAGTGATTATTCACTTTAACCCTCCCATTTTAAAATGAGAAAATAGAGATTCACACATATGATGTGATTTGTCCAAGTCATGCTGTTAATATCAGAGCAGTTAAGTGAAGCAAGAACAGAAGCAGGATCTCTATGGAAGTAACATCACCAAATTATGTTCAGTGAAAGAATATATGTTCTAAGTCCATTTAAGTCATTCTTAATTGCTTTAGTATACAAATATACCCCTTTGACCCATGTAAAATTACTTTCAAACTTAGTCCATCTGATTGTGACATGAACATTAAAACCATTTGAACAAACAGAGGGTAATGTGTTTTGGGTGTTGTATGAGGGAGAATGATTCATCTTTAAAGCTACCTAATGAGATAGATTAACTATTGTCACCCTCTTTGGCTGAGATATTCCATAAACACAAAGGTTCAAAGACGCTATTAATAGTTTCAAGAGGAACTTCCAAATTGATGATTACTTTAGACTAGGAGGGGCACAGTGTTTGACATCAAAGTCTGATGTTATATGGCTTCAGTTAATCAAATCTTTTTTGAAAAGGAAGGAAAAATAGAAATATCAGATCTATGGATTAGATGTCCCAGTTATTAATATGTATTAGAAGCCAACTGCTATATTTTTATGGTTAGCAAAAGCTAATCCTTTGTTTTTCTAAGGACGAAACAAGATAAGAATGAGGTTTCTCCAATAAGCAGTTTTAGTGGACTAGTAGGTAGTTATCATGTGGAATACAGAAAGATCTGCTAAGAAATGTTTCATTATAACTCATTTTTCCCTAGCAACTCCTACATTTGCAAGTTCTTCCTCTTTCTGGTCTCTAGGCCATATCACCACATCCCGAAAAAATGTAGTTCAGAAAAACATGTACAGGGAGACAAACCAAAAGAGACTCTTAACCATATGAGACAAATTGAGGGTTGCTCGAGAGGAGGGGGTAGGGGGATAGGGTACCTGGGTGATGGGCGTTAAGGAGGGCATGTGATATAATGATCACCGGGTGTTATATACAACTGATGAATCACTGAACTGTCCCTCTGAAACTAATAATATACTATGTGTTAATTAACTATGTAAATAAAATTAAATTAAATTTGAAAAATTAAAAAATAAAAGTCACATGCACACACAAAACCACAGGAATATAAAAAGCATTCCTACTCAAAATGGCACATGATAAACATTGTGTAACTCATTCCATATGAAGTGAAATTGTTAGAACATATTCCAAAAGGACCAGAACAATTCAAATGAATTCAATGAAATCTAAAAAAGCTATATTACTAGTTTTTAAAAGTATGCTAGGCAGCTCCCCATCACATACATGTATATATTTTTAATTTCATCTTTATGATTCAATATAATACAAAATGATATTCAGATATTATCCAAGAATATGTTTTAGGGCTTTGCAAATACAGTATGTCCAGTGGAATAAGCTTTGCCTCTTACCTAATATAGCACCTCTTTCTGAAGCCCTCTTATAATACTTAAGTACAGTTTTTTACTTAAATATATGGTATGTTATTATCACTTGTTATTGAGTTCCTTGGGTTAATCCTATCACTTTAAGTAGATTTGAGCTTCTTAATGACAGATCTTATGCTTATTTTCCTTCTTATTCTGTGTCCTTCTTAGTGACTAAGTGAGGCCTTGAAGATATGATAGGGGCCTGAGGAGCTTCTTTTTCTCGGAATTGAATAACATAATCCTGTTTATATCTTTTTAGTCCAAAAGACAGAGTTAACTGATGTTTTAGAGAATGGAAGACCATTAATAACATAATACACATTGAGACTTAAATGTATTAAAAAACAAAAAGAATGATGTACCCTTTAATTTTATGGATGGCTTGACTTATGAGAGGAAGTTGGATAGAATTTAGCAGAGCTCTCCTTCCCTGGCTCACAAACTCCTTCCCTGACTTGATGTCTTCCTATTTGTATGATTCTTAATATTATGAATACCTTTTATGGCCCCCCTCTAAGGAGTCATTACTATTATAGTTCATAATCTATGCAAATAGATGTAAATACCATTGTAAGTTACTATTTCCTTCTCAAATAACTCTAAGTTATACCAGAAAAAAGATGACTCCACAATACAAGTTTCATATCTATTCCAGGTAGCTCATAACAAAATTGTCACTGAATCTTCTGACTGCAACCAGAAAATGTTCAGAGCACCTTCATGGAATAGAAATTCATCTGGTCTTGGGCCACCTGGGTGGCTCAGTCAGTTGAGTGTCTGCCTTTGTTTCAGGTCATGATCTCAGGGTCTTGTGATCAAGCCCTGCATCTGGCTCTCTGCTCAGCAGGGAGTCTGCTTCTCCCTGTCACTCTCCCTCTGTGCTTTCCCTCTCTCTCTCGCTCATTCTCTCAAATAAATAAATAAATAAAATCTTAAAGAAAAGAAATTCATCTGACCTTAGAACTAGAAAATGTTTTGGAGTACTTAATTTTACAGAAGAAGAAAGAATAGCCCAGAAATGGAAAATGACTTGACCAAGGGCACAAAATCAATCCTTCAAAATCTCCATGGTTGTATTAGCAGTTGTGTAGATTCGGTTGGGTAGCCCCACAGCAGTGGTTTTCACCCAGGGGTGATTTTGCCTGTCATTTGACAATGGAGAGACAATTTTGGCTTTTACAACTTGGGGGAAGGAGGGTCTTACTGGTAACTAGTTTAATAGAAGCCAAGGATATTCATAAATATCACAGAACAGGCCCCTACAATAAAGAAATATAAGGCCCAGAATACCAAGTGTCAAAGTTAAAAACTCCGTAATTGGTAAAAAGAAAAAAAACCCCAAATCTTGTGTGATTTATATGATCTCTCTCTCTTAAACTAACTTCTATGCTTCCTTATTGTGTATCTATTGCCATGTGCATGTCTATCAACTCCCATTGTCCTATAATTCATTCTCACACTCTAAATCAGGAACAGTGATAAGGAAGGATGGGATTTACTGCTGGGAAGAATGAGGTTGAGCTTCAGGACTGTATCCAAATTCCGTTACTTAAGGGTGGTTCAAAGAACCCCCAAATCTTGTTCATAGCTCTGTTTTTTTTCTTAGAAATCATGCACTTATAAGTCAACCCAGTTTAGAAACATTTTGGGAATATTAAGGAATTTTGCTATTAACAGAAAGCACTAATAAACAATAAAATCTAGGACTTGAGGGGAACATCAGAATGCTTGCCTCAGGCTTTGTTCTGACCTGTTCCATTTTCTAAGCCTTTATATATTCAGCCTCCATAGCATCTCAGTGTTGTTGATTGTTGAGGATATGATTTGTCGCTAAGTAACAATTCTAGACTCTTAATAAAACTGATATCTGATGGTTCATAAAATCAAATCACAGGTACCTTAAGACAGCAAACACTGGGGTCCAAATTAAATATAATCAAGTTTTTTTTTATTAAGAATTGGTATTAGTAGGTCCTATAGCTGTATTTACATTTAATGTAGGAAGTGAACATTCAAGATAAGGTTTCAGATTCTTCAGTTTAATAAGCATTGTGAGGTTGATCTTCATCACTTCCAAATTTCATTCTTCGTCTTTTCCTCTTTTCTCCCTATCCCTTGTAGATGCATTAATGTTCTCGATTCTCTCCTTCTAACCAATCCTTCCTTTAGGAAAGGATCTCTCTTAATGGTAATGTAGTCTGATTTGTTATTTTTCCTGAGGATATATGTGTTTTGATTGACGAATATGAAGCAGATAAGGAAAATTTCTTGAAGGACAGCTGGTAGTCTGTCTTATCTGTGGACTTAATCAAGCCAATCTCACTGTCACAGGTTAGTTTTAGGAGAATAATGGAGGAGAAGATTTCACAGATATAATAAGACTAGATTGTAGATTCTAGACAGAGGAAATTAAGCTTTGAAGATAAGTGGGAGGGGCATGACAAAGTCAGCGTGTTGTGAAGTTGGATAAAGTGTGACATGACAAATAGAATTGGCTAAGGAAGAAATCATAAACAGAGCAATCATGTAATAAGATACTTTCTGTCTCTGTTTTCTTACTATATTCTCTACAAAAGCCATTTCTCTCCCTTTCTTCCACTTCCAACATTCTTCTCTTAAATCTCCTCTACTTTTGGACCTGTACTATGAAGTAGATACTCACTGATGCTTGTTTGATTGGCTGGTTATGTCTTCTTGTTTCACCTCCATTTCAACGTTAGGCTACCTAGCAACAAAAGAATAGCTGCATTTACATAAGGTGATCCTGAACTATTCTGAGACACTGTAATTGGATTACCTCTCCAAATTATTGCTGCCATCAGTAAACAAGAAACAAGTAGACCAGAATCCAAATTCACATGTCTGTCCTGGAAGTCAACAGTCAGGGCTAATATAAGGAGAAGCAGAGGAAATGGAAATGAGAAGAGATCTGACATTGAACTTAAGTTTTACTCATATCATCCATTAAGTAAAGTCCCACACAGCCTGATTTCCTTAATGCCTTGATTTTTCTTTCACTCAATACCCAATCACCCTGAATAAAATTTTCTTTTTTTAAATATGACATTCAACCTTCAGTCTTTCCTTCTCTAACTTTAGATATAATAGCAGATTTGATATTTTAGAGATTTTTATTAGTTTTAAAAAAATTCCTTAATAAAGAAGAGGTACTTTAACAAGAAAAGTAAGTAAATAACTAAAATTAAGAGGGGGTAAGGTGAATATGATAAAAAGAATGTTATTTCTTCTAAAAGTATACATCTATATTAGTTGAATGGAAAAATTAAGTGATAAAGTATTGCAAACATGTAGAAGGGAAATTCAGATAGTTTTTACTTCATGCTTTCAGTTCTTTATAGTAGATTTCATTAATTAATGGCAATTTGTGTGATTTGTATAATAACATAAATTTCCACAAATCCTCACTCAGTGAAGTGATATCAGAGTCATAAATCAGGAGTCAGAGAATGAGCTTTGTGAAGCACAGTCTATCAGCCTTAGGGTGAAAGAGGAACAGGTCACGGTAGCAATCATTCAGTGAGTAGCTGTGCAAGGTTGAGAAGGAAAATGAATGGAATGGCATGAGGAAAGCGTGACTGAGCCAGACCTTGATGAGCTAATCCCCCACATCAAATAGAATAATGCTTCATGGCTACATGTTGTTTTGCTCAACTTCTAAAATTACCTTCTCTGACTTATGATTACTTTTCTACAGGGGTCTAAGGACAATTTTGAGAATAAATCTCAAATCCTTTCAGAGACTTACCAATACAGGATACTTATTTTAAATGAATATATATTCATTAAAATATATAATTAATATATTAATTATATAATGTATATATGTATTGTGTATATGTAATAATAATATATGTATAATATATATATTCAAGTACTGCCAAGGGTTTGAGATTTTATCTATCCTGCCACAGTTTCATGGATGTTAGCAGAAGACATGAGACTCCTAGGTCAGAGACAAAAAACTTTATTGCTTAGAGCCAGATTATCAGCATTTTCTTGCACAGTTCCCTAAGCCTCAGTTCTTACAGAATGACACAGAGAACCAGATGACACAAAGAGGTCCCCATGAGTTACACTGAAGCAGAGGAACTTTGAATATAGAGAATCCAAATCTTTTAAAATGGGCAATAGACATGCCTACCCTTTATTCCAGAGGGAGACTATTTTTATCATCCAAGACTGCAAGCAAACCTGCCCTTGGGCTCTGGAAGGAGACAAAATCTTTCTTCCAAGGCTCTTGATTATATAAACCTCCTTGAAAAAATAATTAAAAATAAAGGCAATTCAAATAAGGGTCTCTACTTGTAAGACATGAAGAAATATGAAAAACTCATGGAAAATTGTCTCCTGACACTTTTTAAGTCAAGAAATACTCTGAAAAATCCCATGACTTTGACTCCCCTTGGGACGTGAATCTACGTATCTCCCACCACCCCCGTTCTTGGAACTAATGAACTTGAGCTACCTGGAAAGTGGAAAATGAAACAAAACATTAACTTTGGTCTTTTAGCATTGGCAGAGGGTCTAAAGCAATAATCCTTGGCATTTATCCCTTTACCTTTTATTATTTAAGCACTTTGTGAAATTATCTAGTTAGTTAATCTTCCTAACACCTTTGTGAGTGAGGTTAAATGATGCAGTTTCTAAAATAGGTATATACAAATTATGACTTGATAGGCCTAGTGATATAAGTTTGGACTATAATTGTTCTTGGTGTTTGATGGGATTACAGCCATTTTATGGGCCAGTGGTTGTAGTTTCTTCTACACGTCATCTGTTTTTATGATCTAGCATCTGAAAGCACAATCCAAAGTGGCTCAATGAAACCACTGTCCCTTCTAAGGAACTTGTAACTCATAAGCTTTTAAATATTTTTGTTTTGTTTTTTTTTCCTACTATCACTGGCCTCCATTGTAATTCTGTTTCTAATTCTAAAAGTAATCATCTGAACAAAAATTATAAAACCTTACCATTAGATAAGAATCTAACATATTGTGTGAATAAATTTCCTTTCTTCAGTGAGTAAATTCTTCAGAACTAATGATTAGTTTTTGGAATAAAGTACAGATTACATCATTTTTTTAGTCAATGGGATAATAATATAATTTATGTTTTCTAACATTTTGTTAATGTAACCTAATATTCACCATTGTCACAAGATTGTTAGTGCAAAAAGGGTCACAGTGTTCAAATTTCACAGAATTTTAGGATTTTTGTCTGTTTTATGTTTCACTATTAATCCCTCATACCTAAATGAAGAGTACACATAGCATGCGCTGTAAAAAACATATGTTGAGTGAATGATAGCATAATTTTTTAACCCTCAACAAAGTCCCTCTGCCACGTCAGCCAAATATAAAGAGTCTGTCTTTATGAATGGCATTTCTTGCTCTAGCAGTATCGCTGTCTCCTTTTCTTTCCACATTCCTCAGCAGGAATTCCTGCTCCCAGGAATTCACTTAGGCCTCCCAAACCTCTCATGTTGCCAGGCATATGTTGGGTTCTGGACAGGACAAGGAAGAAGAATTTTCATCTCTATTCAGTTATGTATCTTGCCACTCATGGACTCCAGCAAAAATGTTTGGATCCATGTCACATAAATCTTTGTGATTTCCATTTCTTTAGTTCCAGTCTAAAACTTTGCTTTCCAAAGCCTCAGATCGCATTAATGCAGCCAAAATAAGGATGGGATTTTTAGCTATCCTTCTGTGTCATTCCTTCATCCTTTCTCTCTTCTCTCTACCTTATTGTTTCCACGCAAAATTGTCTTTATGCAGGTTGTCTTACCCATGTGCAGATTAACTAATGCTTCAGGAAACCTTCTTCCTCATAGTCAGTCATATCTGAATTTTAATTTACCTCAGGTGCAATACCATCTTAAATTAACAGATGTATAATAATTTCCATTTTAAAGGACTGCGTTCTCTTTTGAAATAGTTACCTTGTGCAAATCAAAACATTTACTTCAACAGTACATCAGTCAAAATCTTCCTAGAGATGACAGTTTAGTCCCCTGATGGTGAACGTAAATTTTCATGAGATCTACCTACAATTAGGCCTGATAAAGAATGTTGTTGATCAAGGGGTGCCTGGGTGGCTCAGTGGGTTAAAGCCTCTCCCTTCGGCTCAGGTCATGATCTCAGGGTCCTGGGATCGGGCCCCGCATCGGGCTCTCTGCTCAGCGGGGAGCCTGCTTCCCCCTCTCTCTCTGCCTACTTGTGATCTCTCTCTCTCTCTGTCAAATAAATTAATAAAATCTTAAAAAAAAAAAAAGAATGTTGTCGATCAAGACATGTAATACACTTTATTGCTTTTTCCCTTCTTTTAATAAGATATAACCTCTTTTATTAAAAAATCGTGTTATAAACCCACATTTTCTAGTTGTATCTGAATGACTGAATCTACCCAAATTTATTTTATTTTCTTCCGTGTTAGTGGTCACATTATCTGCTTTAGGTAGATTTTTAAAACTTTATATCCATTTATTCATATTTGCAGTCTCTTTCACTCTTTCAAGTCCAGGTAACTGATAATAATGTGATCAGCCTCATCACCTAAACATAGGTGACTATGACAAAAAGGCATGTGGCCTAAGAAATAAAAGTTCAGACTGTTTTTGACATAAGTGTCAAGATGATCCAAGAGTTGCCCTTGCGACAGATAATTAGGGAAAACTGTCAAGCCTGCAGCTTAATCCGGTGTACATCTGCTCAAAGTCAGCTCTGAAAACTGTGGGATCTAGGAAGACAATCTTTTGTAATTAGCCAAGGCCACTATAATCCATAAAAACATCTAATCAAATTGATTTCCAGTCCATCAAGTGGTATCTGTCAACAGCAAACTTACCGATCATCCTGGAGCTGTGACTACCTCATGTATACCTCTAAGGTCATTTAAAGGTTCCTTTGCCTTGTAAATATAAAATCATTTTCACTTTTTGACAGACTGTCTTTTCATGTGGGACAGTAGGGAAGAGGGGAAGTAGGAAAAAGATGGACTGTCAGAAGCATTCACAAACCATTAACATCAGGGAGGCAGAAATCCACAAAATGTCTTCTGTGAGATCAATGTTCTGCTAGTGTGTAGCCAAAAATATGTGTAGTTTATGGAGAGAAAATTACATCATATCTGCTTCTGCACTTGAGATCTTGACTTTGTTTTTATGGTGTGCATTGCCAAATACCGTACCCATGACTATCTTGCTACTTAGATATGCTGCTTCCATCTCCCTGCCCCACCCTTGTTACTTTCTTCAAACTCTAGTCACAAGAGAGTTTCTAACACAATTGCTAAAACAATCTTCCTTAAACTCAATTTTTAAGAATGAATTGAGTCATGTCATTTTTGGTCTCTCTCTTGTCTGCCTTGTCCATTCAAATCATTTCCCCAACTTGGTGTTCTGTGCACTCTGTTTACGTTCTAAGTTTCGGTGATTTTCCCCTTACCCTTACTCTCTCCCTCAGTCTCCATGGCCAGGCATAGTGCCTCTCTTAGGTAAAATTCTCCTCATTCATTTCAAAAGTTGAATTTCAAAGAACTTTAAGACCTCCCTTGCCTCTTCTGGATTCAAATTTGACATGCCCTTACCTTTCATTAATTATATAACTTAATGAAATAATTTCAAGAGTTTGCTTCAATTTGTTTTCTCTTACCCAGACTCTCTGACAGCTCTTCAGTATTTGCCATTATTCTTTCTTGCAACTCTCCCCTCTTATATTCCTTGCTAAGGCACTTTTCTGCCATCTTTTCACTTTCTTTTTTCTGAGATCCCTTTGTAAGACCATCCCCTAAGTGAAGGATACTCCTATAAGAATTCCAGCCCTTAATTTTCTGTTCTTCTTTCTATATTTTCCCCATGGCTCCTCCTGCCTCCTCTAAGTTGATGACTCCCATTTTTGTGTCTCCAGCAGCTTGAACTTTTGTCCCATATGCTCAATTGCCCTAAGGGCATATCTGTTTAAAAAAAAAACCTCATATTCGTGCAAATCTCAACATATTTGAAACTGAATTAATCTTTTCCCTACAATTGGATTCTTTTTCATATTACTTCGTTCCATTAAGGCAATTGTACCGGCTGGTTTCCTTCTCTTGCTCTATTTGCCACCAAGTTGTTTCATTTCTTCCTGAAAATTTTGCCATATAATTATTATTACCCCTCGTTCTTTACTGTTATCACCATAGTAAAGGTTTTCATCACCCTCCTTCCCAAATTAAGCACACTTGTTTATTGCTTTAAGATACAATTCATATACCACAAAATTCATCATTTTAAAGTATAAAATCTTATGGTTTTTAATATATTCATGATGTTGTGCAGCCATCATCATTATATAGTTCTAGAATATTTTTGTCACCCTCAGAAGAAAACCTGTAATAATTAGTAATCACTCATCATTCTGCTGTCCCTTCCCCATCTCTCAGCCCCTCACTAATCTACTTTCTGTCATTATGGATTTACCTTTTTTGACATTTTATATAAATGGAATAATACAACATATGGCCTTTGTGATCAGTTTCTTACATTTAGCATAATGTTGTCAATGTTTATTCATGTTGTAGCATGTACCAGTACTTCATTTCTCTTTATTACTGGCTAATATTTCTGTGTGTGTGTGTGTGTGTGTGGTGTGTGTGTGTGTGTGTGTGTGTGTGTGTGTGTAGTTGTGGTTTGTTTCTTTATTGATTGATAGGCATTTGGGTTGTTCTTGGCTATTTTTCTAAGGAAATATGGTATTTACTATGACAGATAAAAATACATGAAGATGTACAAAGGTGTCAAAGTGGAAATGGAGAGAAGTAGGTAGACATGGCATATATATCTGAAAGTAGAACGAACTAGATTTGTTGATGGATTGGATGAGGGAGATGAGAGAAAAAGTAATCACAAATGAATTCATAAACTTAGGAATTCTGTGGATTTCCACCCTAGGGGAGAAAAATTATTTAATGACATGGAGAAAATTGTGCCTACAATATGGTGCCTGGAGGCTGAATGTCTGTAGTTTGGAGATAGGGCACTTGTTCTAAAAGTTTTCTTTGGGAGAGCTCATCTATGCTCATGGATTTAAATCCCAAAGTTTCAGATATGCACATATCTGCTGAATATTTTTTATGCAAAGGTCCAAATACAAAGTTAAGGCCAAACTTATAATAATGCCTCCTAAAGGAACTCTTTTGGGATGTAGTTTTTCTTCTTAGTTTTATATATCACCATCCACCACTGTTACACATACTAATAATTTAAGACTCATGTGTGGCTGTGACCTTTATCCTAAATCTACTCAGGCCTCTAATAATGCCTCTGCTCTTGCAACAATCAGTTATCAAGTCCTGCCAATTTTTCCTCTTAAGTACTTTCTGTGATCCATTTCACTCATTCTCTTGCCTTCATTCCTATTATTTCTTATGTATACTCAGTCTGTGTCATAGTCCTCTCTGTCTCCAGATTTTCACCCTTCAATTTATCATCATCAGAACTGCCAGCAATATCCAGATAAAATGCCACTCTGACTTATTCTGACACTTAGAAATTTTTGGGCATTTCACATTACCAAAACCTAGCCTGGGTTAGTGCCCTCTATTTTCCCAAATCAACTATATAACACTACCTACAGTACATATGGTATATGTGGCACATTGTATGTGCCATATATATCGGAACTGTTTATATATTATCTTATTTTGTCTAATCCTAAGAAAAATTAGAATTTTGGTCTATTGCCTAGAATTTGACTTATAGTGTCTCAATTAATGTTATGTAAATAAATAAATTATATAGATTATGCTAGATTAGTATAGGATAGTTTGGATTTTTTAAAATATTATTCCTATTCCAGTGTTTTGCACATTTAGTTATAATTAAAACACAGCTAGTCTTACCAAAAATAAAAATGTTGTCTGGAGTGCTGGAGAAAGGTACTTCATATAAAGACCGATTATCTGAAACTCAGTACCTTAGAGGGAAGGGAGGGAAAAATGAAACGAGATGAGACCAGGGAGGGAGACAAACGTAAGAGACTCTTAATCTCAGGAAACAAACTGAGGGTTGTTGGAGGAGGTGGGAGGGATAGGGTGGCTGAGTGATGGACATTGGGGAGGGTATGTGCTATGGTGAGTGCTGTGAATTGTGTAAGACTGATGATTCACAGACCTGTACCCCTGAAACAAATAATACATTATATGTTAATTAAAAAAATCTAAACCTGATAATATGTTTTGGAATGTTGTATCACAACATAAATTAAAATATACACAATTATAAAAATATTTCATAATTTAGTGCATAAAGTGAAAGTTTGCATATTTTCTTACTTTCACATAGGTTGTGAAAATCAAGAAAAAAATGTTTGACAGAGAATTGTCTGCTCTAATAAATATGGATATATATTCACATATATAAACAAAAGTGTGAATATTATTAGGAGAAAAATATCATGTTCAGAGCTCTAAATCACATTTTAATGAAGCAAGCAACCTTTCCAAAGACAAATTCACCCTGAGTCATTCAGAAATGTGGTTACAACATATAGTTAATGTATTCTTTAATTGCCTTTAGGCTGAAGTTAAATACTTCTAGCCTCTAGGCTGATGGTCTCAAAAATGTCTGATTTTGAATTTGGGAAAACTTAGGTAACATCTGGGTTTCCCAAAGTACAACAAAAACCAAAGACTCAGTGCTTAAAATTTAGACCTTTTTTGTTTCTTTGTTTTTGTTTTTGTTTTTGTTTTTTTGGGTGTGATTTTTTTCAGTTCCGGAACTTTATAATCCTATTCATTTGTAGTAAGGTGTTGTTTGAGCCTCACAATCCAGGATGGGGCAGTTATAAGGGTCCTAAGATCCAAGAAATTCTCTTTCAACTTCCAAATTAGTAAGAAATATACTTGATGAGTATACTGATACTCATCACTCCACCTCTACTACTCAATTAAGACTGTTAATTCATGTTAACACCTTTCAGAGCTGGTCATATGTCACTTCTTTCAGGAAGCCCTCCTTAGTTTATTTTTTATTTATTCATTTATCTTTTTTTTAAGATTTTATTTATTTATTTGACAGAGAGAGACACAGTGAGAGAGGGAACACAAGCAGGAGAAGTGAGAGAGGGAGAAGCAGGCTTCCCGCTGACCCTGGGATCGTGACCTGAGCTGAAGGCGGAGGCTTAATCCACTGAGCCCCCCAGGTGCCCTGCCCTCCTTAGTTTATTTGATAACCCTTTGAATCAACATGTTCCTGTCTCTCCTCTATGGACTTGAATCACAGTTTATATATTATTTGTTTGGGCTTTTATTATGACTATTTTTCAGTTATTTCTCCCTGACAATAAATGTGGAATTTCCAGTGCAGTAGACACTATTGATGCCCACTCCATCTTTGAGATCATCTGTAGCAAGACTTGATAAATCCCAGGATACTTTGGTACCCCAAGATCTTGATTCACAACTAGCCAGCATAATCTGGAAGTGCAGGGATTTAACTGGGCAAAATTCATCCCTAGAAACATGGCCCAATTTCCCTGGCCTCCGAGCAATGATTCAATGATATAATCCACAGTTTCTCAGAGAGTCCCTAAAGTATTGAACCTCAGTTAATTTTCTCATTAATGTATGTTTTTTATATTATTTCCATCCTTGCTATTTTCCTCCAAATTTCTTGTCATAAAGTCAACTTTGAGGGAATCTGATTTAAGGTAGTGGAAAACAGTAGGTGTTCAATAAATCCTTGTTGAGTAAAGCAACACAGTACTGTAGGCGACTCAGAAATCATATAAATGTCAAAGACCTATGTGAGAACAATGGAAATACTACAGTTACATTATGATATAGGTAACATTTTTCTTTGGAGTTTTCCCACTTTCTTGTGCTGAATTCTACTCTCTCCCTTTAGAACATCTTTTTCAGAAGTCTAGTGTTATGCTTTTTCCACCTTCTTGGACTCTTTTTTTACTCAATTGCTCTCTTGGGGCAACTTCCAAAGTTCCTGTTCTCTCCTTTATAGTTTTCTTCCCTCAGAAATTTCTTACAGTACAACTTATTTTCTCTAGGATTGGCTTTGTATAAACACATCCACGTCCAGATCCAAGGCATAGCGTATTTTCTTTTCCAAGTAATTTGCCTTTTAATGGGGATCTTTGAGCTATTCATTGCTATTGCCTAACCATTAATATATAATTACAAATTCTAATTGGAGAAATTCCAGGCACTGTGGTAGGTTAATAGAGGATATAGCTTTTAGAAAGTAGAAGATATTTTATATTACATCAGATACATAGTGGTTTATTTTACCTGTTTATTGGGCTAGATTTGGCTTCGGAAAAGGTTGTCTATTTTAAAATCTTTTAGACTGAAACAGAAATTTTTCCCACTCTGTAACTTAGTTCTCCTCTATTTCCTCTGCTGCTTCTCAGTTTAAGGAGTAAGACTGGTTGAGGTACAGGTTGGTAGAAGGCAACAAAAGAGAGTTTCAACATGTTTGGCATTTTTTTCCACATTTGATGATACGGGACTATATCCCCCTACCCAATAGATGTTCAACCCAAGTGCGATGACTTAAACGTTTTTTACTGCAGAGGGTTGTTGGATACTGTGCTTTCACCATTATTATTTTTTGCAAATTCAATTTATCTTTAAATTTCGTAATGGTCTTGATGTAAGGGTTTTGGTAAGCATTTGAACTTTAGATTAAAAGTGACTTCACATACATTTTTGTCATTTAAATCATTAGATTTTCTATGGGCGCCTGGGTGGCTCAGTGGGTTAAGCATCTGCCTTCAGCTCAGGTCATGATCCCGGGGTCCTGGGATCGAGTCCCGCATCGGGCTCCCAGCTCAGCGGGGAGTCTGCTTCTCCCTCTACCCCTCCCCCTCTGCTCATGATCTCTCATTCTCTCTCTCAAATAAATAAATAAAATCTTAATTAATTAATTAAATCATTAGATTTTCTGCATGATTTTAGCATGATATTTCTGCATGATATCCCTTCTTCTACTTTGTTTATAATATAAATACCTACAATTAATGTATTTGTTATCACTGTGTATAAATTCAGGGTGTTTGGCTTCTGAAATACCTCACTGGTGAGATGGTTCTATGGGACAGAGTGGTACACAGGTACCTAATTTCAACACTTGCCATATCGTATCACATCTAATATTCTCAATAAAATAATTAATCAATATGCTGTTCTTGTCAACATCTGAACTAGGGCTTTTCAACATGATGATTCACAACTTCCTACTATTTGGCATTGATTATAAATCACATCTTTAACGTATAATCAATTAAGCCATTAGGAAGATAATCAGTTGGACACTTATTAACTCAAAATGGCTTAATTTTATCTATAAAGGTATTTCTTTATGGCATAATTTTAATACCTTGTTTTAGAAGATGATCTAATTTAATGTTGTACTTACTCCTTTATGGTTGAGAGATTTTACCTTTACTGCCATTGCTTTCCCAAAGATTTGACATTATTTATGATTTTGTTACAGTTCACCAGCTTTGAGAACTCTGTAGAAACTCCACACAGGATCCTGGGATCTACTGTTGTGACTTGGGCAATTTGAGCACATTAAGAGAGCCAGGAAAGTGAAGGGGGTTAACATCTCTGACTGAAGACTACATGTTAAACACAATGTTAAGATCTTTGTACCATGTTGTTTAAGTTTCATAATGCCTAGAGTATATTATTATATTTCCCAGGTGAAGAAGCTGCATATTTGAGTTTTAGTGATTTGCATGAGATAGCCATGGTAGTAAGAATTTTTACCCATGGCTGTTGGACTGACTCAGGCCTATGCTTTAACATTGGAGAGTTAACCTTTCAACTCTGGAATTCACTTCATTCTTCCCAGTGTCTCTGACTTTTTTTTTTTTTCCTTTTTATTTATCTGAGGTCACAAATCACATAAGGAGTTTTACTTTTTATTATTTGTTAACATGGCATCTTTGGCCTTAAGGATTGAACCAATCACTTTCTTATAGAATTTGTACCATTTTACATGCTTATCACATAAGACCTCCAATTCCTCTACATCTTAGCCAACATTTTCAATTTAAGCCATTGTATTATGTGTATTGTGGTATTTCATTGTAGATATAATTTGAATTTCCCTAATGACTAATGATGTTGACTATCTTTTTTATGTGCTTATCTGCCATCCGTATATCTTCTTTGGTAAAGGGAAAGTAAGTGCTAAATATTTTGTACATTTAAAGAATTGTCTTGTTTTCTCATTAAGTTTTGAGAATTCTTTATTTACTTTGGATACAAGTCCATTAGCAGATATATGATTGCAAGTATTTTTCCATGTCTATTGCTTATCTTTTTATTCTTCTATTCTTGTATGCTCTCCCTTTGGAGAGAAGTTTCATGTCCTGAAAAGTCTCTCAAAGCAATAAGCTAAGGCACTCATAGTGTTCATTTCACTTATACGGTTTCTGTTACTTAGTCATCACTGTTGCTTGTTGCTTGATAACCAGGGTCCTGAACATCAGTGTTTCATATATTTTGTTTGCTTCTTTGACTGTTTCATTTGGGAGGGTAAATCCCATTCCTGTTGCTTCTTTAATGGAAGCTAAAATCCCTTGATCAACATAAATGTTTTTAGAGACTTTTTCATCAGGAGGATTTGCAAATATTTTATCAGAATTTAATCTCTGTAAGACAATCCCTTACAATATATCATTCCTTTTATCTCTTTCCCCTCACCATTGGAAACTCACCTCTAACCTAAAGCAAAACTAGAAGTTAAATGTCACCTTATGATCCAAGTGAGATTTTTCCTTTTCCCTAAATGCTACAGCCCACTCATTTTAGAGACATCTGTACACTGGGAGGCTCATGCTCGATCCCAGGTTCACACAGCATCTTAAGCTTCTTTTTGCCCAGCTTCTCTGAAGCATTTGATACAATTGCCCCCCTTAGGAAAAAAGATATTTTCCTCTATCTACTTGTGTCTACGTTTCTAAATATTTCTGGCCTTTTTTTTTCTTAATCAGACTTCTTTTTCTATACAATGTCTTCCTCAGTTTATTTTATCCAGATCCATTTCTGTGAAGGTACTTTAAAATTATTTCTCTCTCTTTGGTCTTTCTCTGAGAATCAGTCACCTATCCAATGCTGACTTAACCTTTCTATTTGACTATCTACATCTCACCTTAATCTCAATGCTTCATTCTTAACACCACTTTTTCCTCTCACCTCCCCCCCTCCCCAGTCAGTTAGCAAACCTAATGGGCTCTACTCTAAAATAGTTCAAGAATCTGACCACTTCTGTCCTCTTCACAAAGTCTAACTGTAACCTGTGCCACCACCAACTCTCACCATAGGTTATAGAACTAGTTCCTTACTGGCCTTTCTTTTATTATTCTTGTCATTTTGTACTTCTATAATAGTCTTTCCACTTCCACTTTTGCCTCTCTATTAATTCAACCTCATAATAACCAAGTATTCTTTTAAAATCTACATCAGATCAAATTGCTGCCCTGATGACAACATTTTAATGGTTTCTTGTTACACTTAGAGCAAAAGCCAAAAGCCTTTACCTCATTCCCAAGGCCATGCTGTTTTCTTTCACCTTTCCCTCTTTTACTGCCTCTATACCACAAATGGGGCTCCTACCATTCCACTGTCCTCCTTGATTTTCTTTCTAGCAGTATCTAAAATTATTTCATCTATATTTATTAACTTTTTCCTCAAAAAAAAAAAATAGAGGAAAACTTTACTTCTCTTTTTCTCCTCGTATATCCAGTGCTTAAAACAATGCTTGGCTCAATAAACATTTTTATTTATTTTTATTTTTTATTTATTTATTTTTCGTACAACTCAGTGACTTTTGGTTTATTCACAAGATTGTGCAACCATCGCCGCTGCTTAATTTTAGGATATTTTCATCATTTCTCCCCCACCCCCAAGAAACCCCATTCCTCTTGGCCCCTATCCTTTCCCAGCCCCTGGCAACCATTAATCTACTTTCTGTCTCCATGGATATGTCTGTTCTGTGCATGTCACACACATGGAGTCACACATCGTGTGGTCTGTTGTATCTGGTTCCCTGAGCATCGTGTGTTCGGGGCCCATCCACTGGACAGCTTGTGTTAGCACCTTGCTCCTGTTTGTGGCTGATACTCCCATGTGTGGGTGGACCATATCTTATTATCCACTCATCTGTTGGTGGACCTTTGGGTTGTTCCCACTTTCTGACTACAAGAAACATTTTTAAATAGAAAAAAAATGGATGCAATGTTTTCTTACTGACTTGAATTTATTTACTAAATCCTAAGCCATGTCATGACCATTATTATGCTTCTCTCTTTATTATATTTTGATGGCATGATTACTTCCTTCTGTTATTTCTGTCATTTTCTCTTCTTTCCATATGTGATAGATTTATTGCAAAGATAGCCCCTGTTCTTCCTTCTGTCTGAACCTGCTCTTTCCTATGGACATTTGTAGTTCCTTCCATCATGATATGGTCTTTCTTTCTCCATGCTTTGAATTTGAGTTGAACTTGTGTGGTTTTGGTCAATAGAAGGCAGCTGAACTGACAATCTTCCATTTCTGAGCACGGGACTAAAAGGTCCTATGTGTTTTTGCTCTCTTTGTCTCATACTCTGTTTCTATCATTTGAACAAAACTGAGATAGCCTGCTAGAGGATGAGAGACCTAAAAGGAGAGTCCAGTTTTTCCAGGTGAGCCATCCTAAGTTAGCATAGAGCTAGCTGTCTGCCAGATATACCAAAATTATGAGAGGTGCTTACCTGACTGATACACACTTGATAATAAATGAATGGACACACCTATAAGAGGAATAGACACTCATCCCACACATAGATTTGTTAACACTAATTGATGCACATTGTTTTACTTGCATGGATTTTGGGGCCATAGTAATAATTAACTGATATACTCTAATTTCTGCTTTCTCTTCTAGTCAAAATTAAGAGTCAAATAGCAATTCTTATATAAACAGTTTTATGGATTTCTATAAAGATTATACCTTCTTGATATATAAGTATTTAAAAATTGTACTTGGTTACATATGTTAGAACCTCAAGTTCATTTTTTGTTCTCATGTTTTGTATATTTTCCTCTTAAGTTCTATGGTGGCAGAAACTAGATCTCTTGTTCGCCAGACACATAGTTCAGTGCTTATAACATGATGAATGTTTAGATATATCTTCATAGAAGTAATAAAAAATGAATAGGTATGTGTACTTAGTCTTCTCCCAAATTATTTTTCCAAATAATAATTCATATTTTAATGGCAGTATGATGCTTTCCATTGTGTATAGTTTAGAATTTTTTTCTTCTTCTGAATTTATTTATTTAAAAATGTTAAGTAGCACTAGTTTTTATTAATGAACAAAATAGGCATGGTTTCAGCCCTTGTGAAACTTGAAGTGGCTTGTAGAAGATTTTAAATATATGCCATGAGAATTATTGTAAATAATACGCATTTATCAGTTTTCTTTGATAATCTTTTCTTTCATATGATATGTTATTGCATATGCTAATTTAAACAGACTTCCTCTGCTGGCTTCTGAACATAATAGTTGATAGTGCTTTTTGGATTACCTTCTTCCTTTGTCCACCTCAGTTTTATATCCCAATGTATTTCTCTCTGTTCATTTGTTCACACATCTATTTTTTTTTAAAAAGCATATGGCAGACTGCTAAATGTTGTCAAATTATACAGTTGGGTGGACTTCCCTTTACCTTCAGTAATACTTTTCGTTTCATCATGTACATTTATACTTTCTGTCTTGAGCTACCTCGAGCGGCAACTGAGAATTCCAGAAAGGAGAAACTGGAGTAACTTCAGGCAATAGTGATCACTGAAATGTGTATGCTGGCAGAGGGCTGGTAGTGCCATGCCATGGTACCTTTCCTGCCTATAGGCTTCCTCTAGCATCTGGGCTAAGATAGTAGTTCCATTTTTTCCCACTAGAGAATTTCACTTAAGACCTCAGCAAACCCTGGAGCTTTGGGTCTGTGAAGAAAGGGACATAACTGTTGCTGGTGCTCAGGAGAATCCTGCTATTTAAAAAAGGGTCTGGAAGGAAAAGTTAAGTATAACTTCGAAAGTAAGTGGTGACTGAAATCCTTTTTGACCTTGACATTCAGAGCTGGAAATTTTCCTTAAACTCAGTTTGACTCAATTGTTGGGCATTTCAAGGTGACTTCTCCTGTAGCAGTTGATCTCAGAGAAAGTAAAAAGAGCCCAAATCCTTTTCTTATTGTCTCAAAATCCTACCGATACATTGGCATTTATCAAAAATGGATCAGAACTTCCTTGATTTAAGAATTGGAAAGAAATATCATGATCTAAGGCTTTCCTATACACTTAGAAATGTATGTGCTTTATTAAAAAAAATCAAGGAGCTGATATTAAAATTGGTCTTTTTCTTATAAAGTGACTTCTGCTGGAGTCCATTTGCATGGACCGTACTATTACCTCAGTAGTATTTTTATTCTTATATAAGTTTATAGTTCCTGCTTTAACCTGAAACTAAAAGCTCCAGAAATTTAGGAAGTTGTTTTTTGTTTATGGATTTTAATTTGCAGTTAGAGATTTGGGGAAGTTCTATTCTCCAGAACTTATATGGTATAAAATACAGTGGTTGTTATTTTTATAACACCTTTCCCTTATTTCTGACTCAGTTTCCCATCCTAATGTGACATATTTGTCTTTCTTTCTCCCTCCTTCCCTTCCTTTCCCTTTCCTTTCTTCCTTCCTCTCTCCCTCCCTCTTCCTCCCTCTCTCCCTTCCTTTACTCCTCCCTCCCTTCTTTTATCCTTTCCTTTCTTTCTCTTTCGTTTCCTTTCTTCTTTCCTCTTTCTTGGTTTGAATCAGGCTGTGTGCTAAATATCATGAAAGTATACTGATCAGACCATGCTGTTGTCTGTATCCTCTTGTAGATGACAATTTAGTTGGAAATTTTACATTACTCAGGCCTAGTGATTCCTGTCAAATCACACTGCACAGGAATCTACCATTTATGATTATGGCTAGTTATATTGAAAAGATCACACACAAGTAAAACAATAACCAGCTCACTGTAAAGAGAAAACTTTGTAGAAATAATATAATTTTGTTTTTGCTTTTGTCTCTGTGTCCTACTTGACAAAAATATAATTTTTGTTTTAAAGTTTTAAAAATGATTTCATATGTATTTTCTTTCATCAACCTAGCATCACTCTGAGTTGACAGGATGTTTTAATGGATTTGCATTATCATGATAACTAAGCTGAGTCTACATTTTTCAGAATTTTCTTCCCTGTGTAGTTCTAAGTTAATGTAGGACACAAGAGACAGTTTGCATTAAAGTTGAAAGGTGGGAGTAAAGCAGTGGCCATATTCCTTTAACAATCATAAGGTTGGTACAGGAGTTCTAGTACTATTTCAGCTCATACTGTTGATTATCTCCTGGCTCACCCTACTGGCCTGGGGTAGCAGCAAGGTCCACAGCCACTTCAACTAACGTCAGATCCTGTGTCACCTTTTCTAACTCACAGATCTTCATGAAAAAAGGTACCAGCTTCTCCTATGAGTAATCTGTATCATCAAAGTGGAGACTCAAGGGTGGAGGTAAGACATCCACATGGGTTCCAGTATATCCTGTGGGTTCCATTATATCCTGTGGGTCCCTGTTTGTCCTTGGTTTTCCTCATTTTATATCTTTCCTTCCAAACTCCTAGCATCAGTCCCCAGAACCAAAGGCACAGGTAACAATCCTGCATAGACTATGTAACCAGCTTCTAAGTGGTATAAAGTTAAATTCCTCTAGTAAATCCCTTATTCTATATCACTCATAGTAGTTCTGCTTCTCTGACAGAAACCTAACTGACAGAGAGAGATATTACTAGGCTACATTTGTAGATGAAAAAATGGAATCTCAGAACAAATTATATAGTTAGTAAGTGACAGACATGGACTCAGTCCAGGTCAGTATAAATCTGTGTACTATAATAACTTGATAAATTAAGAGATTAGGGTGGTATGGAATGGACTGGGAAATTTTCTGAAGGTACTGGAGTTATTACTTATATTATCAAAAGTGAAGTTAGAGGTCATGTACATAAAGAATTAGATCATGAATATAATTCCCACTTTAGAGCTTTCATGTTTAATATCTCTGGTGAACTCTATTTTCTTCTCTTAGATTTCTGCTACCATTTTTACTTCCCTCCAATCATAGTCTAGGCTCTATCAGGATTTGAACTTGAATTTCTACTTTGAATAGCCATTCTTCTTTGCAGTATCTTCTCAGAATTAGCTCTACTCATCTATATTTGCTTATTGCCAAGATCTGTGATATACATATTACTTATTGCTAAAATGTGTACGTATATATACGTGTGTGTGTGTGTGTGTGTGTGTGTGTGTGTGTGTGTATAATTCTCATTTTAATTTTAGATTATCAATTTGGACATGGCATTCAAGGTTAGGAAGTTTCATCAGATAAGAACAAAGAGAATAACTATGCAATACCTATTGCATGCTGGTAGACTCTTTTCAAGGGAACATTTCATCCTCATTTCAAGTAGGACACAGAGACAAAAGCAATTTCTTGAAAAAGGAGAAAATGATAGCGAATATATTTCTTGGAAGACAGTGCTTTAGCTTTTCAATGTATTTCTAGTTTAATTTATTCCCAAATCATTGGTCTTGGATAATAAATGATTCTAAATACATTTTACAGTTTGACATAAAACTTAGAAATACTGGTTTAATGTCTCAATTTATTCTATTTATTAAATTAAATATTATAAATATTTAAAAGTACTGAACAACAACCAATGTTTGCCATGGGGGGAAAACAAATGTATTAACCAGAATTTGGTAGTCTAAGTTTATAATGGGTAGTTTCTTACCTTAAATATGTTATAGAAAGGAATGGAATACAAATTTAAGATTAAGATAAATAATTCTTCTAAATAGACCTATATGCCTTTCTGAAAGCAAATTTTATAATGAGCAAATAATTAGCCTGAGAAACACAGCTGGATGCAAAGTCTATACTTACTCACTTAGCAAACATATTTGAAACCATGTACTATGTCAGGAATTGCCCTAGGTCCTGGGAATACAGTGAAAAGTCACACATCGTCCCTGGATAGGAAAGGGCTACCTAAACACTTGAATTGTATACAGGCTATGATTGGTAGAGGTATGCTCAGATAAAGAGGTCGAGGGGTCCAGTCCATATCTCTCAAATGGACCAGGGAAGGTAAATAGGGATAAGTTTGGGCTTTGAAACATAGAAATTAGTCTAAGCTTCAAGTCAAGTGGAATTACAACGTAAGAGAAGTCAATCTATGGTGAAATGTGAATTCTAATAGTGAGAGATGGTTCCTGAACTGCCATTCTGTCAAGATGTTCTTGGCGATTATTAGCTCACATTCCTAGTTCTTCTCCCTCCCATCCTTTTATATCAGAATGCCACAAACCAGTGTTAATTGAGATCCAAGTTACATGAATCACACCAGAGAAGTGAAGCCTATATCCCAAAGGATTCTACCATTTTGACGGTATGGGTGATGGGGAAGTATATTGAATAGTAAGACTATCTGGTACATTGCTAATTGGGGAAAAAAAAAAAAAAGTTTTAAATTTCCTGTTAGTGGCAGTAAAGCCAATGCAGAGTAAATCATTTGGAATTCATTTTTTTGTCAGTGAGAATTTAGGCAAACGACATAGCACATGTCTCTTTAAATGAGAGTACTCATGCTTACCTTCCCCCACCCCAACACACACGCTCACAATAATGAACCAGAATTTATATGAATCATATTAATTTAATGGTAGAAATGGCAGTAAAATGGCATTTAAACTTTTGCCAATAGAAACTCTGGCTAGAAACAGATTTCTTTAAAAAACAAAAGCAAGAAGAACTGTATCTTTTAGATAGTCCCTCAGTCTCCTAGCTTTGCTACACTAGAAGGCAGAGCGTGGGAGGGAAAGAGGGGGAGAGATGGGGGGGGAGAGATATACAGAGATGGAGAGAAAAAGAGAGAGGGAGAGAGATTTTTTTTTTTCTCTCTCTTTTGCTGTTTGACCTTGTAGAGTTGCAGAAGTTAAATGGAGCACAGGTTGGGAACATCCATTGTTCTCATCCCAGCTGCTCTGAACTCAGAGAGCACATTGTCAGTGAAATGGAAAAGAAATTAGCAGCTCATTTTGTGCAAAGTGAACTTTCTCTCTCTGTCTCACTCATGCTTGATGGGCACACTCACTTTGATAAATCAGCCCTTATGCCTTATTGCCATGCAAGAACTGGAAGTAAGAAATGTCAACAGCACCCCCTGCTTTCATTAGAACTAACCAAGTTTTTCATCTGCCAAGATAATAGTTAACTTTTATTCAGATGCTGCCTGTTTTGGGGGAATCAAGTTGAGAGGGAAATTAGGAAGATAAAGGAGGACAGATTGCTCAAATGCCCGAAACTATGAAGCACTGAAATAGTTTTATGCTCTCTGTATTAGCAGTGACTGTGATAGGGTCTGATTCTGCATGCTATTGTGAGGAGGCTGTACCTCACTGCACACCTCTGTTCTCCTTGCACACAGAGTTCAATTAGCAGTTAAAGGAGATTTCAAATAGATTTTAAAAATTAGTCATTTTTGAGACCTTTATAGAAAAATTTTAACTTGGTCATGTTTTTAGCTAGCCAAAAAGGAAAAGAATAGAAAGTCAGCAGGAGCTAGCTGAATGTGCAAATGTGGCGTCATTGGAGCATCTAGAGATGAGAGCAGACTCAGTATCTGCTGAGTAGCCAGCAGTTCCAGGACCGTAAAGGCTGTTTTAAGGTCATAGGAATCACTGTCAAAATGTAGTGCATTGGCAATAGCAAATATTCAGGGAAAATTGGTGCTCAACAAAGACTGAAGGTCAGCATATCTAGGAAATTTTTTAAGTGAGTATGTTTCTTTATAAATTTGCATTCCATGAATAATGCCTTGGAAAAGGTGACCTCCTCTAGCTATCCTGTATAGGGCCACTATTCTTAGTCACTCTATTCTGGGTCTCCAGGTACATAGCCTTTAAATGTAAGAAAAGATGAGCTTCTGCAGCTTTGCCAAAATCTGTTTGGGGCCCACTGGTAAGAGAGAATGTTTGGGAGACAAATAAATGTTCCACAGATTTGGATGGCTCTAGAACCTGCGAGATTTAGGATATCATATGTTTCACTTTTCCTTTATTGTATGTCAATTGGGCAGACCTAAACAGGGGCTTATTCCTCATCAGCAACATTGTGGCCATCATTTGTATCAGTTAGAAATTATAGTTGAGTCCGTGTAATAGAGACCCGAATAGGAAATCAATCTAACGTTAGGTCTTAACACTAAGCCACCATGGATCCAAGCTCCTTTTGTCTTTATGCCTCATATTCCCTGGCATCCATATTTTTCCATTTGCAGACTTACAAGATAACTAACCACATTTGTAGTCCAGGCAGATAGCAGGGGAACAAGGAAAATATAAAAGTGAGGTTTATGTTCTTTTTAAAGATGTCTACAATGTCCAATTATATCTAGTTAGTCAGAATTTTGTCACATGTCCACACTTAACTATAAAGGAAGCTAGAAAATGTAGTCTTTTATCAAAGTTCATAGCTACCTCAATCAAATAAAGGTTCATGGGATATTAGATATTGGTTAATCATATCACAGTCTCCAGCATATCATTATTCATTTAAAAAAAAATGAGTAAGCCTTAAGCCAAATGGCAAAGTTCCTTGCTAAGAACTTATAGTCTTACAGAATGTTAGTGGAGATACTCACCATAATAAACAAATAAATATTTTAAAACACCTGTACGTAAATAAAGACATGAAATAGCAGCAACAAAAATGATATTGATTAATAGTTAATAGTCTAGGGCCTAGAATAGTTCTTGGTATAAAGTGATAAAGAAATATTTATTAAATAACTATATCACTACATATATTTATTTATTTATGTACTCTTTATAGAATGTCTACTAAATGCCAGGAGCAAAGCTAAGACCTTTATGAAACAAAGACTCAAAGATGATTACAACAAAGAGGGATATTCATAATGATAAATATATTAATTCATCAGGAAGATATAATAATTATAAATGAACATAATTAACAATAGAGCCCCAAAATGTATGAAAGAAAAACTGATAGAAATGAGAAGAGAAATAGTTCATTAAGCAATAATAGTTGGAAAATTAAGTATATTATTTTTAATAATTGATAGAACAAAAATAGGTGAAATTAACAAGGGCATAAAAGAACAATATTATCAATCACCTAGGCCTATATGACATTTTTAGAATGTCTCACTCAACATGAGCAAAGTACACATTGTTTTCAAGTGTCCATGAAGTATTCTTCAGGATAGACCATATCTTAGACCATTTAACAAGTCTCAACAAATGTATAAGGATTGAAATCATACAAAGTATATTCTACTACTATAATGGAATCAAATTAGAAATGAATAACAGAAATTGAGAAGTACCTTAACATTTGAAATAATAAATGATGTACTTTTATATAACCAATGAATGAAATAAAAAATCACAAGAGAAATTAGAAAATATTTTGAAATTAGTGTATATGAAATAAAATTATAATATATGAGATTTAGATCAATTCTTAGAAGAAAATTTAGAACTTTCCCTACAGTCCAGACCCAAATTCATAATAAATTCTACCAAATATGAAAGAAGAAATCATAGCAATCCCTGTAAACTCTTTCAGAAAATGGAGAAGGATGGAAATTTTCCAAATTTTGGGCACCTGGGTGGCTCAGTGGGTTAAAGCCTCTGGCTTCAGCTCAGGTCATGATCTCAGGGTCCTGAGAGTGAGCCCCACATCGGGCTCTCTGCTCAGCAGGGAGCCTGTTTCCCCTTCTTTCTCTGCCTGCCTCTCTGCCTACTTGTGATCTCTGTCAAATAAATAAAATATTTAAAAAAAATTTTTTTCCAAATTTTAAAAGATCAGTGCTATCCCCAACAAAACTATATGAAGACTTCAAAAGAAAACAGTAGATAAGTATCCCTAATGAATATAGATACAAAAAGCTTCAATAATATATTAGCAAATATATAAAATAGATTATATTCCATGACCAAATGCGATTTATATATCAGGAATGCAAGGTTGGCTTAATATCTGAAAATAAATGTCATGAATCATATTAATAAACAAAGCTCAAAAAGCATTCATCACCTCAGTAGATGCAGAGTCATTTGAAAAAAAACCATTGGAAAAAAAATACCAACACCTATACAAAATTAAAATTCTCAAAAACTGGGAATAAAAAGGAACATCCTCAACTGAAGAACGGTGTCTATGAAAAATCAATAGCTAAGTTTATACATACTGGTGAAAAATGAATGCTTTACTCTAGAATCAGGAACAATGTAAGAATGTCCACTTTTGCCACTTCTTTTATTTATTTGTTTGTTTGTTTGTTTATTTATTTATTTTAGAAAGAGAAAAAGAGAGAGCATGCAAGTGAAGGGAGGGAGAGGGACAAGCAGACTCCATGTTGAGCACAGAGCCTGCTGCAGGGCTCAATCCCATGACACTGAGATCGTGACCTTGACTGAAATCAAAAGTCAGATGCTAGACCAACTGTGTCGCCCAGGTGCCCCCATTTTTGCCACTTCTATTTAATGTTTTATTGGCTATGTTTTGCCAGGACTAGAAAATAAATAAATAAATAAATATGGATTCACAGAAAGTTGCAAAGATAGTACAGAGAGGCACCTGTCACCCAGTGGTAGCATCTTATACATGTATGGTATAATATCAAACCAGGAAATTGACATGAACACACTCTGCAGAACTTATTCATATTTCCCCAGTTGTACATGAACTTGTGTGTATGTGTGTGTGTGTGTGTGTGTGTATGTGTTTTTATGAAGTTTTACCAGATACAGATTTGTTTAACTGTGACCGCTATTAAGACACAAAACTCTTCTCTTACCACAAAGATCTCCCTTGTGCTATCCTTTTATAGTCAAGTACATCCCACTGTTTCTACATCCTGTCTTCAACACTGTAGCTATGTTGTAAGTCTTAAAAATCTAGTAGTGATTCCTTCACTTTATTCTTTTTTTTTTTAATCATTTTAACTATTCTAATTCTTTTGCATTTCCATACAAATTTTAGAATAAATTTATTTACAAGAAAAATTTTACTGGGATTTTGATAGGAATTACAATAATTTTACAGGTTAATTTTAGAGAATTGTCATATGTAATGTTTAAGTTTGCAAACAGTACATCTCCATTTATTTGATTTCTTTCACCAGTGTTTTGTAATTTTGAGCCTACAAGTCCTGATCATGTTTTGTTAAATCTATATCTAAATGTTTTATTTTGAGTAATTGAAAATTGAATTTTGGTTTTTGTTTTGTTTTGTTTTTGGATTTCCACATGTTCATTGCCAGTTTATAAAAATACAGCTGATTTTTTTCTCTGTTAATCTTGTATCCTATGAGCTTTCTAAACTCACTGATTAGCTCTGGACTTGTTGTTGTTTTAATATTTTGAGGTATTCTACACAGACCATCATGTCAACTGCCAACAGGGACAGCTTTATTTCTCCCCTTACAATCTATGTTTTTGTTTCCTTTTCTTGCCTTATTGCACTGGCTAGTACTTCTGATTTTTTTTGCTTTAGCCTATTAATGAAGTGAGTTAATTGACTTTTGAACACTGAATCAGTCTTGCCTCCCTGAAACAAACCCCATTTGGTGTGATATATTACTGCATTAAATTTAATTATTTGTTGAGAATTTTTGCATCTGTGTTCATGGGGGATATTGAGCCATAGTTGCCTTTTTTTTTTTTTCTTTCATTTTGATATCTTTCATTTTGGTATTATTTTCGTAATACCACCTTATACAATTAAGTTTGACATCCCTCACCCCTTCTTTTTTCTGGAAGAGATAGTGTACCACTAAAAGTGTGGTGTAATTCTCCAGTGAAACAGTCTGGGCTTTGAGATTTCCCTTTTAAGTGTTTATTAATTTTAATTTTACTTCTTTAATGGTTATAGGATTATAACATCCTTTAATGGTTATAGGGTTATTCAGATTACCTATTTTATATTAGAATAGTCTTGGTAGTTTATGCTTTTCATGTAATTGGTGTATTTCATTTAAGTTGTCAAACTTACATGTATAATCTTTTTTATAGTATTCTTTTATTATCCTTTTTATGTCTTTGTAATCTGCAGTGATGATCACTAATTCCTGATATTGGTAATTTGTGGTGACTCTCTTTTTTGTCAGTCTTGCTAGAGGTTTGTCAATTTTATTGATTTTTTCAAAGAACCAGCTTTTTTTCTTATTTATTTTCTTTATTGTTTTTTCTGTTTTCAATTTAATTGATTTGTGTTTTATATTATTTCTTTCACCGGGGTTGCTTTGGGTTCATTTCCTGTTTTAAAAAACTATTAATGTGGGAGCTTATATTATTGATTTGAGACCTGTCCTCTTTTATAAACTGAGCACTATATTATAAATTTTTCTTTAGTAATGTTTTAGCTACATTCTATAAGTTTTGATTCTACATGTTATATTTTCATTTTTATTCAGTTCAATGTATTTTTTAAAATTTCACTTAAGACTTCCTGTTTGACCCACAGATTATTTAGAAGTGTGTTATTTAATATCCAAGTATTTGTAGATTTTCTTCTTAATTTCCTATCATTGATCTGTACTTTGATTTCATTGTGGTAGGGAGACCCACTCAAATAATTCCAATGATTTTAAATATGCTGAGGCTCATTTCCTGGCCCAGAGTATGGAAGGCGATATTCAGTTAGCAAAATTACAAACTATAAATTCTTGATACATCTAATATGAACCATAGTCATTAATTGAAGTAAGGAAACAGATGAACAGTGTAAAGAATAATGTAAGGATTGTAAGGAAAGAAAACAAATAATAGTTTGTTTTGACATTGAATCATAAAAAATAGTTTGTGAACTTTCTGATTATTCTGGCTGTAAATATCATAAATAATTTTCACAGTCTTTTTTCTGTATCACAACTATGAATGTGGATATAAGTCCTCATTGCTAGAAGGCTGTGTTAGTTTTTCTTTTTCAACATCTTCTGCTTTTCCCTAATAGTGGCCCAGTTTTCCTGTTGAAACAGTATCTAGTCTTCATTTTCTTTATATAGGGTCAGTGAAAGAACAGTTTAGTAATAAGTTATAGTCATCTTGCTAAAGAATTTGAATCCTCAGCAAATTCGTGGAGAGATTGGGGAATAGCTGGAAGCAAATCATCTGAAGTATCCTTATTGATGCTTTCTTACCAGCCTATTCCAGTTGTTAAGCAGTTGTACTAATAGTCTTTTTGTGGTCCCAATTCTTGCTTGATGTCCTTTCAGAATTTTCTGGTTCTTGACCATTTCAAAGAATGGACACTTAAGTCCCCACGTGTTTTGCGGAACTGGATTCCCACACTAGTAACCTTCCACCAAAGCCCCATGTTTAAAAAGAAATAGTTTATAGTTTTTACAACCAAACTTGATTGTGATGATAAAAGGAGTTTTCTTATTTAGAGTGTTGTGCTGCTGGGAATATAGTGCATTCTTGTGTTTAAAAGTCTAGGTTTTCATTGGGTAGAGTATGTGCTATGGTGAGTGCTGTGAATTGTGTAAGACTGATGATTCACAGACCTATACCCCTGAAGCAAATAATACGTTAAATGTTAAAAAAAAAAAAAAAAGTCTAGGTTTTGGGACGTGTGGGTGGCTCAGTTGGTTAACGGTCTGCTCATGTTCCTAGCATCCTGAGATTGAGCCCTACATCAGGCTTCCTGCCCTCTCCTTGTGCCATTCCCCTTGCTTATATTCTCTGGTTCTCTCTCTCTCTCAAATAAATAAAATCTTAAAAAAAAAAAAAAAAAAGTACAGGTTTTGTCACATACTACCTGTGAAACCTTGGGGAAGTTACACAGACTTCTCATTTCTCAACTGGGGCTATTAATGTTACTTACCTCAGTGAAGTATTGTGAGGATGAAAAGAGTTACTGGTAAAGAGCTGAGAACAGTGCTTAACCCTTATTAAATATTCAAAAAATATCAGAAACCTCTTTCTATCAGTTACTTAAGAAAAACATCACAAAGATTGCCAAATTTCAAGAGATTTTTGAATATTGGAGGGAGTAAAAATGCAGTCTGTTTATTATCTTGTGAGAAGTTTTGAGTAAGAAAAGATGAAAAAGTCAAGTAACCACAAAAATGGAAGTCTGTAGAACACATATAAGAAACTAAGGTAAAATTGAACAAGCCTCTTCATATCATAAGACAGTGCAATGGTTCAGTGAAAATAGAGAAGAGACTTTACTGTGGTGCCAAGGAAATACTGAGGACTACCATGAAAATTCCCACACATCTGCCCTTAGGCGTCATTCAGAATTAAGCTTAAATCTGACTTTATTCCAGACCTTTCCCAACAATTCTACCTTCTTCATGACCTTAATATAGTGTAATTAACCTGGCAATTAATTATTATTTGCAGGAAGTTTTCGGTGACTTTTGGTTCTCTTTGCCCTCTCTCTTCACATTTATTTAACTCTGAGTTTCTGTCTAATTCATTCTCCTTTCTTTAATCTTATTACTACTTCTGTAATGTAGACCTTCATCATTCATACCTTAACTTCACAATAGCTGCTTAACATGCCTTCCCACTTGAGTCTTGATGCCTCTTCCCTGGTGACTTATCTTTATTTCTCTTTCTTTTCCAATATATTCTTCAGTCTGTCACCAGACTAATGTGTCTCAAAGTCTACAGTTGCTACCTTTGAACCTAAGCCTTTTCAGATCCCTGTCTCCTGCTAAACAGAACTGTTATCTTCTGTATTCTCTTTAGCATTAAATAAGACCTATCACCAACTGGAAAACATTCCCTTTTCCCTACCATTTTTGTCACATTTTGAGTACTGGTAAAGAGTATATTTTATTCCTATTTGCATCCCTCATATCCTAGCAGTATATTTTTCATATGGTAGTATTGCTTAAAACCACCCTAAATTGAAATAAAGTGCTATCTAATTGTTACTTATTTGTGTATCATATCTTTTTACTTTTCTTCTTTGAGGTAAGAGATCGACCGTATTTTCTCATTCCTTCTACAGCACCTAACAAAATACTCTGCATAAAGTGTTAAATCAAATTGAGTTGAATTGGAAATCTTAGGAACTGGAAGAAGAGGCAACCAAGTTTGTTTTATTTGATTTTTGTTGCTTATTTATTGTAAAGCTTTGGACACTTTACCTAAATATACAGTACTTCATTTTCCTCATCCCTTAAATGTCAGTAATGGTACTTTCTTTCCTCCCTCGGTACATGTGGAAATAATTAATGTATTTTGTAAGGGTTTGGAAAATGCTGGAGAAGAATGCTATTAATCATCATCAGTAGCAGCAGGAGAAAAGACTTGCTAAGTACTGATATGTGTGTGTGATTCTCCGCAGAGCAAGATAAGTAGGCAAGTTCCTTGTCCTCTGGGAGCTGACAATCAAAAATGCACGACACATCCAGATGTAACATACTAAGAGAAAAATATACTCAAGGGCACCCAAAGACAAATGCCAAAATCAGACTGTGAACTTCTTAAAGTCAGGTATAAATGTACAATGCATTAAACAAATTAATAAACTGATTGTGTCTTGAGAAATTTCATCATTGGCATATATTAGGTAGTCTTGGTACCAACTCAGACATGTTAGCAACAAGGGCTAAATGAAGATAGAATACAGGCATAGAAAAAGACTTCAGATTCATAAAGAATCCTAAATTGACTAGGCTGCTGGACTGTAGCTAGAATGGGGTGTGTGTGTGTGTGTGCGCGCGCGCACGTGCGCGTGCGTGTGCTTGTGCTCACACAGAGGAGTGCTCATTGGGAGGTGGGTGATGTAGAGGGCAAGGATTTAGAACAAAATCAAGAAGAAGCAGTTTGTCATTTTATAAATGTGGCCCATTAATGATTTTTTAACTCACCAACTTGTTTTAGGTAAAGAAAAATGTTGTAATGGTGGTAAAATGTGATAGAAGTCCTTTGAGAAGAGAGGTATGGCATAAGTGATTTGATTTGAACAAGACTGTAGAGTTTCTACTCTAACTTCCTACAAGCTAAATAGGATGTCTATTATCCTAGTTCAATGCCTTGGACAGATCTTAGAACCTTTAGGAAAATAAAGAACAATCAAGAAACTGAGTGTTTCACTGAAATTATCACATAATTAATTGCATAGACAGAAAACAATAATGAAAAATCAGACTCGGTAGTATGATAGAACATTCAGTTTCTGACCAGGCATTCTGGCCATGTATCAACATAGAGCTACTGCACTAGTTCGTATTAATCCTGAGTTTAAGATGGTCCATAATGGTGTTAGTCCCAGAAAAATTGAATAGGACTACTTAGCCCCTAGCTACAATGGGCAGCTCAGGTCCAAAGTGACTGCTTTTTGAGTCTGTATTCCAGGGGGCTGGCAGGACCCTAGGCACTTCACAACTGAATCACTTTGACCCAAAGTCATTTGTTCAATCATGGTTGACAAAAGGTAACAGAGACTTTCTACTATTTGGAAAAACAAATGGATCTCTTGGCTGTTTTCATAAAGATCGACGGGGACCTAAAATAGCCTGAGGTTAATATTATAAATCTTTCTAAAAGAGATTTTCAGAACATATTCTTTATCCCAGCATTGGATCAATCTCACAAAATGACAGATTTTCAAACTACAGTAAAGGAAAACAACTTATTCTTGAAAAAGTTGAAAATATTAAGAAAGCTTTTCCTTTTCTATTTTTGTTTTGTTTTGTTTATCCTTTTATTCTTGAACATCGACCAAAGAAAGAACTTGGGCAAAAATGTGTGATGAATACGGATTGACCTTTTCAATAGCTTTGTGCCTATTCATCTAATCTTTATTGGTGTCCAGAGAGTTACTTGGATGCCCACAGTGGGCATAGTAGGCTATATAGTAGGCTGGCATGCAGTGTCGGCCTTTAATACTGTATGGGACAAGAAAAACCCAAAACAGAAAAGGAATATGAGTAAGGAATCCAATCTCTAACCCAAGTAACCATAAAGATTTGCTACAAAATTAAAATGCACTGGGAATTTTGACTAGTAAATATTTTTGGCACTGTCCTACACATGCCAATTAAATAAAAGGAGAGTTAATAATAAAAATTAACTTTGATCTTTGGATGAAAGGGTATTTTGAGGAGATAAGAGGAAGTCTAAATTAAAATTGAAACAGTGAGCTTAGGGACAAGACTTCAGGGAAAGAATAAACACTTGTAAACAAAATGGAGCAGACTATATCATATTTATACCACTTCTTGATAGGTCTTAACAGTTTTATTTCATAAAGTACTAAAAAATTTGCCCCATTTTTTCCTCTTGTATATTTTATTCAAACTTGTTGACATTTTTTTTCTCTTGTATTGGAAAGTTTTTGGTAGCAGAATTACCTGATTTGCAGTTGTAGCAGTATCACTTATTGGTATAACCAAAATGAATGAATGTTCAGATTGTCCTTTGAATAATAGGAAGCCATGTTGATAGCGTTGACTTCGCTTTACCTGTTACATGGCTTACAGTCTCTGTTTATTATTCTGACTCTGTGTGTGTGTGTGTGCGTGTGTGTGTCTAGATATATGTAAGAATTGTTTCTATCCCATCTTAACTGTAACTTGGGACTGAAAACAGGGTCCAATCTCATTACCTTTGAGGTTGGAGGACACCATAATAGTTACAATGACTGGTTGTTTAAGAATGTTTTGTCTTTTAGCCAGACTGTCTGACTGGGGAACTGCATTATGAAAGAAGTCTGGAGGGTGTGTCCACTAGCCACTGTAATCTGGGCACGAGGATATTTTTAGGAAGGTAATCCCTCATTCTTTTTGTTTTGAAAAAGAAAGCTTGACCAAGAAAGCTCTCTATGAAACTGATAGACTAAAATAAAGCATTTTCAGTGATAGTGACAAAAATGAAGACACAGTGAAGACGTCTACTAAGATGGTTTCTATACTGAAAATATACAATTTAGAAAAAAATTTAAAACTGGAATCATATTTAATGACATTTTGAATTTATGGTATGTATATATCACATGCATGTGCATGTGTTTCCAAAAAATTACAAACTGACCAGTGCAAATATTCTTATAAGTAAGAAATAAAGATTGGCTAAAATTGGAAAGTCAGT
>CM052889.1:28422906-28442078 GCA_028534135.1 Potos flavus
AGGCAGAGGCTTTAACCCACTGAGCCACCCAGGTGCCCCAAGAAAAAATTATTTTAATGGTTTTAGTCTATTTTTTTAAAGATTTTATTTATTTATTTGACAGCGAGAGGTCACAAATAGGCAGAGAGGCAGGCAGAAAGAAGGGGGAAGCAGGCTCCCCGCTGAGCAGAGAGCCCAATGCGAAGCAGGGCTCGATCCCAGGACTCGATCCCATGACTCTGACTGAGATCATGTCCTGGGCCGAAGGCAGAGGCTTTAATCCACTGAGCCACCCAGGCACCCCAATGGTTTTAGTCTTATATGTACAGAATCACTAAGAGTGTGAAGGAGTCCCTTAGATCTGTAATACATTATCACCTTTTATGGGGAAAATTCCATGAGAATGATATTATCCAGTTTGAAGACTAAATGAAGATTCTCCTTTCCAAATTTCTGTAAGGGTTGTTTTTTCTATCCTTGCTATTACCTGCTACATTTTTATAGTGTCTGTTATAGAATCAGCTGAGTGGGTTTTTCATTGAAATGTTATTGACTCTAACAGAGCCTCAGGAGAAGTTGCTGTGACCCTTTTTTAATACTTGTGTATCAAAGCTGTCTTTAGGTCATTGTTTCTAATTCGGGCCCTCTTCTGCCACTTACTAACCTTTCTAAGCCTCAGTTATCACCTGTGAAATGAAGTAATTGAGTGTAATTCCTAATATTAAAAGAGAAAAATAAAAAAGAGAAAAAGAAGGAGAAAGAGGACACAAAGAATATTTGGATACCTTTGCTTTACGGTCTATTAGAGAGAGACACCATTTGTCGTCCACAGATCACGCACTGTAGAAAATGCAATGTTAAGGTAGCAAGTGCAGCTCAGAGCTCTGAGGCCCCAAATGCATGCACATTGTTATGTAATTTTTCTTTGGTGCCAGGTGGGTGCACTGTTTGCCAGAAATTCATACTTCAGAAATAAAACGGTGCACACCCAGACAAAGAGCTTGGTTGGGATGTCTTTGTTCGGGGAACAATTAAAATGTATTTGTACTGAGTGATAAAAACCTTCCCCAAATGTGAGGCACTGCGGCAAAGCACAATGTGTGGTTGTACTTTTCCGGTGACAATGTAAATGCTATTCCCCTTCACTTGCCAGTTATTATGGAACTAAGGTAGTGAAATTAAAAAAAAAAAGAAAGAAAGAAAGAAAGAAAGAAAAGAAAAAAGGGAAAAGTATTAAAGAATAGCCTAAGTTTTCATCCAATGCCCAAATGTTCAATATATTGCAATTTTTAACTAACTTAGAATTAAAAATCTGTGGAACTTTGCAACATAAAAGGAAGAGACATTGGATTGATAGTTAGAGAAATGTTATTGATCCTAGAAGTCTCTTGGGCAGTCACTTTCTTTTATGGAATAGGAACTGTATTTCTTAGTCCGTTTCTAAGTGGCTTTCACAAAACCATGGTCTCTGGCCCAGGATGGTTCGTTGACCACATGTATTGTTTTCCTTGGCAGTTTTACTCCTCAGACAGAGATGCTCAGCCCCAGATCCCTACAACTAGTGAGAAGAGAAGAAAGAATTATATTTCCTACAGATAAATTGTCCCGCTAACAGTAAGCTAGGCTTTCTTCACCAGTGAATTCAGTCACCACATTAAATGTTGACTAGGCTATTGTAGAATTGTATGGGGCTTTCTTGCCTGTTGTACTCTCAAAACAAGAGTTTTGGAAGAACTTTGTTGGACCCACAAGGCAAACCCTACCAACATGATTTCTGTTTGTTGGAAGGTTGTACCCTTTCAGGGCTTGAACTTTGTTCAATACTTGAAAAAGTATCTCAGCCATAGCCACATTTTGTTTTCTTCAGATCAAATTTTGCAAAATCATTTGTGATAGGAGCCACTGTGTGTTCACTCAAGCCAGATCATCTCTCATCCAGAAAGGGAAAATCAATTTTAATTCTTCAAAGAAGAACAGCATGTGGTATTTGTTATTTATATTTAAAGAAGGGTCATTAAACACTTCTCCCCCTCTACCTGGAGGCTTAAAGAGGGAATTTACAGGAAACAATATATGTGGATTAGATTATATTTAAGGCCAAATACCTTACAAATGTCTTTAATATTCTGAGAATAGTCCTAAACTAAGAGTTGAAAATAAAGGGAGAGTGTATCTGAAGATCTGTTATTTTAGTGGCAAATTCAGCAGATCATACCACTTAACTTAGATTTGGATTATAGCTTGTATTTTTATGTGGCAAAGTTTAGCTTTCACAAAGGAAAATTTTGTTAACAGACAAATTGTCTTGGAATGTCATTTTCAGCAGTGAATGTTCATGTATGTTAGACACCTAATCACATTCAGTTATCAAAAGTCGTAGGAAGTAGGCACTTGAATGAATGAATGATTACACAATGCATTTTCTGGGGAATGTGGGGTCACAGGTGGCTTCTTTCATATCAAGACAGTGTATCTTATTTTTCAGCTTTAGTTGACCTTCCATTCTTGATCTTACCTTTTCTTTTCTTGGAGAGGCTATTTAATTTTTCATCTAGTGGACATATAATAAAATACATAAAATATGAAGACATGTACTTATAGGGCTAGGGGTAATTAAAAGTACTGACTAGGCTAGAGTTTATGCCCCCATTCAGGGGCCAGGCATTCCCTAAACATATCCCAGAAACATGATGCAAGCTTCAGATAAAGTGTGTTCTGTTGGTGTCCAGAAATAAAATGCCTGAAAATCAGGCAGTATAGTGTACAGAATAGTATGAACATATCCATAGGTGACAGAGAGCAAGGTGAGTGGATCAATAATCAGATAGACATTCATTTTGAGTACCTAGAGCATACTTGGCATGAATTAAGATATTAATATTTGTTAAAAATTGATAAATATTTAGATAGAAGATTGAAATACTAACCATATAATACGCAATTCAGTGTGAGACCTAAAGATTGAGTCTAAGTTTAGGGACTTCTACTTTTGCAGTCTAAATCCAGTAATTTTGACTTTTACCAACTTCCCATTTCTCATCTCTAAAGTGGGGATAATAATAATATTTATCTTCTGAGGATTAATGAGGAAAATATATACATATGTATACACATACATACATAATGTTTAGGAAAAAGCCCAACAGGTAAGATATGCCAGCTAAATATTGTTTTTTCTTATTAATTTCATTTTTGTCATTACTGATATATTTTTTTAAAGATTTTATTTATTTATTTGACAGAGAGAGAGATCACAAGTAGGCAGAGGGGCAGTCAGAGAGAGGGGGAAGCAGGCTCCCGCTGAGCAGAGATCCCAATGCGAGGCTCGATCCCAGGACCCTGAGATCATGACCTGAGCCGAAGGCAGAGGCTTTAATTAACCCACTGAGCCACCGAGGCGCCCCGTCATTACTGATATTTTTAACAACTACCAACCATAAATAGAAGAAAATTACAATTTCTAGTTATAGAATTTAAAGTATATTTATGAACAAAAATTATATCTTAGAGAAATGCAGATAACTAGTATTGGACAAATGACCAAATGTACTCTGAGCTTAGTCCGTTAACGATTTTTCTAAGTATGCATTCTTCATCTCCTAGGAACACTGTTGTCACCTATTTATTCATGTGGTTTCTGAAGAACTGCCCCAATTTAGCTGGGGAGATAAAAACCAAACACACTAAACCTGTGAGACATTTCACCTGGAGTCCAAAAACCTCCCAAAAGATTCATGTGTTGATTTCAGTGGGTTATGAATTTGGACAGGTAAATACTATGTATTTCTCTTCATTACCTGTAACTAAATTTAATCACTTCCTTCAATTACAATGTAGGCTTCAAACGACAGAATTATTAATAAGTTCTTGAGGCTGTCAACAATAGACACCACAGATATACTCACATTACATTGCTATTGTCACATATACCTTGAAATATCATTCAAAACTATAGTAGTTATTAGACCTGCTGCTAAATTGCATTATATATGCAACAATCATACATAGTACTGCATCACAAATTTAGCTTTTATAATTTTAATTATATTAAAATACATCTCTGATATAATTGGTTTCTCGTATAAGCTTATAGTTTATTTTATCACTTAGAATCATTGTTCTAAGAAGGCATTGTAGCCTTCACCAAACTACTAATGGGATTCATGACACAAAAAAGGTTAAGAATTTCAAAAATAAAGAGATAAGTTGAGGGAGAAAGAAACATGATTATTGTGTAATGATTGAATTATATTATGCAAAAGACTTAGTATGTTAAGTAGTTCCAGAAGGAAACCAGACTTCCTGAATGTTAAAAAAAAGGTCACCTATGAGTGTTAGGACAACCTAAAAGCAATGGGATAGACTAAACAGTAATTGGTAATATGCTCTGGCAAAGGGATCTTCAGGTTATGTATCTCTTAAAAGGATAGTTTAAGTTGGCTTCTAAATTTATCATTATATATTAGTTAAAAAGAGTGTAAATTCTGGTATACTTTAAATAATATTTTAAAATAAAACTTTTAAATCATTCTTGTAACATTTCCAATGAAATATAATTACATAAGTGATTTTAATATTCACCAGTGTTTATTTAAGTAGGCGGTACAAATGAGTTTTGTTTACAGTTGGAAACTTTACATCCATCTTTTTTTTAAAATCTTATTTCTGTTCCTCTTCCCTCATGGAATTGTATGTTTTAGAAATTATACAGATGGCATTCATTGATATTTCATTTCTCAAGTTACCATATTTCTTTGAAATTAAATATGTATGTAAGTTGAAGTTTTAAGATTATTTCTTTAACCAGAGTGTTCTAAGTGTTAAAATTATACTTTTGGGATATGTTATCATTACAATTATTATTAGGTACTTCATCAAAGCATAAATATAATAAAATTTTGACCAATAATCACTGATTTTAAAAAGTAGTATATAATTTGAAATATCACTTAATGAGATGGTTGGAGGCATGTGGTAGATGGTTTACAATGATGATCACAATCTTCCCTTCCATCTTGCATTCCTCTGCAGTATGACTTTGTATCTCCTCCCATTAAGAGGAGGGGGAATCTGTTTTCTTCCCCTTGGATATGGGCTGGCTCAGTGACTTGCTTTGACCATCAAATGTAGCTGAAATGTATGCAACATCCAGGATTAAGTCTTGAAAGGACCTGAAGCTTCTTTCATTGCCTTTTTCAAATACACTCAAGTCAGGAAGCCCCAGTTGGACTACTAAATTAGAGGAGATTATTTGGAAAGAGGCCTCGAGACCATATGGAGAGAGTAAACCCAGGCCTTCCAGCATCTAAGCAGAGCCCCTCCCTAGCCAACTTATCAGCTGAATGAACCCCAGCAAGATGAATAGAAACAGAATGTATAGAATCATGAGAAATAATTATTGTTTTAAACCACGAAGTTTGGGTATAATGTGTTATATGGCATTAGGCAACTATAAAAAGAAAGGGAGGGGGATAATTACAGTACCTGATTTTAAAAATGATCTAGTTGCCCCTGGTTTGGTGCCCTGCTGGCTTTTTCCTTAGGTCAGTGAATCAGTTTATGACTGAAATGAAGGTGGGAAAAGAGAAGCTTATACTACAAGTAGTTGAGGCTCATCATCAGTTGAGGATCTGGAAATTCTCTTAAAATCTATCCATGTCCTTGTACTTCTTTAGAAATTCTGTATGTGTATCCCAACTGAGGACCACTGTTCCAGTCTGAAAGTATGATAAAACAAGCCGTAGAATAGTGATAAGGTGTTCCTGAAGCAGGAGTAATAGAAAAGCATCAGCATAGGAACTATTTGATCATTTGAGGGGATGTCCAAACATAGTCTTGAGGGAGATCAGAAGTGGAAACTCCATTTGGGCAAAATATAATCAGAAACAGAGGGGTATAAACACCAGAGTATTTGATTTTACCCAAAGATTTACTCTGCCTTGGCTAACTTCTACTCGTAATGCCGTTAATACAATATGTGTCCTCAGGGTTATGTTGCAGGCACCATGGGGTGTTCAGTTATAGGTATATTGATACAAAACATTGATACAAAACATTTCTTGATCAACTGTCTGATCATAAGTTATATATCATTATCATATCTTAAAACAGTCCTGTACTATGGCATTATTACCATTTCACAAGGGAGAAGAATCAGAAAGTTAAAAGAAAGCAGTCAATGGCTGAGGTGGACTTTAATTCTAATTTTATATGGTGCCAGTGTCATGCTCATGCTACTATGAGTGGAATATTGGATTCATTCCCTTCTGGGTTCTTACCAGGTAGAAAACCTATCTTCATGCCAAGGTGGATAATGTGCCAGTATAAGAAAATCATCTTGAGCATATGGTGCTGTGTGAGGTCAGTTAAGGACAAGTAACTGTAGGCTTGCTGTGTTGGAGAAGGTTTATGGAGGATACATGGCCTGAAATACATTGTCTAAAATGTGTGAGTGTGGCTAAGTGGAAAGACATATGGAAAATTCAAAGTAGTGGCGTAAGGAAAGGCAAAAAGCAGAAATTGACCTTGCTTCTAGAAGATTCATTGAGAAACTGGCCTGACTAGAAAAGAAGGAATGCATAGAGGAAAGAATGAGGTTGCATATGGCAGAGTAACACAAATTACAGGTCTTGAAAGCCAAGCACTTATAATAATGTAAATAGAAGGGAAATTTTTACAATTAAAACATTAATGATATTTATTCAGCAGACACTGAGAAAAATATTTTCTTTTTGTCAAAGACCTGAAGGAACATTTCATTCCAAAATTTTATTTTCACATTGATTTTAAGGATAGTACTTAATATGTAACATTATCAATTTCCAACATTTTATACACACACACACACACACACACACACAATTTCTGTTCTTTAAGTAGTGGGTTTACTCCTGTACCTTTAAGCAGTGGAACAAGTGATATCAACCAAGGTAATTTAAGGTGAAATAAAAATAGAATATCTGCAGTCCAAAAGAAATCATGGATTGAAGAGAAAGAAGCTAAGTAAGAGTGTAGGAGGTCTCAGTCAAACGCCAGGGCATGGAGAAGAAAGAACTGCAACAAAAGGCAAGAAAGAGCCAACAGGTAGCAATGCTGGGAGCAGCTAAGGAGAACTCAGAGAAAGGCCAAAATGATGACTGCTCCAAAGCAAAGAGATATATTAATGTTTCTTTCTTTCTTTTTTTAATCTTTTTTTGAAAGTCTGAATCTTCAAGATTAATATGGGGAGAAAAAGCACACTGGTCTGACTTTTGTGGATAAAGCTTTAGGTCTTAAATGATGAAGATATTTTCCTTTGTTGTTTTATGTTTTGAAAGCTATAAAAAAGTCCCATTTTAAAGTACTTATTTCCTTGTCTTTGCAAAGGTAAGAATAGGTTCCCTTTGTACTGCCTTTGTGAAAAACTGAGGATCAAAGAGCAGAAAGTAACCTCAAAAGGTTACTTTGTCTCTGGCAGAAACAACAAGGAAGGCCCAAAAATTTGTCTTTCTGTATGCTCACTCCTTCTTTCTACAGGATGTAATAGCATCCATTAATTGAACAACTGGTTTGTACCAGGCACTTTGCATATTGTTTAATTCTCATCATTATACCATTGCCCTGCAATGTATACAATGCTCCTTTTTAATGTTAGAGAATTAATAAGGCAAGATAAATAGGTGGGGTTTGTAGCAGAGCTGAGATTGAATCCAATGGCACCAGTTTTCCATTTAATCATATCCAACTCCACACAGGGTGTTCCAGCCATCTTCATGGTCCCTTAAAGCTTCTGTGCCCTCATATTCTACCATTCCTATTCTTCCCAACTCTACTTTCCTCTCTGGCAAGGATGAGAGAGAATATAAATAGTATGATTACCTCAATGCATGTTACCTACCTGGGTTTTAATACAGTGAACTAGAAAACTCTCTGTATTAGAAGACTCTGTTGGTTGGGAATTTAAGTTTTAACCTTAAAGTTTTTTAACCATCCCCATATTGAAAGATCCTCAGGGATGGGTGCTTTTTTTTTTTTTTTTAAGAGTTATTTATTTAAATGTTAAGATTTTATTTATTTATTTGACAGAGAAAGTGCGGACAAGCAGGCGGAACAGCAGGTAGAGGGAGAGGGAGAAGCAGGGGCTTCTCTGCGGGGCTTGATCCCAGGACCCTGGGATCATGACGTGAGCCGACACTTAACCCACTGAGCCAACTAGGCGCCCCAGGGATGGACTTTGTATATACTCTCTTGGTTACCTTTCAAGTCTTTAATTACTCTTTAGACCAAAGCTAACAATGCTGTTTTAAACCATATCCATTTGGACCTACAGAGTTGTTCCTGCAGACATAAGCCTGTCCTTGAAGTGCTGTTGTCATCCTATCCATCTAGCTAACAGCATCTTTAAGCTGGAACAGCTCCTGGATCTGCTTTCTTTTCTCTCAGAATTTCTCTCTACTTTCAGAATTGACCTAGAAAATAGGGGGGAGGAGGGTATTCTTGTAAGTATTTGCCCCTCTCCATCAAATTTAAGTACACAGCACTTATTATATTCTGCCTTGCTTGAAAGTTAGCAGTTGTTTGTTAATTGATTAGTTGTTTGCATGCCTGTCAATACTGTTAGCCTTCTTAAGATGCCTGGACCCTGTCTGAGTAATTTACGTAATAGCTATCAACTCCCACGAGATTTTATTTTAGTTTTACGGTTTTCTTTCATTCCCTTCTGTTTTGATGATCTCTCAGTTAAGTCACCACTTACCTTGGCAGTGCATTTATTCTCTTTGCTTCTACCCTTTTCTAAGATTAACCAAAGCCATAACTTACACTAGATATTTAGTTATATTCAGCCAAATACTTATGAAAGTTTGCACTCAGAGAATGGGAACTAAATTCCTGAATATGTAGCAGAACATTATAAAATCCTGTTCCTAAAACCTCAACCCCTTCCACCACCCCATATTTCTTCCTTTGTCGTTTTCTCTGGGGATCCTTCATTTTTGCCATATGGCTCCCACTCCAAATTCTTCCTTTTTCTCAGTTTTTTCAACTGTTCCCTCTTAATCTTTCTCAGGCATAATCACCTCTTCTCTCCCAGGGCATCTTGCTTAAGGATGTGTCAGACTTGTAAAAGCAACAATAATAAACCAATAAATAAATAAATCCATATTTAATAAAAATTGATAAAATAATCACTGAGAATAGTTTGCATGTCTGTTGTTTCACTTTTTTGCCTTCCTTACTCCTTCTTTGACTGGCTTCCCACAAATAAGAGTTCATCAGGTGTTTTAGAATCATGTTCCATCTTAAAAATATATTCTTTCAAATAATATACAATTATAATGAGAAATACTATATATATATAGTATTTGTATAGATATGTATAGATATTGCATACATAATATATTTCACATAGATATATAGAGAGATAATTTCAGTTTCTAGAATATATTAAATTTTGGATGCCTGGTTGGCTCAGTCAGTTAATTGTCTGCCTTCTGCTCAGGTCATGATCCCAGTGTCCTGGGATCAAGTTCCACATCGGGGTCCCTGCTCAGTGGGGAGCCAGCTTCTCCCTTTGCCCTGCCGCTCTGCCTGCTTGTGCTCTCTCTCTCTCTGACAAATAAATAAAATATTTAAAAATAAATAAATAAATAAATAATAAAATACATTAAATTTTTAAAGAAATATTTTAACTATTAATAAAAGGAAATGTGCAAATAAGAAAACATATCATTGTTCACCAGAAAAGATGTATCAATTTATATGTCTATCTATAGCATTTAAAAGTACAGTTTGCCCACTTACTAGAATTGTTTTTATGACTTAAAAATATAAATATTTGCCAAGTTAATTGGTGAAATGATTTTCTCTCATAATTTAATTTTCATTTTTGATTACCAGTTAATAATCTTTAAAGAATATTGAAAGTTTATATTCTTTCATTTGTGTCTTTTCTATTTTTTAATCATTTTAAGTGGATGTTCAAAAATTTTAATTGATTATTAAGAGTTTTCTGTATTTAAGGATATTAGTTCCCTGGCAGCCATGTATTTTTATCCATTGCTTTCGTGTTAATTTCCTCTATGTGGGCATATAGTCAAATTTATTCAGTATTTTTTTCTTTACAAACATAATGGTAATAATATTTACTGAGTGCTTTTTATTAGCCAAGCACTATGCTACATACTTTACATTCATTGTCTCCTTAAGTTTTTTTAACAACTCCATGATGGGAATCCTACTGTTATCCCCAGTTTACAAGAGGCAAATCTTGTAAGTAGCCTGCCTAAAGTTACATAGTTTTTCAGTAATAGAGACAGAATTAGAATGGTATGACATCTGAGAATAAATTTGTAAGTACTATCCAATATTGCCTTTATAGTATCTATTTTTGTGTCATTGCTTAAATAAGGTATTCTTCATCCTAAGATTGAGTACATAGCTATATACATTTCTTCTGGCTTGCATTTTATATTTGGATATTTAACGTATTTAATTTAATGTTGGTGTAAGTTGTGAAGTGTATGTCTAACTTTACTCAATAAATTATTTTGGGCAAACCAACCACCTTTTTAGAAGAAAAAGCATCTATCCTTTATGCATTGAAAAAATGGGAATTGAGCAGAGACTTAAATAATGCATCAAAATGGAGATAGATATGATAGGATATTCCACAATCAGGGCTTGGTATAAGCTGATAAAATGATAAAAATGATACTATAGGATAAGAAAATTGTGGAAGCCAATGTAAGTGATTTGCAGGGATGCACATTAATATTGGATAAATTGGGGTCTGGTCTTAAATGCAGTCTTTCCTGTGGTACTTCAATTAACCCCAACATACAACTTGGAATCTATTGAATAACAATTATTTCATGTGTATACTCAGAGCCCCAGAGTGAGGTTTGAGGTAAATAGAAAATGTTTCTGTTATCTCCTCTCTCAATTATTCTGGGAAGTGCCTGTTCCTATTTGACTAGTTTCTAGCAGAAAATAGCCTAAAGAGTGACTTCCCAAGAGAAACAAGTGCTTTGATAACATGAAACAGAAGAAAAGGCTGGAGATTGAACAAAAACATTGTCCTACTATAATCTATTCAGAGAGATGAAAAATATAATTTTTATTTACAATCACGGTTAATCTTTAACATCAATTCTTTTTTTTCTTGAGAGCCCTCCCAGCATAGTGAAATAAGTAACAAGCTTCCCCATTTTTCTCTTCTCTCTCTCTTGTTCTTTTCTAGACAAATAAATAAAGGTAATTTTGCTATCGGGATCCTGAAAAGTTTGGTTGCTTGTTTAAGCCCTGAGCATACCTCTCTGTCAGAACCTAAAATATACCTCAGTAATTCTAGAGGAATTCTTGGCTTTGGTTACATTTTTAAATATGGCTTTGCAAAGTCACTGTTGGCCTTCCCAAATGCAGTGACAGCTTCCAAATTCATGGCAACCATAAGAAACACAAATCTGCCTTCAAGGCTTTATAGACCAAGAAAAGGGATCTATTTCAAATTAAAAAAAAAAAAAAAAAAGACTCACTGAGGCAATTTTTGTTGGGCTGATTGAAAGGAGGACATATTTCTATTAGTCACCCTTTCTTGAGGAATTTTTTATTTTACCTAATTAGTTCTATTGTAGGTAGATTTTGCTTGTTTCAATTGGCTCTGGATAGAAAGGCAATGAATAGTAGAGCATCAAAATTATTCTGAACAACTTATATGATTTATGGTTTCAGAAAACCTGTGCTGTCATTTTAGGTAGTCCATGAGCTATTGTCATAATCATTAGTGAGAACATATTTTATAATGACAGTTATCTCTGCTTGCCATTTAGAAGCACTGCAAGTATGTGAGATAGGACAACAGAAAGATGAAGTCTTTTTTAGTGAGAAAAAGGGGATTAAGTGAAAGAAAAATAAAAATGAAGAAAATATTTAAACTGCTTTTTTGGGCAGATTCTCACTCATGAAAAATTTTTGGCTAAAAATTTTAACTGGAAGATGACATGACAATAGACCAGATCCCTCAAATCTTATTTATTTCTATTTGGACTAACTTTAGGTTTGCATGAGAAGGGACAGCAAGAAACAAAATGTGATCTTAACTGCAGGTATTTATCAGTGTAATTGGCCACAGGGATATGACACAACTTTGAAATGTTAATTCTCTAAGTTCTGTGAAGCTGCATTGCCAGTTCCTTTAGAGAGATATGCATTTGCATGCCATTTTGGCTTTGCGGGCAAGATTTTTTTTTTTTTTTTTTTTTTTTTTTTTTAGTATCAAAATTCTTCTAAGAAAAAAAACCTAGAAGTTACTTTATGCACAGAATTTAAGACATGGGATTATAATGAGAAATTAAATTGAATGTCAAAATAAATGGATGGATAGATAAGTAGGTAGGTAGGTGGGTAGGTAGACAAATGACAGGAAAATGCCTGGGTTTGGAAGATATTGTAATATCTTATACCCTCTATCTTAACCTACATTTATGGGCAGTTATTTTCTGGATGAATCCCTTAGATTCAGAAAATTCTATTAGAAGATAAAATTTTATTTTCAGACTTTAGGCTTTAACTACTAATAAAATGAAGAGAACCAATATTCTAATATTATGGTTATATATAAATTTGTGTTACCATGAGTACAATTACAAAATTAGAACCGCTTTTAATTGTTTTAGAATGGTGCAGAATATTATAATTTACAAATGATTTGGAGTCAGACAGGTCTGGGTTCAGGATCTTTCTCTTCACTTGTTTACTATATGAACTTAGACATATTACTTTATCCCCCTGATGCTATTTTTTCTACTATAATAGATAAAATACCTTGTAGAAATAAAAAATAAGTGAAATAATACATATAAAAAACACTGAATGCAGTGCCAATCCCAGAGCCACTATCTCCAAAACATGATCATTTTATTAATAATAAATAATATAAAAATACATGGTGGGGGAACATACAATCTATGCTTCAAATTAAACAACCATGACAACATTCATTCCTTTAAGAAATTCAGCTCGGACTGATTGTTGATGTATTTACTCTCAAACCCCTTTGATTGAAGTTGGATTTAGTTGGTTTTGAATAGGGAGACTAAATGGGACAGGAGTAGAAGTTAAATTTCATGATAGAATTTCCAAAGATCACTGCTAAAATGATGATTGTACTCATTCCACTCGATTATATGATTTAATTACGCTCAAGCACTGTGATACTTCATTTTACATTGTCTATTTTTTCCCTCTGATTACTTCATATAGCTACCCCCATTCCCACCCTCCCAGCTATATATATAGCTTGAACTATGGAACACAGATGATCATATTATAGTTGGTCGATACAAATTGACTGACTACTTGACGGCACCCATCTTTTTTTCTTGCCTTAAGGAAGAACTCCCCAATATCTTGTACCCAGGGGAAAGTATTACACCTTCATGTAACATAGGATGTGGAAAGGCATCTATTTGCTCGGTCACAATCACCCTGCCTCTTAACTATGATGAAACACATGCGTAACCTTAAACAAGTTTCCCAATTGCTTTTACATGGTAATGGAAAAAGGGGCTCCAGATCTCAGGTCTTCTGTTCTGAAGTTAAAAAACAAATACATTCCTCCCTTCCTAAAACAATAACAAAAGCTCAGATCTGATTATGAATCTCTTATAGTATACAGATAGGCTTATAAACCTCTGTAATCTGAATTAGATTTATTAGAAATTCCAGACTTGGAGTTGGCCTTCGGTAAATGTGTTAGGTTTAATGGACTGTTCCTAATCTCCAGTTTTTTAGACTTGGAATGGAGGATGCTCTTGTCTTTAACTTTCACCTACTTCTTTGTTCTCTTGTAAAAGTTTTTTGCAGTTTAATTTGCCAGGTGAAGGGGAGATAATTTTCAGTAAGAGAGTTAATATATGTCACCCATATGTAGGTAATCAAAGGTAAGAGAAAATAGACACACTTGACTGTCCCATGGCTTTTATTAAAACTTTTTTTTTTCCCCTAGAGATCTTAGAGTGTCTGGAATCATACTGTAACAAAGTAAATAAACTTAGGCTACAGTAACTAACAGAAATATAAATATGAAACTAAAACTGACCAAGTTCTAGAATAAAGAAGAAAATTGTGTGATTATTTTTTCTTCCTTGGAGATCTTTGCTATGGGAGAAAAGAAAAATTATAACCTCCATCGGATATGTCAGTATAAAAGTGTCAGTATATGATGTTTAGTAACAGGTTTGAATCTCAGATGCAGGCAAACCACCATAGAGGATATTCTGATGAGGTATGGAAAAGTCCTTTTATAGGGGCAATGAAGTGTTTTCATCTGAAGTTCAGAAGATGACTTGCAATGGACTTTGACAAGTAAGTAGTCTAAGACTTTGAGTACATAATGAAAAATTGCCTGCTTACACTCTCAGAGTAGCTGTGAGGTGTGTGTGTATGTGTGTGTGTGTGTATGTGTGTCTGTCTGTCTGTCTTTTGGAGGTAGAAAAGGACTGGGATGACTAAGGAAAACATCTTAGCCATTGGACAAAAATTAATATATATTTTATCACCCTCAATTTCTAACAGATTGCAAGAAATGACTGGATAAAAAGTCACTGCCTCTCTATAGAACAGAGAAAAGCAATACTAGGCCCTAGTGAATTATTAGATATGGTTGAGTAGAACTGATTTCATATAACTCTTAATATATACTCCTATGTCATAGGATTTCTAGTAGATTCTATAAATGTAATGCATAAAGTAAGCCAAAAATATTTGTCCAAAATAAAATAAGGTATAGGGTAGAGAATAATTAGGTCCATTTGAAAGTAAAAAGCGATCAAACATGTATTGTCTGACTCCAAATTAAATAAAAAAACAAACAAACCTAGAGAATAGTTTTGCTGACTAGATTCTATAGTTATATTAGACTCTGTCCGTGTGACACTGTACTTACTGAGACAGTTCTAGTCAGGTCAGTATGCTGCTGTTATCTTCACCTACAGATCATGGGTTTAAAATACATATATTTTTTGAGTAAGTGAAAATGATTTATTCTTAAACTCTTCTTATTGTTGCAAACTAATCAGATTCCTGATCACTCTTCATCGATATACTTTGGCTTGACTTCTGGTACTTTAGTATTTCTTTTTTTTTTTTTTTTCACTTTAGTATTTCTTATCAATAAGAAAAGATTCTCATCTCATTATTTAATTCAAATCTTGAAACCTATGTGGTTTGTTGGGTTTTTGTTTTTGTCTTGAAACCTATATATTTCTAACTACTACCTGCCTGCCTGCCACCCCTGACTCTATCCTTAAATCAAATTCTAAAAACTCTTTGGGTGTGGTTCATTCTTATGGTTGGCCCATTCATTTTATTTTCATCTTTACCTAGCAGTCTTCAACTGGAGATCACAGATCTGCCACTTTTACAAAGTGGAATATATAAATAATTTTAGATAAGTTGATATCCTGTAATAGACATTCCTGTTGTGTAGTAGACATTCCTTCTAACTTATCTAAAACACATCATTATTATTCTCCATCTAATTTTTTGCTTATACTGTCCACCTGGCTGAAATAATTCTCATTTAACTCCTGTTTTAAGTTCCTTAGTTTCATTTTTTCCATCACTTTTCCACCTGTCTTTTCCCTTCTTTACTTCATTCTCTTCTCATTTTTGAAGATCTACTATTCCATGCCCCCTACTATTTCACCCTGCCTTGATTGCAGGTGTTCCATGTCAACCTCTAGTGGTATCTAGTGAGCAAGAGGTAGCAGTCATGGGATTGAAACCAACCCACAAAAAAATACGGTGACTGATAGAATCTGAGTTCTTGATGGCATAGTTAGACCTATGATTAGTTCTTATGGGAGAATAACAAAAATCCTATTTATTTTAACCAATCATGTGTTTTCCACTAATTTCAGCCAAATTTATTTCTAACTGATAAAATAGTCAATAAATATTGTTGAATAGATGCGTAAATGGTGAATATAGGCTTGACCATTGCTAACTTCAGTTTCCTTTGTAAACTATATATTTTGTTTGGTACCATTATTATTGGGTCTTCTATGCATATGTACTATGTCATCAAAATGAATTATAGACTCTTCAGAGGCAAAGGATGTTACTTACTGTTCTTTTTATCTCCACTAGATCAGTACATAGTAAAGCTTGATGATTATGATGATAATGACGGTGATGAGGCTGATAAAGATAATAGCAATAAAACACCTGCAGTGAAAAGAATTTAATTCTACTGTCAACTGCTCACTTATTTCAAGCCCATGACTGGCTATATTCTATTTTCAAACAATACCTTTATGATAAACATTGGAGTTTGTTGGAACTATAACAATAGCAGTTGACCTTAAATTTGCCACTGCTTTAGTCTCATGTTGAAGAGATCTTCGGATAAGGTCTCTGATGGACACCAGCTTTGGCATGACCCTGAAGCCCACAAATGTGACCATACAAGCTTACATACAGCCCGGTGATTCTCAGGGAGAACAACAGTTAGTTCAAGCTAAATTTATTACTAGCACAGTCTGTTCTCTTAATTAAAGGGTTTTTTTACTCTTCGTTTTGCTAGCAAAAATATGGTACTTTTTTTTCCTAGTCTATTTAAGGTCATTCTGCCCTGGGTAGAATAAAAATGATTAACAACGAATCCAAAAATATGGGAAAATGAGAGAACTTTCTCACTGAAATGTACCAGAGCAGCCAGAATCTTTTTACGGTATCTGTTGAAAAATACAGTATATTTCCCCCAACATTCTATTAGTATACCACCCGTTATGTCACAACTCCTTCACTGGCAAATAGTTCTTAACTAGGTTAGCTTAAAGAGTTAACATAGCTTTCAATGGGTATTCTTAAGTCTGGGGCTCCTCATGAAACCTACTTTACAAATATCAACTCACTAAAAGTAAAACCTTCTAAAGTCACTACTTAAAGTTATTTAGAGCAAAAGGTCATGGATTATTGATCCCCTTTTACCTTTACTGTTAGTTGTTTTTGTCAAGTATACATTAGGCCATATTTACTCTGGACCAGACATAATCTTCATAGCTTCTGTCGTTGACCAGATAATTTTGCTCCAAGTGACTATTAAACTCTAGATATAAAGCTACTTAAGGACAAGAGGTTGTGGGGTTGATTAAAAAAGACTCAGGATGAGGTTTTGAAAGTTTGTCAATTTGGAGCAAGCTTTTATCTCTCTTATCAACTCAAACTGATACCTCAAGCATGAGACGGGTTTCTCTTTGTAGTTTTTTATCACATTCATATAGTACAAACACAAGGCACAGTTTTTCTCCAGGTACCAGAAGACCCCAGCTAATTTCTTTTTTATCCCATCCCGTCTCTATTTTTTTGATGACTTCTAAGTGTATGCCTTTTCCAGTTCCTGAAAATAAACAATTTCTGAGCCACTGTAGCCTGAAGTAATGTTTTGAACTTTTAAGAGACTGAAAGACATATGAATGAATCTAAGATATTATAAAGTGCAAAGCATATGTGCACTGATGGTAATAATACCTTCCTTTCTGTTTTTCAATGTGATGAAAAAATTAATAGAGCAAAACAAAACAAAGACTTTTTAAAAAATTTATCCTCAGAACAACTCTGGGTGATAGGTAGAAAAGGAAACCTAATTGGTGACTTTAGATAAGAAAACTGAGATGCATAGAACTTTTAGGACTTTTCCTAAACATAGGACTTTTCCACAGCCTTGCAAATATTAAATGTTCTGAACCTAGAACATCACTTGGTTTTTCTGATGCTGAAACAGCTGCCTGTCCCACACAATGCTGCCATTCAACCTCAACAGAATATCAGAGTGTTTGCTCCAAAACCCCTTGCAAGTACCAACTGCATTTTAAGTACTTATCCAGGATTAATAAAAGCCCAAAATAGTCCCTTTTTAGTCCTTCAGAAAGAGAAGGTGTTGATAGTCTTACAACACTTCCAAAACCCTAGTAAGATACTTAGATTAGAATAGTATGAATATGTAAAATTGTGCACCATAGAATTCAAATTCATCACTAAGATTCTTATCCTGGATCATAGAGGTTTCCACTAATTATGAATCCACATATCCGCACTATCATTTAACTCACATTTTACCATTTAATGATAAAAATGTTATGTGAAACTTTGAGAGACGTTACCAAAAAACCCAAAACCAAACCAACAAAAACATAATCCATATCTATGGAATTCACATGTTCTAAGAAACTTCCTTGTAAAATGTTTGCAGTGATGTAGTTTTGGCATGACAAGTCCAAACTGACTCGTTCATTATGTGCTAAATAATATATTACAGAATGTTAATATAATAAAGCAACAAAACAGCTCCTCTAATTCCCAGTTTTCACTTTAAAATTTTGTTTATATTAGTTTTGGCAGGAGATAGAGTGGTGTGAGGTGAAAGTAAAATGGTATAAATATGTTTATTGTTTGACATTCTGTTTTTCATTTGTTAATCATGTTTTTAGGGAAATGATCTTTCTCCTCAAGATTTTTAAAAATTTGGTCAGTGTTTCTATGACATAGTTTTCAAATGCCTTTTCCCCCTTGGTTGTTGTTGCTGTTGTTTTTATTTCTTTATTTTAATTTTTTTTTTATTTAAGTATAGTTGACACACAATATTACATTAGTTTCAGGTATACAACATAGTGATTCAGTATCTCTGTATGTTATTCTGTTCTCGCCACACATGTAGCTACCATTGGTCAAAATACAGTGGTATTACAATATCATTGACTACATTCCCTATGCTGTGCCCTTTATTCCCATGGCTTATTCATTCCATAACTAGAAGCTTGTCTCCTGCTCCCCTTCACCTATTTTACACATCTTCCTACCTTCCTTCCCTCTGGCAACCATCAGTTTGTTCTCTGTATTTATACGTCTGATTTTGTTTTTTGTTTGTTTATTTATTTGTTTTGTTTTTTAGATTCCACATGTTTTTTTTTTTTTTCCAATTACTTTTATTTTATTTTATTTTTTCAGTGTTCCAAGATTCATTGTTCATGTACCACACCCAGTGCTCCATGCAATACGTGCCCTCCTCAATACCCACCACCAGGCTCGCCCAACAGCCCACCCTCTCCCCTCCAAAACCTTCAGTTTGTTGCTCAGAGTCCACAGTCTCTCATGGTTCATCTCCCCCTCCGATTTCCCCTCATTCACCCTTCCTCTCCTTCTCACAATGTCCT
>CM052889.1:28442578-28521279 GCA_028534135.1 Potos flavus
AAAAAAAAAAAAAAAGAACTGAATAAGATATGGATGTTTGGGTTCTAAGGCTGACCAGAGAAAGATAAGCTTTGTAGGGGTAGAAGGAAGAAGGCACTCCAATGAGATTGGAGTTTGGAAATGAGCTGATCTTTGAAAGCCTGGAAGACTTCAGAAAAACAAAGATGTGGAAGAATATGCCAGTCAGGAAAGTGGCATAAAGAAAGATAAAGAGAAAGGAATGTATATAACATATGTTTAGGAATAAGAAGAGAAGATAGTAAAATTTAAAGTGCCAGGAAATTATTTATGTGTAATTGCTGAAGGGATAGATTATAAAGAAATTTATGGCAAAAGTTGACTCCAGTTAGCTGCATCTCATCAAAATGGATATTTTGTTCTAAACTACTATAGTGCATGGCACTGAAAATGTACATGGTGTGTGATTTACCAACAGTGGTCCTTTTATAAATGAAAATGTGCCAAATTGTTATTCATATCACTGGACCAAGCCCCAGTTCTGCTATTTAAATGACCATTGTTGATTTCAATGATTCAGAATCCAGCAAGCCCTATTCAGGGTTATTGCTTCTCAATTCCAGAGGATATCACTCACCTTGTGTTCTTGATGTATGATACCAATGGACTGAGCATGCACAGCATGTGTATCAGGAAGTGGTGACCCTTGATGCAACGCCACTTCCATTCCATATGTGTGTAAGAATGTGTGGGATGCCAAAGAAAGAGGTCTAACATTTCTTGGACAGGACCTTTTTTGGGATTTTTTACAGATATCATTCTGCGTAATCTTCACGAAATCTTTATTGGGTAGATATTATATTCCTCATTGAACACATGAAAAAACTGAGGTTTATATCATCTCCTGGCGACAGTCACAGTTTTATGCTTGGTGAAACTGGGTTTTGTACCTGGATCTCTTTTAATCCTTGATATTTTTGTGCGTGCTTTCTCAGGAGATGGGTTGTAATTGTGTGTAAAGTATTATTTATGGTCTGAATAAAGTTCCAAATAGTATAAAACAACTTGTTCTCAAAGAGCTCACCCAGAGAAAACAAGGACAAACAGTTGTGAAGTTTAAATTACAATATTAGATATTGAAAAGAAAAGAAAAAAAAAGCAATGCATGACTTATTAAGAAATGAACCTTAGTAACATTAATTGTTACAAGGTTGTATATTCAAGGAGAGAGGCATTATAGCACCATTCATCCATTTATTCATTTATCCAATGTCTCATTTTTTGGCTGTTATATTGTTATGCCAAGCTTGTCATATCAAGATAAGCAAGGCATTATTTAAAGAATTCTTTTGTTGCTGTTGTATTGCTGGTAACACATAAGTTCAGTCTTCCCTAAACCTTTTGCATGAGACTATTTCATGAAGGCTAGTTGTCTTATAGAAGTGACACTGCAAAGCCCCTATTCTCCTGGGTCTTCATTTTATTCTTTTATTGTTGTTGCTTTTCTTCTTTCTTTTCTTTCTTTCTTTCTTTCTTTCTTTCTTTCTTTCTTTCTTTCTTTCTTTCTTTCTTTCTTTCTTTTTTGTATGTTCATGTGGAGATCAGATGTAGCTAGTGCAAAGTTTGTTTTTAAATGATATAACAATCTGTGCTTACGACAATGTACATGTATTGGACACTAGATTCTAGCTCCTTGTCTGTCTCTTCCACTAAAATGTAAACTTTTTGAGGGAAGAGATCATGCCATATTCATTTTTTAAATCTCCCTCCCCTATTATAGCAGTTACTAATAAATATTTGTTTAATGAATAAATGGAACAATTACTTTTATGTAATTGGGCTCTTTTTTTTTTTTCCTTCCTGAGCAACTATTATACTGGTAGAGTGTCATATACTGAGCTAAGAAGCACAGAGGTAGGGATAATAATTGGCTGGGCTTTTATGCCACACCTCTTATTATCCAAGGCTTTGGATAAGATATTCTTCATGAATTTCTGAAACAGGAAGTGTGTGACACTAAATATATAATGCAGTTATGTATTATTTTGCAATGTTATCTGATTGTTTTGTGTGTATGCATTTGTCCCCTAATTAAAAAGCAGGTTTTATAGGGAGTTGAGTCTAAGTGATGAACTTTCCTACACCTACTAGCCCATGGAGACGTGTCCATATGGTATTTGTGTGTATGTGTGTATATATACACACACATGCGTACATATATACTTGTATATATCTTACACAGTTTGAACACAAATTTGATGGATTTTAACTCAATCATCTGACAGTACTTTACCTCACAGTCAGTGCTCTGTTTGAATTAGAAGAGAGGAAACAAATGAGCAATGCATTTATTTCACTGTGACCTCCACCGAAGACAATTCTCCTCAAACTGTTTGGATTTCTGGGTTTTCATAAACTTGCCTGTAAGACTTAGAGCTCTTCGATCCCAAGGCCCACTAGTGTAATGGAGAAAATAAGCAATTTGAGCATGGGACTGCTGGCATAAATGTGAATTAGAGCTTTGTGATATAAGTAACACTGTGTCTTTTTACGTTTATCCCAGCCATCATGTGCTAAAATTGCCTTATCTGGTGATAGACTCATCCAATCGCTCTTGCAGTACACATCTTCCTAAATATCCCCTGGCTTGAAACGAAGAAATATTGTCATGATCAGATCTAGTTCTCCAGTTTGCTTCAGTGTAAACTTTACTAACTTCAAAGAGAATTTTGCTGAATAAATGCTACAGTAATTATTCATTTCTGGGCCACAGGCATTATTTCACCAAGACAGTACTTTTCCAGACTGATGGACAGTATTTTTATAGTTGTTCATAGAAAAATGAAATCACTTACTACAATTTGATTTTTATGTTGCTGCGGTTCGATAGAGGTTGGTGTCAGCCACCTTGCTTTTAGAATTGAGCTCATCTGAAACATTTCACAAAAGATGATGTTCTCACAAAGGAAAGAAAGAAATATAGTATGGGGTCTGATTATAGGGCAATCAAGACTCTAAAATATACATGTTACAACATGAATACTGAAATCTGTTTTTACAAAATTGAGCTTACTAAACACATCTCTAATTTGACTTTGAGATGCCATATTTTTCAATACTGTTGTCTTAAAAACTCCCTTATCACGGTGCCTGGGTGACTCAGTGGGTTAAGTATTTGCCTTTGACTCAGGTTGTGATCTCAGGGTCCTGGGATCCAGCCCCACATAGGGCTCCTTGCTGGGCAGGGAATCTGCCACTCCGTCTTACTCTCCCTCTATGCATGCTCTCTCTCTTTCTCTTTCTCTCAAATAAGTAAATAAAATCTATTAAAAAAAAAAAAAACTCTTATTTGTCCATGCAATGCTTGTCTCTCCTATAAAATTAGTCATTCATGGAAATGGAGGTTTATTAAAGTAAAGCACTGATATAAATAGTGATTCTGGAAACAGAAAGGGTTACAGGAAATTATTCTGCAGAGTCAGCAGGGACCTGTGTCATAGTATCCAGGAACAGGACTAGTTGGGAAAGGCTGGTATGGCTTTGCTTACTTATCTAGTTTTGGGATGAAAATCCTAAATTGCTTTAGCAAATAACCTCTATGTCACATATCACTAATGAGTACACCAATGAATGTTATCTTTTTTTATCTATATTAATATACTGAGTCTTCACTTAGATCAAAAAGACCTTGGGCTTTGGAATCAGTTTTCGTAACTGTGTATCCAGGTGCAAACCATTTTACCTTATTGTAGACTTGTAAAATATAAGTTTGTGAACATGAAATAAAATATTTATATAAAATTCTTGCAATGTCTAGCTTATGATAAGTGTTCAACAACTACTTATTTTTTTAACATGAAGATCCTTAGGTAGTTAGCAGGGCAGGTGTGTAGCAGAGTATTAAAATTAGAGAATCTGGAACAGACTAGGTTGAATCTAATTTCTACACCTTATTAACTCTAAGACTTCAGACTTCACATCTTTGTGCCTCAGTTTTTCATCTATAAAATGGGAACCATAAGACTTTCTATCTTACAAGATTCTTATGGAAGGCCCATGAAATAATAGGTGTTAAGTGCTGATAGCAGTGGCTGGCACATAGTAATGCCATAAAAATCCTTGCTGTTTAAGAGAATGATTATATGTGCTGGCACTCTGGTGCTCAGAATTTGTGGTTGATGAGAACAGTAGAGCTGCCATGGTGAGTAATGAAGGAGAACTTCCCGAACTGAATAGAGCCATGATCCTGAACCGGACAAGGCAAAAATATGTTAGTCATGTCTTTTTGCAAATGAGTTGAAAATTTAAATATTTAAAAGGTAGACAAGTTGGACTTAAAAGGTTGATGGCAGTGTGTTAAGAAAAACTCAAAGGTTATTTTTTTTTTTTTCTAATTGTTATAGTTTACATGTTGAATATAGGATCTAGTTCACATAAAACCTTCCCCTGAGTAACTCTCTCTCTAGGAATACTGGGCTGCATCCAGCCTGAAAGTCCAGGTGAAGAAGTTAGACCTCAAAAACAAAACAAAAAAAACAGGCTTATGCCTGACAATAAGCTTTGAGCAAAATGTTCTCAGGATATGCTTTTGAGTATGTGAAGTATTGAATCAAGGGCAAAGGTGGATTTCTAGAACCCAGAATCAGAATCAGATACACCATGGTGGATGAAAAGTACAAGAAAAAGTCTTACTTCATAATTTGATACCATGAATCAGATGAAACTGAAGTTGTTTCAGGATTCAACAATAATAACAATACCGGCAACAATAAAAAGCACTAGAACAGAAGGCCTGGAACCAGTTATAAAACTGTCCTACTTGCCTTATCTAGTATAATGTTAAAAGAAACATGAAATGGCTATTCTTTAAAGGGTGCTAGGCAAGGTCATGTGGGAGATGTAAAGCACTTAATATGCAAGGTCTAAGAATGAAAAGAGATACGGTATGTGAAGACATCAGAATTCAGATCAAAGTCAAATTACTTAATCCCAGTCTTTGCCTTGTCTTCTACCACAAGAAACTGAGACCTTCTCTTCCTTCTGCCCTATCCCCTACTGACTGGACCTCTTCTGAATACATTATGTGATAACTGTATCATCACTGATCATATGGGATCCTCCCTATAATATGTGATGTTTGCATTTCCTCAAGAGACTCTTGGGGACAGAGGAACTGTTTAAAACCCAAAGGAATTGCCCTTCTAAAGGTGGACTTTGAAAAAGGGTATTACCATTTGGGGAAAAAATGGTCCTCCCAGATGCATTCACTCTGCCTTCCCATAAAGACCAATCCCAACCCAGCCCACATGCTCTGTCCTCTCACAGAGCCCCTCTGCATAAGAGAAGAACACTTAGGTCACTTCAGTCTGGAACATTAAAACAAATGCTGATAGTTCAAGGTTAGTAGATGCATAAAACAAAAGTAATTCCATGTCAAAGCTGAGATGACAGGCGATTTGACTTGAGGCAGCCTCACAATCACTCTTTTACATGTGCTCCGTGCTGAAACCAGGCAAAGGTGTTATGTTTCTGACATTTACTTGTCAGGAAGGTATGACAATAGAGATTGTTTCTATCTGTGCTGCTCCCAGATGTTAACCTTCCAGCTTTAGTTTGTAATTGGGGTTCTGTGAAGCTTTAACATTTTCTATTGATTCAATAGAAGCAATAACATTTCCAATCATAAGACAGCATTATAGAAATATCAGGCAATTCACATATCAGAATGTTTGATAGCTGGGCTCACCGCATTAATTTCTGTCACCTTTGCCAGGAACCCTTTATCCTCTTTTTAATACTGAAGGACACCTGGGAGTAGTTGCTGCCACTTTTATTGTTCAATAAAGTAGACAAAAGTTTCAATTAACAACCAAGGGGCCTCTAGGAAATTGTGAATGAGAATATATTTTCTCATTTTACTATATTTCTTTTTTCTAATGTGCCATCTGTGACTTCGAGGCTGTACTTCAGAAGGCGTGTGTGTGTGCACACGTATAGGCGTGTGCATACACATACACACTCACACACACACACACACACACACACATTTTCAGTCCTCCTAATCCGGTTTACTTTATATTCAACAAAGAAAGCCAAGATGGGACCAGTGAGGATATGGAGAAAATTTGGAAGTAAGTCAAAAGGCTCAGGCAAATGTGAGCAGAAGGATGAAGATTTCCATATATCCAGGGTGGTGAGGCAAGAGATTCCTGGACTTCAAGCCCCTGCCCTTGACCCTGAAACTGAAGTACCAAAAAATCCTCTTCTTCTGTCTAACAAGTACTTCTTCAAGAAGAAAAAAAAAATCCCGTGTCATTTATTCACTTAGATTCTCATTCTTTTACTAAGGATTTATATTATGAGTTTGTAAAAAAAAAATATTAACTGTGCTTTGAAAATAATTCATGAACAGAAAGAAATTAAGATAAAAGTGACATTAAACATGTGATAATATTATAATTTTTCAAGATGCTCTGTTTCGTTTCACTCCAGTGTAACCTTTGCGCCTCTTCGTGAATGGTCTCTTGCATGTTTCTACAGAGGCCATTTTTGATCCTACAACCTTCCTCAGTACATTCCTTTTAATTTTAACTAATTTAAACAAGCACTTTTGTCCATCTGACTACCAATACCTGCACTTTATGGGCAAGCTTCAGGCCACCTACAAAACATTTCTTGTCTCTCTCCTTTCCATATCTTAGACTGTATAAAGAGTTATTCTTAATTTTTAGAAGACAAAGACCCGAGAACCTGGTTGTTTTTCTCATAAAATTATGCATTTGTTTTGTGTTAATGTATTTAAACTTTATTACTGGCCTTAAGGACTATTTGACAAAAGCATTCATTGATGTTATTTATACATAAGTTCAATACATGACTTGCTACTTTAGCCTGTTGCTATCTGCTATTTCTCACAGCTCAATGCCACATAAATTTTTGATGCCAGTCTTCTTTATTATAAATATTTTCTACCACATTAACAAAACTTTACATAAAATTGAACATACATAACCCATCAGTCTAATTTTAGAAACTTCCACCCAATGTACCTCAGTAAATTAATCAGCCTCATTTTGATATGGTTTTCAAATAGTAATTGGTAAAAAACAAATTTCCTTACATTTAATTTATATATTTACATTTTGTTCTTAAATTCAATGATGGAAAATTGTCAAATGTCTTGTGGAAATCCAGACCTGTTACATCTACTACCAAAAAAAAATTACGCTATTGGAACATGATTGTGCTTAGTAAATGCTCAGGGGGACCTGCTTTTGTGGCTGCTTTTTCTTAGGCACTTATAAGCTAGCTCTTTAATAATTTTCTAACATCGTGTCTGGAAGTTAGATTGTTTTTACTGGTCTGTATAGTTTGTAATAAGTTCTTTGATCCTCCTTTTGAAAATGGTAATGACATTTTTTTTTAAATCTTCTGTTTTTGTGTGAATGAATAAAGCCATGCCTAAGAAATAGTAAAATAATAATGCCATTACTCTTGAAGAATAGGGATTTGATATTGTCATCAATATAGAGATAAACTCTGACTGTGGATAGACACTGGAATTGTAGCAAAGAAGAATGAAACAAAGGTTCTATGTCAAATTTACTTAACTCATTTTGCACTACTCACTGGGTCTTTGTAACATTATTTTACCTTACTTCTCTAAGTGCGGTCAATAGTCCAGTGTCATTGGCATCACTGAGGAGCTTGTTAGAAAAACATAGTTTTGGGTCCCACCCAAGAAATCCTTAATCAGAGTTTGGATTTTATCCCAATTCCCCAGGAGATTTATATCCATTGAAGTTTGAGAAGTAGTGGTATAGATGTTCTCTCTATCTTCAAATGTATTCCATTCCCTTTGCTCTAAATATCCCTGTGGCAGTCATCTGTCTGATCCGCATCTTATCTGATAACAAAAATGCATTATATGACTTGTTTTGTATATTGTCCAAACATTTCTTAGCAAGACCAAGTCATTATACTGGATATAATCCCTGTCTTGTAATTAATTTGAAGTGTACCTCCCAGAAAAGCTCTTTTAACTTCTAGTACATGTAAGAAGTTAAACACATCACTATTCTTTTGAATCACTTGACCAGTTTTCCATGAGGTAGTTATTCTCCAAAGGCTAGTTGCACTCTTTTAGTCATTTAGAAATCCAGTTCTGTCTGTTTAATCTTTTTTTTTTTTTTTTTTTAAAGATTTTATTTATTTATTTGACAGAGAGAGAGATCACGAGTAGGCAGAGAGGCAGGCAGAGAGAGAGGGGGAAGCAGGCTCCCTGCTGCGCAGAGAGCCTGATGCGGGGCTCGATCCCAGGACCCTGAGATCACGACCCGAGCAGAAGGCAGAGGCTTAACCCACTGAGCCACCCAGGCGCCCCTGTCTGTTTAATCTTTAGGTTAAAACACGTGTATGTTACTATACATGATCAATGTTTGGGGGTTATATTAAAGACAGATTGATCACGTAATTATAAGTTATAAGTGGTCGAAGAATCTTAACAGCAAACTAATTCTTAATATTTTACACAAAATTCTGTGTTCAATAAATGTTTATAGAAAATATTAGAGAACTGAGAAGGATTTGGGAGTGTAGCAATATAAATAAGCTACCACATTTCAGATGAAGAGACTGCGTGGTCTTATTCCATTCCAAAGTAATTATATAGACAAGGGCCCTTTTTCTTTATGGTCCATTCAGTTGACCTCTTCCACCTCTGCAAAGAAGAGAGCTCCTCCATCTCGGAGGCTCTGCCATGCAGGAGACAGAAATTTCTCTCAGTCACGGTATAGAAGCCAGACACCAGTTGTTTGAAACCAAACAAATATGCAATTTGTCAGTCTGCAGATAGAGTGTTTCTGCCTTCAGATTCAAAATGGTTTTCATTTATTCATGTAAAAAAGAAGCATTTCAGTTATAGTTGTAATATTTACTTATCTGGTTTCCTCATGATGGATAACAAATGTATCCAGAACTTCCATGCATCAAAAAGATGCCACTTCATAAAATGGCAATACAATTCCATATTACAATAAAAACAGATACAATTCAAAATGCCTCAAATAGTTCCAAAAGCAATTATGGCATTTCAGAAGTCAACATTACTTACAAATTCATAACCACCCATCAAAATTATTTCACTAGGGTAAGTTAAGGAAGCATCTGCTACTATTTATGTATTTTGAGTCTTTCTTATTTTTCATATTCAACTACCAAAAAAACTGCTTCCAGCAAGTACTGCAGTCCAGAGTGAAGTCAAACAGTTTGCCATTTACCTAGGAGCATATTCTCCTTTTTAAGTTGCAGCTCAGTCCTTTTACTATAATAAAGGTATAAAATTCACATTTTCATCCAAAAGAACAAGATCTGACCAGTACCATCTGCAAAGAAATAGTGCCTAAGATTAGCAGTCTTATTTCTTTGCCTAAAAGAATAGCAGAATAGGCTCCTTTTAAAGGCTAAAAAAAGCCATTCTTCATATCCTGTCCAGAATAATGCTGAATTATTTCTCAACTACAAGTAGTGTTTCATAAATCATAAAAAGAATAAATCTTATTAAATCAGTTATAGATTACAAAAACCTAAAGGCAAGGTCCATTCTCCAAAGTACAGTACTGTCCTCACTGATTTTTTATCTTTTTACTTATTTAAGAAGAGATAACTTCTTGGAGACCTGCTTAACTGAAATAAGAGCCTTTTTCCCCCCTTTTTATAAGGAGTCAAGTGACAAATAACCATAGTAGACCAGTTCATTTACTGAATGTCTAAATATTACAAATTTCAGCATTTATACAGACATGTATAATGGGGAGTATAGATGTATAGCATGTGCAAATATATCATTTTTACATTAATTTTTTAAAAAAATGATTACCGTATCTATTACATTCATTCAGAAATTAAAGGAACAATAAAATTTGATATACTCTAAGCATGCTGAAAAATAAAAAAATTAATCTTTACAATTAACATAAAATAATATACCAAAATCTATTCTTGAATAGTCAAAATTTTCTATACATGTAGCTCTTAAGCTGATGTGGTATAATATTCACAAAAGTCTGGTTTTATGTTTTAGGAAAAATAAACTCACTTTTGCATGTCACAGAACAAAATAAGAATGCAAAAGTTATGGTTCTCTTAGCGAACTTTGCACATTACAAATAACACATTCAACAAGGTAGATATTTTATAGTCAGTCTAGTGATGAAAAATTCAATATGCATGTATTTATGTATTGAGTAGATTTATAGCCAACACGCCCACTGCCACTTGGCCTCAGTTCACTTTCACGTCCTTGAAAAGAACACATTTCACACATTTTAAAAAAACATTTAGAAGATTTAAAAGCATTTGCCAGTGTCACAAAGCAACAGCAAATGGTGTATGCATCTCTAATAAGTTAGTCTAGAAATATGGAATATGAAATGTGCAACAAGGTGTTTTGTATTCTGAAGTGAAAGGCTTTCTAACTTTATTGACTCACATTGAGGATGAAGACTGGGTTCACAAATTTAGTAACATGTGGATTTCATTTTGCTCCAACCTGGCACAAATGTGATGCCATTTTGCCAGTAGTTGAGAAGGTAAGCTTCATTGAGGTGTTCCTTCACAACAGGAAGTGAGGTGCAGGCAGTTTAAGAATTATTTTTCACTGTATACCGTATGCTTTTATTCAACATTTTGAGATGGTAATATAAAATGTGACCTAGTAGAGATCATAATTGTAAGGGATTATCACCACATATATAATTAGTATTAGTACATGGAAAAATATTAATTTTGTCCCCCATTGCCCATTCTATCAGCACTTTAGTCCCACAGGTTTTCCCATAGTTTATTGCTCATTCCATCTGTGGACTAGACAAAATACATCCTTTATTAATGCATTCAACAAACATTTATTAGCACCTTTTATGTTTCGGTCACTGAATTAGACTTTGGAGATAGTATAATGAATGGGCTAGCCACAGTCCCACACTTATGGTTTACAGCAAAGTGAAGAATACACACAATTAAATGGGCACTTGGAATATGGGGTTTCATTATGTTACAGCAGGAAAGGTACAAGGTCTTATGAGGGTAGATGGAAGCGGTACCTAACACAAACTTGTAGAATGTGAGAACAATTTCTTGAGGAAATAAAACTGAAGTTGAGAGGTAGAGGTTGAGGAATTAGGAATCATTCAGATCAAAGTGTAGTTGGCATGTGCAAGAGCTAGAAAGTTCAGAGAGGATGTAATGCAGCTGAGAAAATGGAAGACATTCTATAGGATTAGAATTCAACATACAAAGGGAAAAGATAATAAGAGATCATGGAAGAGGTGTAGAGAAGGGCCAAATCAAGAAGAAATAAGAATTCAGGCATGCGCACCTGGGTGGCTCAGTTGGTTAAGCATCCAACTCTTGCTTTTGGCTAGGTAGTGATCTCAGGGTTGTGATCCATGTGGGGCTCCACCTGGGGTCTGCCTGAGATTCTCTCTCCCTCTGCCCTCTGCCCCTGCTTGTGCTCTCTCTCTCTCACTCACTCTCTCAAATAAATAAATAAATAAATAAATAAATAAAGTCCTTTAAAAAAGAAATATGGAATTCAGAATTTATCCTGAAAATATTGAAAAATGTTACTAAGAGGGTATAAAATAGTGGTATGACAGGATCACATGTATTTTAATTGGTTCTATCACATTGCAGTATGGGAATTATTAGCCTGGTGGAAGACAAGACAAAAGACAATGGAGAGACAATTTTAGCAACCTGGGAAAAGATTATGGTGGCCTAGAAATAATAAAGGAAAAAAGAAAAAATGAAGGGAGGTAGGAAGGGGATACTATATTACATCAAAGGAAGGATTTGACTGTTAATAGGTAACTAGAGGGTGTTTCTTTTCTGTGATAGAAATGGCACATTTTAGGGGCACCTGGGTGGCTTAGTTGGTTAAGTATCCAACTCTTGGTTTTGGCTCAGGTTATGATTTCGGGATTGTGAGATTGAGCCCCGCATCGGGCTCCACCCTTACTGCAGAGTCTGCTTGAAATTCTCTCTCTCCCTCTTCCCCTTCCCGGGCTCTCTCTCTGTCTCTCTCTCTCTCTCTGTCTCTCTCAAATAAATGAATCTTAAGAAAAAAAGAAGAAATGGAACACTTTACTTTCCTGCTAGTAGTGATGATTATAGAAATATATCTTGTGATGAAATTACTAAGAACTACACATCCCACCCAAAAAGTTTATGCATGTAAGTCCTGGTGAACTCCAAATAAGATCTACAGTTTAGTTAATAGTATTATGCCAATAACCAGTTTTCTGGTTTCAGTTATGTACTCTATCTAGTGGGATATTGTCATCAGGGGAAGTTTAAGAACTGTCTATACTGTTTTTGCAACTTCTTATGAGTCTAAAATTATTTCAAAACAAAAAATGATTTTAAAAAATCAAAAAAGGGGAAGAGAACAATTTTGGGGGGGGGAAAGAGTTCGTTATGACCCTAGCCCAGGCAGCATCTCCCAGATCTTTCTCATGTTCCTTATTGCCAAAGGAGGTGAAGGCTTTTTCCATGTTGTCCTGATTTGAGATAGTTGAAAAAGGGAGCTAGATGATAGTACCCCAAAAGAGAGACAGACCATAACTCTGATACTTTGTTCCATTCAATTACCTTGACCCTGATCAATTCTTGTCCATGCACCTTCTCTTTGCATCTGAGTTGGTTAAAGGCAGGGAAAGAGGAATAGTCTGGGCCTTTTTCTAGTGACCTGACTAATGTAAAGGAACATGGAGAGCTACTAGAGAACCTTATAGAGATGTTCGTGTTTCTAATGTATTAGACTAAATAAACCAAAAACAATGATGCTGTGGAAATGAAGAACTATCATTTTCTTGATGGAAATTGTGTCTACACTGTATCACTCAAACTGACTTTGTTCACAGAAACAGATTTTTTTGATAAAAACTATTTAATTATAATAATCAGATTACCTGATGATTTTTTTAACAACCCATTATTTTTCTAGATTTGACATTATTTCTCTTTAAAATATTTCCCATGGAGAAACTAATAAAGAACTAAAAGTCTGACATTCTTTCTCTCCTACTCTTTAGATTTACTAACGCTCTGTTTCTCTGGAGCAGAAGCAAGATTGTGAGGGTGGTCCCATAGAACTACATTCTGGGGCCATACTGAGGGCTCACTGAAGGCTAGTCTGTAGATAGTACCACCTTAGACCAAGTTCATTTTGATACTTTAAAAACACTCTTTTCTCACTTTTGCTTTTCTATGTTTCTTTTCTTCTGTAGGTCCGGTGTCATGAACTCCATAGTGGATTCCCTTCCATGGTGAGTAAGTTTACATAAACTTCCAGCATGATGGTAGAATTGCTAGCCTTCATAACTGAATTTTAATTTGTAGGAAATAATGTTCTAATGTGTTGCTTCTTTAATAATATAAATGCTAATCATTTTTTAAACCACTGAATTCCTTTCTTTAGCAAAGAGTTCTTTAGTGAGATTCCAAAGGAATAATAGAAATGCTAATTATTTTGATTAGCGCAAAGGGGAAAGTCTATTAGAAGTTCCTGAAAATGCTTCTTTAATTTTATATATTTTATGGCTTCTTTTAAGACTGACATCAAGCTATATGGCAGGATTTTATTTTTTATGCAAATGGCTTCACTCAAAATGCCCTCCCAAGTTCTTATTTTTAAATGGTCTCTATATGAGAAACTGAATCAATATCTATTGTGTATTTCAAGTCTCCATAATTGTATTGAATAGATGAAACAGTCAAGTGGAGAAATTGATGAATATTACTTTGGGAGAAAGAGCTGGTATTATTTGAAAATTTGTTTGGTGTGTATGTGTGATATGTGATTGTTTAAAATGCTTCAAATGAAAGTTTCTTTGAAGTCAGTCTCTTTTCAAGCATTTAGGATTTTTTTTTAAAGAAAATCTATAGGCAAGGAGTATATCTATACAGAGATAAATGTACTGGGTCTAAACAAATCCAAAATAACATGTTGTTTTGGTATTTCAATAAAAAATGAGCTGTTCGATGAAAATATAATTTAACTAGTACTGGGAAGGGGGGATTGAGGGCGAGGGATAATTAATGGTTAATAGAAGAGACACTGGAATCAGATAGCTATGGATTGACTCCTGGTTTCACTACTTTTTAACAGTGTGATTCTGAACAGTTTTTTTTTTTTTTTTTTAATTCTCTAACTAGAGTTTTAGTTATCTGTTGTCAAGATCAAATAGGATAATTCATGCCAAAAAAGGGAAAAAAAGAAAGAAGAAGCACAACATCTGGTACATAGGAAGAGATTAGCATTTGTATTACTATGACTAGTTACTCTATTACTAGTGTTAGCATATGATACTACTATTATTATTTTTGTTATCTCTACTGAAATTGCTTTAATGTAAGCAAAGTACTTCCAAGGGAGAAGCAGTTTGTCTACCTTTTTATTTCTAATTTTCAAGCACTTCTTTCAGTTTTACCAACTTCAGTACAACTCATAAAATAAAAATTACTGAGTGCCTACCAGATGTCAGACTTTGTGATAGGAAGCACATTTAAAAAGACACAGGAGAGGGGGAATGACCATTTAGACAAACAGCACGTTTTGAGTAATGAAAGTATCTGTGAGGATAAGGAAATGAAAAAAGGATGGCTCTGTTGAGGGTGACAAAGAAAGATTCTGAGGGAAAATTATGTCTAAAATGATCCTTGAAAAATGACAATGGAAACTCTAAGGTGACAAGGGAGGGAGTGGGAATCCAGGCAGGGGGAACAGTGTGTGCAAAGGCCTGGAGGTTTAATAAAGCTGGCCTTGTTGAAAGAGTTTATTATTGTAACTAATTGTTGGATAAAACAACAAGATTAGAAAGCAGTAGCATGTGCAATTGGAGAATTAATCAGGGATCAGTCTATGGAAGGAATCAGAGGTCTTAATGAAAGGCTTGGCTTTACTCAGTAAAAATACAGAGCAGTTGAAAGTTATAAGTGGATCAGTGATAACTGTGGATGGCCCTATAGGGAATGAGCTGAAAGATGTGTGTAGTGGGCAGTTAGTACTTAAAGTGGAGGAGGAAGAAATTATGAAGCGATGACAAAAACACTGGAAAAAAGACAAAGAGAGGAATGATAGGATGATAGAGAAACATTCAAGAAAAAATTAGAGGATGATATAAACAGACCATGATGACTGACTTGGCATGAGGGGTATGGGAGCTAAAAAAATGGAGTGGGCATGACACTGGCTGTCAGTCACAATCAGGGGAACAGAAGGAGGGGTAATTTTAACTCCATGTTTGGTGCGAGGGTGCATATGCAGGATCTGAGGGGCTGAGCCTTTCATTTCTTTATGCTTGATGGGGTTTTGGCTGTAGACTGTGAGGCCTAGAGAGTTCTGGACCAAAGATTTAGCCCTCAGATATGTTAGAAGTAGATAAAACTGCACTGGGAAAGAATGGAGAGAAAGAAAAGGAATGAAGTTGGTAATGTTAGTATCACTGAAGCCAATAATGTATAGAAACTGAGGCAGCCATGAAAGACGATCAACAAAAGCTCAAAAAAAGGAATTTCTAGATAAAGTTTCTAGATAAAATCAGTGGAGTCCAATTCCACAAGAAGGTCAGATGAGATTAGGTGTGAAAAATGCCCATTGGAACTGGCAATTACTGTGATCTGAATGAAGACAGTTTTAATAGAAGGGCAGTGAGCAAAATCGAGATTGCCACATGTAGTAAATGAATGAAGGGGATTGAGCATGTTGGTAACTCCTGCGTGTGAAGTTGCAATTCAGTGTCAGAAACAGACTAACCGAGCTAGCTTCAGGTGAAGCCACATGTCTGATATAGCAACTGCTCTGCTGAACTTCAATTCACTTATCTTCTTGGTCACCATAACAGTAAATCGTCAACAAGAGCATAGCTTTGTTATGTCATCTGTTATTAAGGACGGCAAATGGATAGACGTTAGTGTTCTGATTTCTAATATCAACTAAATATTTGAGTCCTGATTACTTAACTGTCAGTGGTAAACTTGAAAATGGTTGGTCTAGAAATGCTTAGGTCTACAGCCACAATCCCAGTTGGAATGTTCACATCTGAACGAAGTTTGTCTTTCCAACTTTCTAAACTGTTCTTTTGGCCTAGAAGGGTAAAGTACATTATCTCCTGCTATTTCATTTTTATTAAAACTGTTTGAACTTGGAAATGAGGCCTGATGGTCCCATTTTCAGAAGGCTGAAGGTCACTGGGTGTTTCTGTTCAAAAAGAGAAAACAATGTGTAACCCCTCTGGCATCATAATCGAAAGAAATAGTGTGGCGATTACAGCCCTGCGCTGAGCTGGCGGCTGCTACAAATATTGGAACTGAGTTTGATAGGATCCTGTATTACCTTATAACAGAGTATCATTCCTTACAGTTCCAAGGTCAATGTCTCTTTCTCAAATAACATTTCGGACCTATAATTGTTCATCTACATGCCAGCAATTATGGGGGAATTGATCAGCCAGTAATTAATGCCATGCTATTACACTTTTTAATTTGTAGATTATGCAGCTGCAAGCGTTCTCACATTTTTAATTTGTATATTATACAGCCACAAATGTTTACAATGCCCTTTTTAATCTCCTTACACTACCACTGCCATTATTCACTATAGATTAATGATACCCTGGATGCTGGGGTTTATTTCATTTACCACTCTTACCAGGAGAGCAGTTAACATTACTGTGCTCTATTACTTAATGTCTTACTGCAGCTGCTGGTGAGCATTGGTTACCCTTTAAAATATTACCAGCCACTTATTTTTTCTTTATTTTTTTAGCTCTCTTGTCACCAACAATACGACTCTGTGGTAATATTATACTTTATTTCCAAATTTATTTCAACTGGTTCTATCAGAGATATTTAAAGAATTCACTCTAAGTAATACAAATGACCTGAACCCCTCCCTACCTGCCCCTTGTCTATCTTAGAGACTATTTGGGGTTATGTGACCAATATAAAATTTTTTTTTCATCCAACTCCCATTTTTTCTTTGTACTTGTAAGACGATTAAATTATAAAGAAAATTTCAAATAGTACTCAACTTCTTTTCAATTAGCTGGAAATATTCTCAATACTGACTGAAGATAAGTCAGTAGTTTAAGATGATGCTGCTCACTGTGGCTAGGGTGATTGTGGAACATACATCTCCTCTGGGTTTCCTCAAGGTGATCCAAAGCTTCAAGGGGAGGGCTGTATCCGTCTCCTCGATAAGACATAGTGACAACTTTAACACTGGCACTACTCTAAGCCACCAGCATGCACAATACCCACATCACAGCAGAATTCTATAAAACAGATCATGTGTCCAATATTGTATTAGTTACTGGGCAGGATGCACAAAAGTAAAAAATATTGTGTCTATCATCAAAGCATTTGTATTCTTCTTAGTAATAGCTATAAAATAAATATGTAAAAAATTAATAGTAAGCTCTACATAACTAAACTACAAGAATGAAATGATTACATGAGAGCACATGAACAGGATGTCCCAATGCATGTGATAAATGGACAAAAGAGTTTTATAACCAATTAGAGGAATGGCTTTTCAGAGGGAGAAGAGAGTGAACCCTGAAGGGATGACTTGAGCTGAACTCTGAAGAAAGAGGCAATTTGAATAGGCTGAGTGGAGAAGCACTTTCCCTGAAGAGAAGGCAAAATGAACAGACACTTCAGGTGATCAATATTTGTCATATATTCAGGGGGCAGTAAAGAGATGAATACGACTCAAAGAATGTACTTGGTGAGGAACAGTAAGACTTGAAGTTGGACATTCTACCTGTTACAATTGGTCTAGAACACCAGTATAGGGGCTTTTGACTTCATTCTGTTCAGAGAGTTTCTGTGGAGCATTTTTGATTGACTTTTGTTTTTTGTTTTGTTTTGTTTTTGCTTTTTCTGTGGTTATTTTTTTTGCTATGAGAGTGCCATTATTGAAGCAATATTTTAAAGAAAATAAAATGGTAGGGGCTGACATCAAGATCACTTAGGAGGCTGATGAGTTAATTAGGTGTGAGATGATAAAAATATGAACTCTGATGGTTATATACACAGCATTTCTAGACAGCTGGTGTGTTTCTCTTGTCTCCTTCCTAACAGCTCTGTTCTCTGCTCCAACTCAACAAATTCTACCTACTTTGAAATGTTCAGAACTTGAATCTGGCATCACTTTTTAATCACTAAGAGATTTACTGCCTTTATATTTTAACATAATATTACACATGTAGATGTCTTATTTCCTAAAATAAAATATTATAATCATCATAATAATTATGGGTCAGATATTGTGCTAAACATTTTATATACACTATTTTGTTTTATTTCGTTCCATGATCACCTCAGAGGTAGGTGCTTTTATTTAATTTCTATTAAGAAATTAATTGGGGCCTAGTAATTATCACAGTAACATAATGACAGAGTCATAATTTAACCCCAGTCTACTATTTGTATTCTCTTTTTTGAATTTGTTCTTTCATTTATTCATTCATTTACTAATATTTATTAAGTTCTCCTTAATACCTGACATGATCTTGTGCTAAGAATACTTTAGTGAACAATAATAGATGAGATCCCTTCTCCTAGGTGATATGGGTGAGCAGAAAGTAAGTACAACTTATATGTTGAACAAGTCCTACTCTCACTCAGAGGATGTAATTGGAAAGCATATTAACTATTTGTATTTCTCTGTGTCACTTTAAATGTAGTCTCTTACTCTTGAATGAAATGTAAGTAAATTTCCATGATTTTGGGGGTGGTTTCTATATAATAAAAGTCCCCCTTATAGATAATTTTTAGGCTTTTTTCCAAATTTATTGAGGAATAATTGACAAATGTAATTGTATGTATTTACAGTGTACAGCATGATGATTTGATATGCATATACACTGTAGAATGATTACCAAGATAAAGATAATTAACATATTCATCACTTTACATAATTAACTTTTTTGTGTGTGTGCTGAGAATACTTAAGGTCTACTCACAGCAAATTTAACATATACAATACTGTATTATAGCCATTGTGCTGTACATAAGAGCCTCAGAACTTACTCATCTTATAACTGGAACTGTATACACTTTGACCTCTATCTCCCCATTCACCCCCACTCCCCCAAGCTGAGTGGAAGCACCATTCTGTTCTCTGGTTCTATGAAATTCCTTTATTATTATATATTTTTAAAAATTCTACATATAATTAATGCCATGCTGTATTTGCCTCTCTCTGTCTTACTTATCATAATGCCCTCCAGTTTCATCCATGTTGTTGCAAAGGGCAGGATTTTCTTTTTTATGACTGAATAACATTCCTCTGTGTGTGTGTGTGATCTCACATTGTTTAATACATTTAACTATGGGAAGCCATTTAGAATATTTCTGTATCTTGGACATTATGAATAATGCAGCAATAGACATGGAGTACAAATAACTCTTTAGGACACTAATTTTTGTTTCCTTCCAATATATATTCAGAAATCAGACAAGGACACTACAAGAAAATAAAATTATAGGCCAATATCCCTCATGAACATAGATATGAGCAGACTAAATTCAAGAGTACATTAAAAGGATCATACACTATGATCAAGTGGGATTTATCCCTGGGATGCAAGGTTGATTCAATATACACAAATCAATAGCTGTGATATGCCACATTAGTAGAATGAAGAATAAAAATTATATGATCATTTCAATAGATGTAGGAAATGCGTTGGAAAAAATCAACATCTTCTCATGATAAAAACTCTCAACAACATATAGGAGAATTGTACTTCAATGTAATAAAAACCATTTATGTCAAGCCCACAGCTAACATCAGACTTAGTGGTGCAAAGTTATAAGCCTTTCCTCTAAGTTCAAGAACAAAACAAGGATGCCACTCTTGCCACTTTTATTCAATATAGTACTGGATATCCTAGCTAGAACAACTAGGCAAGGAAAAAAAAAGGCATGCAATCAGAAAGGAAGAACTAAAATTATACCTGTTTGAAGATGACACATATGTGTGTGTGTGTGTGTGTGTGTGTGTGTGTGTATATATATATTTAAACCATATGATCATGTAAGTCCACATGCAGTAAGAATCAAAGCCTACATTTTATTCAGTATTATCGTTACTTCTCTTTACTAACCCAGCAGGCTGCAGGCCAAGTCCTTCACAATGGAGGAAGAGTAGCATCTGCACTGCAGCTGGTGTCTGCATGACCCTGGCTTGTGAATAACTTATTCTTCTTCCAGTTTGTTAACTTTGACTTATGCTGATCCTTCCAAGATCAGAGCTAGGAAGGGAGAAGCAGAATGGTGAGTGGAGACCTTGTCTGACTAATACTGTGACATAGTTCATTCTGTCTTGGCTGGGCAGGTTGGTAAAATTGACTCTTGCTCAAGTGGACTCTTGGGAGACCTGTTTTTCCCTTTATATGATTGATAAATTCTCTTATATCTGGTTGTTCAAAGCATCTTCCTTAGCCTGTGGCCATTCACAAGGGCCTTTTGGTTCTTTCTGCTAAGTTCTTTTGCCTTTTCTCACAGAACTTTTGGGTGGATTTAAGGGAACACCATGTGGCCTAAAGGAAGTGCTTGTCATGCATCCTTTTCCTCTTCAAAGTCTAGAAGCACAGATTGCCCGAGGCAGCCATCCACCTTTCCTTTCTTCCATTTCACTATCAGAATAGATAACCAGCCTATCTCTCACACTTGAGATTCTCTTAGACATAAATCTAATGTCCCACACACTGCAGGGGACACATAGTAACTCTCAAAGAGAATTCTGTGGGGTCCTCTGCCAAAGAATAAGAAAAATATGACTGTCCTTACCTAATAAAAGGAGTAAGACCCAGTACATATCAGCCTCCTCTACACTCAAACTTTCTATCACACAGCCCTTTTTGGGGCCTCTCAAACTTATTTTATACACTGGAGCTGAGATAATCTCCCAGGGTACAAACTAATTTTCTCTACCTTCCTATTACAAGTTCTGTATATAGTCTTACACCCCATTTTAGGATATCTTGTTTTTTGTTTTAGGACCTCAGTTGCAGTATATCATGATTGATACATAAACAAAGAAACAAGATGAAGTAGTATTAAGCACTATTAAGAAAATAAGAACTGTGCACGATTCGGCAGCACATACACTAAAATTGGAATGATACAGAGAAGATTAGCATGGCCCCTGTGCAAGGATGACATGCAAGTTCATGAAGCTTTCCATATTTTTGGGAAAAAAAGAGAGAGGCGAACCGAGAATCAGACTCTTAACTATAGAGAGAACAAACTGATGATTACCAGAAGGGAAGAAATGGGTTAAGTAGATGATGGGGTTAAGGAGTTCATTTGTCGTGGTGAGCACCAGGTGTTGTATGGAAGTGCTGAATTACTGTATTGTACACCTGAAACTAATATTACACTGCATGTTAACTGACTGGAATTTAAATAAAAACTTTAAAAAAAAGAAAACAAGAACCTAATGTAGAAGAAAGGGACGAGGAGGACAGCATTAGGTGGCATAGTCAAGGGAACATTTCTGAAGGCATAGTATTTAGTAGGGACTTGATTGACAAGGAGAAAGCCATGCAAAGATCAGAGGTAGATACATTCCAAGCAGATAGATAGAGGGTTAAAGGTCCTGACAACAAAATTGAATTCACTGGTTCAAAGAGCAGAAAGAAATCCTGTAGGGTTGTTGCATACCCAGCAAGGAAAAAAGGACTGTGGGACAATGATCCCAAATTCTAGCATGCATCAGGATCACATGGAGGATTTGTTAATGCACTAATTCCTGGGCCCCATCCCAGAGATTCTGACTTGCTTCCAAGTGACACTCTTCCAATTCCTACTAAGTGGCAGTATTATAGGATATGAGGTCAGAAGAATAAGCATGGAGCCTGAGAATGGAGTTTGGATTTTAATTTAAATGATTGGAAAGTTTAAGGCAGGGGCAGAGGGGCATGGTCTAATTTGAAATTTCTAAAGATGACTGGTTATTTGGGGACAAATATACTATAGGGCAGGGAAGGCAGGTCTATACCTGAGAAAGTAGGACTTTTAGTAACTTCTTTCTTTTGTCCTGACAAAGAATGTTAGTAGTTTGAATGAGCATGGCAGTGATAGAGCTGTACAGAAGTAACAGAAATGGAAATATATTCTGGAAAGCAGGATGAAAGGAATTGATTATGGGTTGGTATGAGTAGAGTATGGGAAGGAGAAATCCTCTCTAAAACCTGGACTCAAGACCATATCTGTTTCTTTAGGAATAAACATTACACTTAACACTTCTTTTACTTCCCCATATTACCTGGCAAGTGATTTAGAACTAGTAGATAGACACTTAGTAAATAAGAGGATTGAATCAAAGAGGACTCAAGTAATTTCTACATTAATAGTTCATTATATACAGTGTTTGCAGTATTTTCAAAAACAAATACATAAAATAAAATTAGAATTAATCCAGAAAACTTGATGACATGATTCCAAAGATTAATTTTTAATGCTGGTAATTTAGGTAAAGCAAATACAACAAAATTTGGAAATGGATTACTTTCAGGAAATATTATAGGTTCATTTCCTCTATGTCCAGGGAAACCACTCTGATAACAGTTTTATTGCCACTGGAGAAGAAAAAAGCTTAAGATGAACCTGAAGCATTTGGCCCAGAACCAATAGCACAGTGGGCTTACCCTAGGCATCCTTCTCTTTTCCAACCATATTTGTTCTTATACTTGAAGTTAAGGTAAACATCAAGATCAGTATTCAAACTTAATCAATGAATGAAAGAAAAAAATATATCGTGTATGGAATATTTATGGGACTTTATTTATGGTGAGAGGCATAGCAACAGATGTAGAATCTAAAGAAAGGGATTATAGGTAGAACATACATAGTTTTTAAGGTCACATGGAAGCTTCATACATCTGTCTATCTCTTCTATTTTGTACTTACCAGTCTCATGAGCTCTGGTGAAGTGTGTCCTCCAGCTGTTACTCTCAGTGTGCTCAGCAGTAAAGAGTTCCCTGTAAAATATTCTACTGTTGATCTACTGAAAGAACAAGATCTTATTAACATTAACTGCTAGGAAACATTCTGGAACTTATTTTTAAATTTTTTTCTTACAAAATGCTAGGTAACTACTTTATCCAAAAGTGGTTGAAGAAATAACAATTCTTTAAGGACATTCCTGCAATGGTAATAAAATTCTATCCCATTGCCAAAATGTCCCTCTTCTTGAGGACTTAAACTTCCAAATCAAGAGGATAAGACTTGTGTAGAATATGATATTTAATTTAAGCATACTAAACCTGAAGTTTTATTCTTGAGCACCAAAATGCTCAAAATTATGACTGTGAGGAAAAAGGCAGAAGTTGCCCTAACCACCCAGATTTCCATGAAAAACTATAGAAAAATGGCTTATATATATACTTTCTATTGATCTATAATTTTCCTTTCAAAGGAACAATCAATGCTTATTCTCCCAATTAAATCTTGATCAGGGAAATATTGAGAACACAAAAGAAAGGTTGTAAAATTAAATGACTAAGTAATCGATCTAACTCCTGCTGAAGTAGTCACTTACAGGTGTGTCTTAAGTGTCTTAGAAATCACCAAAAGTCTCAAATCAACATAGAAAACAGAGATAAGAACTCAGAGTTAATATAAACTGTTGAATGTTATAAAGAAGGGTTTCTATGGTTTGAAAGAGAAGAGATACTTCAAGTAAGATGGTAGAAGACCAGCAATCGATTTTGAAATTTAGGTCTTACAAAAATAAAGAAACATAGCATATTCAGACTCAGCCCTGCATTCCAGAGATTTGAGTAAGAGTAGCTGGAGTGCAGGGTAGAGGGCCCTGATAGACCCTGATACTCACTAGTCTCCTTGAGTAAAACAAAGTAGGCATGCATTTCAATCTAGAGTGTTCTTGGTGTCTCTGGTGCCCAGCCACGAGCTGGAAAAAGAAACGTTTTTTGTCTTATCATATTCTTAGAAATACACAAAAAAAGGAATTTTCTACCAATGGGGAGCCTTAACAAGGGGCTTCAAATATTTGAAGAAGCATTTGGCAGGGTTTCTCCAAAAATGCCAAGGGAAAGAAACACTGATAATGTTTTTGGTAATTTCTCAGCTTGATAAATTTTCTTCTCTAAGAAACTCATCCAAGAATGGTGCAAGAGACTGGAGAGTAATTAAATCTTCATATATTCATGGTAAAGTCAAACAAACAAATAAATAAAATCTAATAAATAAGGAAGGAAGGAAAGAAGAAAAGGAAATATGTTTGTTTTTTCATGATATAAAATCTATTGGAATCATAAATTTGTTTTTGTTCTGAGATGATTTTTTTGTTTTCCATTTTATGTCCAATAAAATACCATTTATTTTATGAAAAAGGAGCTATAATACCAGTAAGCTGAGAAGTGGCTTTGACTTATAAAGCACTTTCAATTCTTTTTTCAAAATATTTTCACATATATCCACAAGAATAGTACTTCATGAGATAATGAAGAGAATTTTTTTCTCTTTTTTCTAAATAGAGTTATAAGGAAGATTTCATGGAGAATATAAGTGTATTTGTTTTATTGTTTGATTGTGTTTTAAACTACATCCTAAAGAATAGGAGACAGATAACTAGAAGTGAAGGAGACTATTCCAGGCAGCAGTAACTACATGACTGAAGGTGGAAAAGGGCTTTGTATGTTTGGGAGAAAATCAGTATTCTAGCTTGTTTCTAACAAAGGAAAGAAATGAGAAATAAAATGGAACAATTAGACAATATCAAATCATGGATCACCTTGAATGTCAGGACAAGGATCCTGAACTTTATTTCATTAAAAGTATAAATAATTGATGGCAGTTCTAAAATGCAAACTTATGAAAGCAAAGCTAGCAAAGGAAGAGAAAAGGAACTTCCTTCTTTCCTTTCCTTTCTTTACATAAAGGCATCTAATCTCACACAAGTATGATGAGATTGTGGCTAAGCCAACTGAACTCTGAACCTTGCTTGGAAAGGCAGTTCTGTCTATTTAAACTTAAGGTATGAACTGAGTTGATTTCTAGAGGGTTCCCAACAACAAAGAAAGTGCCAAATAAGATGAGCGTAAAAAGTTCTTAAGGACCAGTATGCTGGCTCTGAAAATAAGGCCATCTGATGAAGCATCTCAGTCTATTTCAGAGCTAACACACTGTGGAATTAAGTCATATAAATTGTATCCCCAAAATTGCATTCAGCTCAGGACATCCTCTTATTAACACCTCCCTCTTCTTTCACTGTGGATCATCGCTATCAAACTGAGCCAAGATTTATGACTCTAAACTTTGTCGGCTCTTTCTTATGACATCAAAAGGAAATTATTCTCAGTGATGCCAGTTTTGGGGAACCTCATTCAGTCCATCTTTGGAATCACACAAGGATACCATTTTGTCACTAAAATCAGTTTATGGAGGAATGTTTTTTACCCACTCATCTTTCAGCTTCTCAGGTTTAAACATATGAAGTTCTCAATTATGATTCATACCAGGAGTGGGATTTTTGGAACATCCCCAGGCGCCTTAAATTGGTTTCCTTCTCACCCTCTCCCATCACCTCCTTTCCTATAGAGATTAAGGAATGTATAAAATACAACCTGTTACTGCCAGGAGGGATTACTACTATATATTATCACTCACAGCTCATTAACCTCAAAGCCTTGCTAACTAAGAAAATCCTCTCTAATGAGGTTTCCCTTGACTGCACTAAAGAACAAAAGGTCTAAAAGTTTTCCCTATTACCAGGCTTCCTCAAATTATTGCACTGTAATTAAAATGTAACTTTAAGGCCAAAGAAGAAAAAAAAGGTTTAAATTTGGTTTAAACTCTAAAAAAGACCTTGAAAAGCACTTTTGCTTTGTCCTTTGGTAGCAACTAAACCATAGGAAACCATTCGGGTTGAGGAAGATGATTACTTTCAGTATACTTGGATTGTACCTATTCACCAAAGAGAGGTGGGTGTGGATTCATACAATTCAGATGGAAATACTTTTTGTAATGTTGAAGGTAAAAGGAAATTTGTCACCTCAGTGTTCCAAAAAGTCTCCTTCTTTTGGTAAAATAATCCCCTAGATAATAGTACAAGTCTACTTTCCTTGGCTGAGAAGGACCTAGAAACATGAATTGGGATTAGTAAATTGATGGGTCCTAATGTATTTTTTATTAAGAACCCTAGAGTGAGGGTTATTTGTATGGTTGTATCACCAGAATCTTAAGAAGTAAAGATGTAGATAAAACAAACAGAAGGAGCTGTGTTCCCAGGAGAAATTTGTAATCTGGTGAAGTAGCTAGAATTAAGTATCTTCACCTCTGAGCTTTGAGTTTTTAAATGCCCAAAATGCAAATAATAATTACCTCTTTTAGCTTCCTTGGAAACCTGATTTATGTGTGTAGCATATCCTCAGAGGAACAGTCTAAAGAGTTAGGGACTCTTAGTCTGGAAAATGAAGGCTGAGAGGAGAATACAACTGCTAATACAACATTCTAAAATGGTGAAGGGACTGGCTTGAGGGAATACAACCTTGACCACTGAATCCTGGAAGACTAATTAACGAGCTGAGGCTCTCTTGAAACTCAATTTAAATTTAGAACATTAAAGATAAGTCTAACTTCAGAAAGGAAGAGTAAACACATGGCACTCATTAAGCAAAAAATCACTGCAATTTAAGAAGAGAGAAAACTTCCCAATTTGGATTGTGCTTTTATAATAAAGTTCTAACAGGTACTAAAATATTTAGGACACATTCCGTGATCTTAGCATTCAGATCAAGAGGAAAAACCTATATGGACCATCCAATAGAGCAGCAAGAAAATTCCACATTATAAATAAAACTGGATATATTCATGGTATTGTAATTCATGTCCTCCTTAGACCTGTAAAAGTTATACGAGAGGAGATGTGTTTGCTGGGTGCCTATGAGGGGAAAGGTAAAAAATCAAATGGGTGGTAGACATGCTAAACAGTAATCACTAACACTACTGTCTTCATACACACAGGTTCTTAAACATTTTTTTCAAAATACAAATAGGTAATGAAAATTGAAACACATATATCCCTACTGTCAAAGAACTCATAATTTGTTGCTTTTTGTGAAAAACAAGTAGTTTGTGAACCCAAAAACATCCATTCCTGTATTAGTGTCAGCATTAATTTATATTAATATGAGAAACTAATTTGTCCACACTGGGCTAAAATGTCTGCATGCTATGCTGGCGATAATAATACACATCTTCCTATACCACCAGATGGCTCTAAAAAGTAAATATAATGAACACTGTGGAAGTGCTTTGAAAAGTAAAAGACACTCTACAACACTATACAAATGCAAAGTATGTTTGTTAGTAATATTATGATCATAATGCAGAAATTTCCCTTTGCTTTATTTATGCACATATTTCATTAGAAGACAAAAACAAACCAAACTACAACTACTACAAGCACAAAGACTTTGTGTGCCATTCCTATACTTTTGACAACTTCAGCAAATGTTTATGGCAACCTTGGTCTTGGAATTCTAGGAACTCCTAATAACTCTAGGAGTCATTAGCCAGAATACCTAAGGCTAGCATGGGTAAATGCAAGGTTTTTGAGAATACAACTCTCTCATTAGAATGGAGAGAATAACTTGTTAGCTGCCACTTGCCATTGAAGCCTAGGAACATGGTCTGAGTACAAAGGATTAGAAGGGTGGGACTTCTCTATCAGGAATGGAAAGTGCCTTCACCAAGCGCAAGACTATATGAAGTACTTTGAGTAAATCATGGTTCCTGCCTTGTAGCTGCTGTTAATTTTCTACAGAAACAATCAGCCACCAAAAAAATTAAGTATAATCCATTATAAGAATGTATACAATTAAGTACTCATCTTTGTAGGACGAAGTTTAAAGGCAGAGAGAGCTAGTGACTTTTAAATATTTATAATTCCCACTCCATATTTCCCTAATGAGTTGTGGTAGGAGGCAGAGGCTCAGCTGGAGATATTTCCCAGTCCCCTTGTATCCAGGGGTAACCTTGTGACTAGGAGTGGAATGGAGGTATACCTTCTTCCCTATTTCTCACACGGGCCACTGACTGGCATTCAGACAGGACTCACAAGTTAATAGGGGAAGGTGGAAACAAGAGGTACAAGAATACTTGGTCTCTGGGTCACAATCCAGGGGAGAGCTGCGTGCAGACAAGGAGTACCTGCATCAGTCCCCTACCTAAGTAAGAGGTTACTCTTTTATTTTGTTAAACTAGCATATGTGAGGATTTGTGTAGTAGCTAGAGTCCCCTAATGCACTGATCATTAAAGACAAAATAAATTGGAAATAATTGTTCATCAAATGGAATTTCCAAAAGAAGTTATTCTAAAGAGTAGCTTTTCACAGAGCAATAAATTATGAGATGTTGTAAAAAAATTGATCATTTGAAAGAACTATTTCTTCTATAAAATGAATGTATAGCTAGCTGCAGGGATTATCACAATTCAGGCAGTAAGTAAGAAACTGAGGTCCAACCCAGAATTTAATTATTTTAACAATTTTCTGAGTAGGATATAAAGTAGAAAATTCTCAGCATAATGGCCACTGTTAATTTTAAGTACTGGCAAAACTACCCTCCCCAGTTTGACTGCTATCCCACTGAAAGGCTCTCTGAGTACTGGGGACAGGTATAAAATAATTGCTGAATGTTAATTTAGGGCATGATCCAATATAGAAAACACATATGTTATGGGTCCTACCCTTAAAGAAATAAGACAAAGAAATAAAACACAAAACCTGACTTAAACATGTAATTTGGAGGCGGGGAATGGGGAGGTGATTATTTTAGAAACAGATTTCCCAGGACAAAGAAGAAGGAATAATGCTGAAAGGGAATGATAGTCGTGGACTTGAGCCCGTTAATGTAAGACCCAAGAAGCACATCATGTCTGCCCATATCTCACATGGCCAGCTCCACCCTAGTACTGACTCATTATTTAGTGCTTATGGAGTCCTTGAGGGTTCCAGAGAACTTTGTCATTTCTTGATCATATTTAGCCCCAGGAATGATGTCTAGATTAATAAATAAGTTATTGATTAAAAACATATTGGAGATATGTGTATATCTACATACATACATATGTATGCATATATTATTTGTTTATATATTTTATGTATATACACACATATGTACATATACATATATGCTGCATTTAGTATTTTTTTTAGTTTTAATACTTTTTTCTGGCATTTTTCATAAATACCTAAATTGAGGTCATACTCTTTGTTGATTTAAGTGTGTAAGAACACACACATGCACACACATTATTAACTGAGCATGTTGAGTCTCCAGAAAGCTAGTATAACTTGCTATCACATGTTGAGTTTCTTACTAGTAGGGACAAATTGCTGTTATATTTCTTTTTGTTAAGTATTTGTGCAGTGGCACAAAAAGGTGTGAAAGCAAATGCTGGGGAAAATTACAAAGTCTTCCTTGGCACTCATCTGTGATTTTATATAGTCACCCAGAGAGGGGGCCAATATTTTAGCCTTTATCTGCAACAATGCTGGGTTAGTCTCAGGAGAACAAATCCTATGTGGGAATCTCAAATTCACCCAGTCTAGCATGCTGCAAATAGTTTGATTCTTTCAATTCCCTGGGAAGTGGAAGGTTGAATGCTTATACTTAGGGGAAATGCTATACTCTCAAAGAAAATGATGTTGATGCTGTTTTAGCTATACGTATGTGCATGCACACATACACACAATTATAGTCCATTTTCTTTCTATATATTTTTCCATTAATGAGTAGGAGAAACTATAAACATTTGTGAAAGAGGCAATTGCTCATAGGATATGAGTACCCTAAAATATAATTTAACCTTCACCTTTACTTTATAGACATATAGTTCATTCTTTTATATACACCTTAACCCTTTATTAGTGTTGGTGTCTTCTAAAAATGGCGATAATATAGACGTGTGTGTCCCCTTATCAATTTACCTCACAACATTGTTGTAACTTTGAAATGAGATATAGCAGGTAAAACTCTTCTCAGTTTTACTCATAGAATCAAGATATATGACTGATCATACTCTTGCTCAGGCAGAGAATATGAACTGCGACAAATCAAGGATTTAAAAGTTATAGGTTTTATGGAATTTAAGCGTGCAAATGTATTTGGAAGAAATTAAATTATTTAATAAGATATCTCAAAACTTAATGACTTAAAACAACATACACGTATCATTTCTGTTACTGTGGGTGAAGAGTGCAGGAAGAGATTAGCTGAATCCTCTGCTTCAGGGTCTCTGGCAATACTGTAGTCACGGGCTGGGTTCTCATCTGCAAATCACCTGCAGAAGGACCCACTTCCAAGCTTACTGACCTGGCTTTTAGGAAGATTCAATTCTTTGCAGACTGTTGGACTGAGGGCCTCATCTCATTCCTGGCAATTGGCCAGAGGCTGACCTCAGTTTCTTGCTCTGTGGGCCTCTACAACCTGACAGTTTGTTTCATGAAAGACAACAAGAGAGCAAGTCTACCAGCAAAATGAAAGTCACAGTCTTATATAAATGAATCACTGAAGTGACATCATATTACTTTTATCATATTCTATTCATTAGAAACAAGACACCATATCTAGCCCATACTTAAGGGGAAGAGAATTGCATAGGACATGAATATCTAGAGTCAGGGATTATTTGAAACCATGCCAGAAGATGTCTGCTACAAATATTATAATAATATAATATAATCACAATCCTAATAACATGTTTTTCTTTTCAAAATTCACTTGCTGCTGAAATTAAGCAAATGCAATGTTATATTTACCTTCTAACAAATATAAATTTACAAATACAGTTTTTTTCCTATAAATTCTGAACTCATATATTCTATACATAAAATTAAATAAGCAAATCATTATACTGCATTCACTGGCAAAAAGTCATAGTGCTAGATACCACAAGGAAGGCTAGACACATAAAACAGTGTTCCCACCCTCAATCAGGTTATAATTGAAAAATGAATTGGATTTTTATATATTTCTTAAAGTTAAATAATACTATGTTTATAATTCCTAAGGCTCTATGAAGTAAGTGGAACTAAAGAGTAACAGAGATATTAAATGCTGTGATTTCAGGAGTGGAATAATAGAGTGGAGTAGTCTATAAAAAATTCTTGGAAGGGAGGGATTATAAAACTAGATTATTAAGACTATGTGGTATTTTAAAACAATAAAAGAATAGAGACTATCCCAGATAAAATATGAGATGTGAGGAAAAGCAGCCAGGCTAAAAATTTCAGGGATTTCAGGGATATATGAATCTTTCTCAAAATCTATGGAAGCATAGATCCCTTGACACATTCAGATGTTGTTATATAAATAAATGCTCATTGTTTGTGGCTTGAGGTTGTGATCATATCTTTGTTTCTTGAACATATTATTTTCTTATACATTTTTGTTTTCTTTTTCTTTCTCTTTTACTTTTTCTAGTAGTGTGGTTTCATCTAGAGCTCAGAGTGTCTTAAAGTAGGCAGATCATTTTACTTTTTTGACAATCTCCTTCTTGTACAAGTGTTTTGATATGTACTTTTAGGAATAAGAGCTAAGAAGAGATAACTGGTTTGTTCAGTAAAGCAGGTAGAGCATGGAAAATGAAAGAGGATGAGAAGAGCCAGCAAGATGATTTCCCTGGATTCAAAAAAAGTTACCATCTCATGGATGGTTGGTGTGAGTGGATTTTGGCTTTTGGTATGCTTTTGTAAATTAGTGTACTTGGTCCAATTTCGAATTTCGAAGATGCAGTGCTGGCCAGAAATAGAATAAAAAGGAGTAATTCAACGTCAGAAGCATCCTTGGGATTATAGCCACCTTTCCAGCATCTCCCCCAGCCTCTATGTCATAGAAACACAAGTCAGACTCCGAAAGCTTCATAGAATGTGGAATCACTTTTACTGACAAGAAGGGTGGTTCTCAAATAGCATTTCTATTATAGTTAATTTGAGGAAGAGACAATAAAATATCTTTGCTTCATCATTTTTTTTGCCAAAAGTTTCAGATGCTTTTTAAATTTCTGAAACACCATATTGAGTCTACTAAATAATGATATAATTTCCAGTACAGTAATTATGAGAAATATTTCTTTTTAAGTTTAATATTCCAATGGAAAATAGTTTTCCGAATCTAAGTAGCAGAATTAGTCTTCCTACAGGCCAATGTTCTTTAACACAACTGAAAAGCATTTCCTGCATAAAGAAAATATCCTACCACTGTTTATCAGCCATCTGGAATGTGAGAGCATCTTATGATATATCGGAAGAAAGAAAGTTGTCAAGACTACTAGGAAAAAAAATTAAGTAGAATGCTTCTCAAGTACCTCAGTGTCAGTATGTGGCAGATCTCAAACCATGAGAGACTGTGGACTCTGAGAAGCAATCTGAGAGTTTTAGAGGGGAGGGGGTGGGGGGATGGGCGAGCCTGGTGGTGGGTATTGAGGAGGGCACGGATTGCATGGAGCACTGGGTGTGGTGCATAATCAATGAATCTTGGAACACTGCATCAAAAACTAATGAGGTATTTTATGGTGACTAACATAATACAATAAAAAAATACATATAACAAAAGTATGTGGCAGATCTCAACAAAACTTACTCATTGAAACTTGCCAGGCCCATACAGGGAATTTACATAGGGAGAATCTGCACTCTTGATGTATAAATTTCAAGGCCATTTGTCTTTACTGTAGTTTTCTTCTGGACTTCCTTGATTATGTTTCTGAACCAACTCTGTAGTCATCCCTAATGCCTCCTCATGCCTAAACTTGTCTTCTTACCTCTATTTCTGTTTACTATAAAATTTTTACTCAAGATCATTATTATTGAGTTTCCTACCTGTATGTGGAACCTGACCTGAACAATTGCCACTTGGTTCTGTTTTTTTCTAATCCCTAGCTGTTCCCAATTGTCTGAGAGCCATCTTGTTGGATATAGTAGAAAAGGGAAAGTGTGAATAATTCCAGGCAGAAGAAAGAGTGAGAACCAATGAATGGATGGTGGGATAAGTTGATGGAACTTAGAGATAATCTACCTAGTTTGAGATGAACAAGATAGAAATATGATGAGATATTTTTTATTACCCATCATATTCTCTACATTATAATAATATATGGTAATGATTTGTTATTTAGAATAATTGGGTTTACTTACTTTTTTGAATTTGTTCAGAGGTTGGAAATACAGCATCACAACATTTCTTTCATAAGTGGTTAATATGCGAACTCATTGTACTACTTTTTCTGTACTTACAAATGTCACCTTGATATTATCTGGATCCCTAGCAGTGCTACTTTCTAAGGTTGCTTGGCAGCCTGTTCCTTCAAAATTGTTTTGATATGATATCAGTTGAAAATTCCAAAGTGACTTTGGTGGCTGTTTGCTATCTGAGCATCCCATGGACATCTTTCCAATAGGCATATTACTTTAGGAAGTTAGGTTCAGAATCTTAGTCCTATGGGAAATAAGAGAATTCTAAACATCAAGGATTGATGAATTAGAAGCAATTTGAGGAGGCAACACATCCAAGGAAATGGATATAGTCACTTTAGAACTAAGAAAGAGCATCCTGTTTATGCCATTGGATAAAAGCATGCTACCCAAAACAGGGGAGTTTTAAAGCTTCTTAGAGCAATGCCTTGAAATCAGCAGATAAAAGGGTTTTTTGTGTGTTTGTTTTGTTTTTAGAAGTAAATAGTATTGTTTTCCACCAACATCAGTGTTTCTGGGAAATTTATTGCAAAACTATTGATAATGTCTCCTCTCCCTGAATTTACAATCCTCATTGATCCGTTCTTTTTGGCTTATATATACAGATTCAAAAGGAAACTTTAAAACAGTCTGCATTATATTCCAAACCAATTTTCTACCACCTTTTTCATCTGATAGACAAATATATAATAGATCCCAAAGTCACTGTCAGCAGAGGTGTCCACAAATGCAAGGATTAGTTCTATGTCTGAGAGTACCCTCAACCCAAGTAAGTCCAGTGAAGAATTTATTAAGGCCTTCCATTGTCTAAGGTAGACAATGCAAGTTAGTTTAGGAACATTTTCAATTCTGAACGAATTACTTGAACATACCTTACAAGTGTTAGCAAACTTTTCTGTAAAGGGCCAGATAGTAAATATGCAAATACAGCTTTGTGGACCATATAGCTTAGTCCCATCCATTCAGCTCTGCTGTAGTAACACAAATGCACCCATAGACCATAAGTAAACAACTGAACATGGCCTTGTTTAAAGCGCGCACACACACACACACCTTTACTTGTGGGCTCTAAAATTTGAATTTCTTATAGTCTCAAGTATTGTGAAATATTATTCTTCTTTTGATTTTTTTCAACCATTTGAAAATGTAAAAAATATTCTTATCTTGTGGGTTGTGTGAAACAGTCAGCAGATTTGGTTTGTGGGCCATAGTTTTTCACCCCTCATGTTTATAATGCAGTATATTAAAATTTTCTTACTGTAGTCCCTATGGTAGCTATAAAAATAAAAGCCTATCTGGGTACATTATATAATAAAAGAGAAGTATGACTATGCACAAAAGTAACTTTTGTAGGTAGACGTGAAGGTAAGATTTAGAATCTTGACACTGTAGCAAGGGCTCAAAGTAGTTACCTCAGTGAGTCTGCTATCTCCTGACAAATAGAATTATCCAGGGATTACATTGTCTTCTGAAGAACATTGCCTTAGTAGCTCACTTGAGAGAGAAGAAAGTATGCTTTAGGTTCTAGAAGAAGGAGATCTTGTGTGGCATAATGTGAACAATCACCTCTCTTGGCTCTGGTCTTGCTTCAAAAATAAGACATATCCTTTTGATCTCCTACAAGGTTATGTGGGGTCCAAACTAATGTCATTGCCTTCAGTTTGATATTTTGCATTGCTTCATTTCCTTCTTATAAAATCTGTATTTATGAGCGAGTACTCATCAAGATAACCTTCTTTTGACTTTCTATAGATTTTGTCACTTGTGATCTATATTATTTATTTGGCAAACTCTTTCTGATATTGCCATATTATAATGAAGGTAAAACAAATTAATATGCCCAGCATAAGGTTGGGCATTCAGCAAATGCTCAACAAATGTCTCTTAATTTCTATCCTGACAATAGCATGTACACAGTATTCAGCGATGTGTCCTTTGCATACCTTAACAAATTTCTAATGTTGAAGACAATGATAAAAGCATCCCCGTTCTTTAACTTAAACATTTCAAGTGTGTGTGTGTGTGTGTGTGTGTGTGTATGTGCACATGTGTGTTATCAGGGAAAAGATGACATAAAATAATCTCATGAAACGGTGACCTTTCCTTTTGATTTCCATTCCCATTATTGTCCAATGTGAACAATCCTTAAAGGGAATTTGACTTTTTTTTTTTTAGGGTTAGTTTAGCCTGTCTTTCTTTCTTTCTTTCTTTCTTTCTTTCTTTCTTTCTTTCTTTCTTTCTTTCTTTCTCTAGTCCCAATTTCACAGCCTGGATATAATAATCATAAAACAGTTTATTCTGGTCCTTGACAACATTATACTAGATTACAATGAAGTAACCCATAGAAGACTTGAAAAAAATATAACATAAAATGGGCTTTCCATATTACAGAAAAGTTTTTTTGAGTTGAGGTTTACTTCAGAGGTTTTCTATCAGTGTTTCTGCATTTCTGCACTGCTCTTTGCTTTTATTCTACAAATAGGACAGAGTTCAGAGGAGGTCATAGTCTTATTTTCTTCCGAAGCATTTTGCCCAGTCTAAATATATTTCCAGATTATAGTAGGTCAAGAATCCCACACAATTTCTAGATTTGATAAACTAAGGTTCAAGACAAAAAAGAAACCAATAACATCTGAAAATAAAGCTTTGGTCAGGCAAACCTTTTTTAACAAGTAAAAAAATATGATTCTCTGCTCTACATTTTTTTTCTTGTCTATATAGTCATCATGCTTAAGTGTAAGAGAGAAACAGAGTAAAAGTTAATGCGGCTTTACTAGGAGATATTAGAAATGAAAAGAAATATGCCTTTTTTTAGTATACTATAAATGCAAATGTTGTGAAATATGTGAGAGTTGGAGGAAATTGAAAAAATTATCCTGCCATCTTTTAGGGAATAAATATGGGTAAATTAAGAAAACCAATTAAGATACAAACAGCAGGCTTGATGGTTTCAAGGCAAGAGATAGCAGATCAAAAGTTTCAGAAAGAGACAGAAAGATCTCTTAGCTTACAGCAAAGAATAGCATATGAAGTTTGTCAGCCTTAGCAGATACTAATAGGAGGTGAAAGCATAAAAACTGAAATGATCAAAGAAAATGAATATGGACTTTCAGAGTAAGAAGATTGGGAAAGTTTTCCTATAGTTAATGGCGAGCCATGTGGAGAAAGAGACAAAGAAGAAAAGGTGTAGTAAGGATAATTTTTTTGGCACATGTTCAAAAATCAAGTAAAATAGAAATTTCCAAGTGTTACCACCTAAGAGTTATGTTTTTTTCCCCTCAAAAATTTGTCGTTTTTTTTATGGAAAAGAAAGAAAAACACTTAAGTGATCAAAATATATTCCAAATCTTCTCCAATAAAAATACATGCAAATGTATAACCCAGACCACCACCATTATTTGCAGGCTTATGAATGATTCAAGCTTAATCAATCCTCTTTGAAAAACATTTGTTAGAAATTATATTGGATATGCATATTCCCTGTGGTACATTAAAGACATCCATGGATTCCTTGATAGTGCTCCCATTGAGAAACGGCAGGGTTGGGGGTGGGAAGCGATGGTTATGTACCCTGCCTCTGAATCTGGGCAGTTTCCATGACTACTTCACCAAGAGAATATAGCAGAAGTGATACTGTATCATTTTCTAGGTCTAGTCCTTAAGTAACTATTTACTGTTTCTCAGAACACTCTATCTTAGAGTCCTAGGCCACCAAGTAAGAAGTCCAACTACCCTGATGAACACAATACTTAGGGATGCCTTGAGACTACATGGAAAGGGAGAGAGGCTCAGATCAGCCCATTCTTTCAGCCATCCCTACTCTGATGCTAAGCATACCTGCCAGATCACCTGGCTATCAGCTCAATTCTAGCTGAGCCCTGTACAAGTTACTGAGCCACAGAATGGTAAGATAAAGTTAATTAAAATTACTGTTTGAAGTCAAGCATTGAGAATGTTTCTTATAAAACAGTAGACAACTGGAACAGAACTGGTTCCTGGAAATGGAGTACCACTGTAACAAAAACCTAAAACATGTGGAATGGAGGCTAGAGATAAGAGGTTCCCCTTTATGAATGTCTGTCAACACTATTGCCTGTAGCGTCATTGGAGATATAGAGGAGACCTGATGAACTCATGGATTTCACTGGATAGATTTTTAGAACAGAACATAGAAATTGCTGACTGACTTTTTCTAGCTGCCTAGGATAAACTATGGGGAGAGAATTGAAGGAACTATTAAGTTATTGAGCAAAACTTGGAGGAAATACAAAGGAACCAGGGGTTTAAGGCTCAAAATAGAAATGTTTCCTGTTTCTGATCTCTACCAGAAAATTGATTCTCAAAGTTAGAAATGACTTCAGGGCAAATACCAAACCCAGTTTATATTGCTAGATTAGGATTGCTTAATGATAAAATCTTCCATGATATGATTATAAGATGCTTTTTGTTTTGTTTTGTTTTTCCCCCAACCTGAGAAACATTTAAGGGAATGCCTAATACAGTTTCTAATGGTTTAAAATTTGTGCCTTATACTTAAGTAATAGAGTTAAGTAGCCTCATTGGGGTCCAAAATAAAGCGCCTATGTTGATGAGATTTGCACTGATAGATTTTATCTAATGGAGTGAGTTATAATATGATTCACAGAAACTCTGCCAATTTTTAATTAATTATCTAGCATGGACTGAAAAGTACAGAGATAGTACAGAATTAAAAGAGATTTGGGGGCCCCTAATTTACTATATCCAAAGAAGCTTAAGAAACTACTTACCGGCAAAGATGGGATATTTTTGATAGAAAGTAAAGGATGATTCATAGTGAAGAGCCAAGAGCCATGGTGAATCATTTCCAGGGAAAAAGACTGAACACTAATCAATGAACTGACAGCATGTGCCTAGCTAGGTTTCAGAAATGCTATGAACCAGTACCTTTTATGTATGTCCTAATTCTTCCCTTTCTTAATGGGAGAGTCTACCATAGTTATTCTATGTCTCATTATACACTATATATGTAGGGTTAGATAACTTTTCTTGTAGATCACAGGACTCAGAGTACCGCAGCAGTGTTGCAAAGAAACTCTAAAAACCCCATGGAGAAGCCCGTTTGCAGAAGAACGAAGACCTCTAGCCTAGCTCTCAGGAGATGGCCAATACCAGCTTTCCAGATATATGCATGAACCATTTGAAACTAGATATTTCTTCAGCCTCAACCAGACTGCCCAGCTGATGTCATGTAAAGCACTGATGAGCCATCCCCACTGAACCTGCCCAAATTGAAAATTCGTAAATAAAACCGAGTATTGTCATCATATTAAGTCACTGAGTTAGTATACCATGTAACAGTAAGTAACCTGCACAATTTTGTTAATTAGAGGGCAGAATGAAACTGTTGTCTCCAGAATTATAAGCAGACAGGGCAAGAAAGAAGGTCACAAAAATGGACAGATCTCCTCATAGACAACATAAACGTAATTTAGGAAGTAAAGGAAACAAGTAAGGCATTGATACCAATGCAGATTACATGATAACTACCCATTAATATAATAGATATAAGATGATTCAGAAGTTTCATAATGTTAATTATAGGTTAAATGCAATATTATGCAAAGTTGAAACTACTACATTAAGTTGTTTTCATATATTCCTGAAGAGCAGTGTATCTATAACAATAGATTCTATCAATATTGGATGCAGCAGAGAGGTCTCTGAATTGAAAGTTCAGGGTTCCTACCAAAATAAAGGGGGAAAAAAGAATTTCTAAGAAGGAAAGATATAAGAAATCCCGGAGTCAAAAAGCCTTTTGTTGTAGGTGGAGGAAATCACTCTTGTCTTGAAGAGTACTGTTTCCTTAGACAGATGATAAGAAATGATCTAGGAGTAGAGATTATATAAAAGCTGCTAGTAACCAAGCTGGAAGCATTTGAAATTCATGAAAAGTGACAGTGGATTGGGTTTGTGGATAATTTAAAATGTACTGTACCTGGGAGTTTAAAGAATAGGCTTATTTTATACACATTATAGCTTCTGCCATTATTTTCTTTGTGAGTATGGTCATTTGGAGGATTCAGGAAATATAAGAAAACAAAGCAAATTATAAATTTAACTATATTTATTTAAAAATGCTGAATCTTTGAAGTAAAAAGCTTCTCATGGATAATTATAACAGTAGCATTTCAGGGAAGAATACATGGCTCCAAATATCCTCATTTTTCCAGGGGGCAGAAATACCCTTAGCACTAAGAGCCTTAGTACTCTCTCTAGCACTAAGGTTCATTCTGTGGGGCAGCTAGATTTAATTTTATCATATAATCTGAAGTATATTTGAAGGAAGTATTGAGGCACATACTTTAGATACGAAAAGCATTTAAATACAATCAAGTCCAAGGCAAAAAGTAAATATAAACAAAAATGATATATTGTGGCAATAGTCACTTTGAACTCATTGAGCTCCTTTAGGAATAACTGGCCATTCAAATAGCTCCTCGCTGCAATCCTTGCCATATATATATATTTAGCTTAAGAATAGATGAAATGAAAAGACACTCAGTTAATATGCAACATAAGATTCAATTACTGAAAATAAAATGAATTAGGTTTCCACTTAAAAAGTACTCATGGTCATGATTTAAATAAACTAAACCAGAAGAATCTAGGTGCTCATGTTTTTATCATGGATTTTTAAAATCTCATCAGTAATACATTACAGTTAGGATAATGATGGTGCATGAGTAAGTTTGAAAGAAAAGTTCTTTATCTCCTTTCCATTGTCATATTCAAGTGCTCTATTCACTCAAATTAACTATATACTGTGTCTCAAATATTCCCACATTCCTTCCCCAGTAGCTGTGTTACACCTGGAATTCCCTCTTCATTTCTCTCTGTATCTTTGTCCCTCATGCAAAACATAGCAAATATCACTCAGACAGAAAGGCCTGTTCTGGCCACTTGTCCTGTGTATTTTTTTTTTCTCTTCTAAAAACCTAGAATTCTATTACCCATATCATGCATGTGTAATTATTATTTATTGCCTTGTATATTTATTTGATGTTTTTGAGTATACATCATCCTTCCAAGTATATACAGTCAACAAATATTTCTGAGATGACTAATTGTCTGAATGGAAATGTACTGTAATTAATCAATCAGAAATTATTTATTGAAAATTTACTATATATTACTAGGTAGAACTTGTTTTCTTGCCAGAACTTTCACCTGTATCAATAAATAGGTGATTCTTTAGTGTATAAATTTTCTTCACAGCCTGAGGGATAATAGACATAGCGCTTTTCTCTGAAGATCATCAGCTTGAAAGGTACAAATATTATTTTATTGGTGTTTTAATTTCTCTTCCTTTGATTATTGAGTAGATAAACATTTTAAATGTATTTATCAATCTTCTTCATAACACTTTATAGAGGGAATGGGCATTACATCTTATGAGTACAGTGGAGAGAAAACACACCATTCTCCTTTTCTTGTTTTTCCCCGTACTCTAGGTCAAGAAACATGTTCCCCTAATACTGCTTTTATGGCTACAAGTTTCCCAAGTTTCTCTAAAAGCTCATCAGCTTTCACTGTCCCCTGGACACTCTTAATTTAAAGTGTGTATTGTGGATGATTTTACCAGCATTCAGAAAATGGTATTGCTTCAAAGTTAAAGTCAAATGAATGTGCAAAATTTCATGTAGAAAAATAATTAAGTCAGTACCAGATAGCTTAAAAACAACCTCCCATGTGAGGTTGGTCAGCAAAATCAATATGCTAGAAAGAGAAGTAAACACCTAAAACCAAGCTATAGTTTGAACTATACAGTTTGAAAGAAGCTTAGAATTTGAATTTAGCATTGGTGGCTTTTGATTCTGGGCTCCCTCTTATGTTAAATAGTGGCCATATTAGTGCCTACCCAAGTCTCTTCACAGGGTTTATTGCAAGGATCCAATGAGAAAACATATGTGAATATAAACCTTCAAGAGTTCCAAAATTTAAAAATATATTAGAAATGATAAATGCTTTAATATTAAATGATTAAAGCAAAATCATGAAAGTGTAAGTTGGAAGAAAAAGTTATATAAAATAATTGCCCTAACTTTTATTTTATCTGGATTAAGAAGCAGACCACAAGGAGTTGAAAAAAAAGTTGGCAGCTTTAACTGCCACATTCATTCTTGGTTGTTCTAATGAAAGTCAATCTCCCATGTCTTTCAATGAGAGATGGGTAGATTCAATGGGATATTTGATACTTATGTATAAAAAGTTGTATCCATTAAGATTTTTGCATTCTACATCGAGGTTGTTAGCTTCATTTCAGAAATATAAAAAAGAGGATATGATCTGTTGTGTTCTTGGCAAAGCTGGCTTGTGATTCATCTCCAGTTGCTATTCTGTGGAAAGTGAGCCAGAAGGGCTTCCATGGAGCAAAATTACCTCAGTAAAGTCTATCTCCATTTAGTCTTTGGAGATGAGGAAAACGTGTGCCATTTCTGTGCTCCACTCTCTGGAGTCTGAACTAACAGTGTATTTGCCATTTGGTCCTGAACACAAGATGCTATTTGCATAAAACAAATTTTCAGTTGCTCTTGTTGGGGGAAATGTAGTCTAGTGCGGCTCCTGTTGCATCTAATGTGATGATGTTTACCCGGCTCTAAGAGGAGTACATAGTGGGAGAGTTGGAATTGCTCAGCTTGGAAAAGGAAAGGAACTCAAGAGACAGATCAAGAAAGTTCTGGCTACTCACTAGATGCATGTTGTACCATTCATATCTGTCCTGAAAATAAAGGAAAAGCATTCATAATGGGTCTTTCCTAAAGAGTCAGTATCTTTAAGAATTTAAGGTGCTGGCATCTATTCCATGTTCCCTAGGGAAAATGTGATGCAAAGAACCACAAAATTGATCATGTCTGCCAAAGAAGGCACTGGAGAGAATATGCCCAGGCTAGAGTCAACCTTAATAATTGGCTTTTGAATATGTCTCATGAGAAAATGTTTCTTTAAGTTTGAAAAGAAAATTGAGCAAAAATATGTGAAATAGAAATGATAGAAAAATTCCAGGAAGTATAGTAAAAAGAAGCCATAATAAAGATGAAAAATACTACCAAAAGCCAAGATCAGTCACCTAAATTCTGGACTAGAAATATTTGGAGTCTGTATAGGAAACTCTCTACCTGAGAGGCAGGTTAAGTTATGTTAGGTAGTTACTAAGTAGAAAACAGAATGAACCATACATGAGAACGGCTTGGAGATGACATTTCCAAGAAAACAGAATGAACCATACATGAGAATGGCTTAGAGATGGCTTAGAGAATGGCTTGGAAATGTCCTCACACAGGAGGACATTTCCTTTGTGAGAATCCTGCCCCTCTCTCTGGGTTCTGTTTCTTGAGGCTCTCTCAGTGAAAACTGCTGAGAGGTCAAACAGAGGTCAAACGGTGGTCCTTTTGGACCACTCAGTGCCAGTATGAGGCTTAGTTTCCTGTTTTGCCCTGGAAACATATTTCTCATTAAGTAGATTGCTCTAATTAGGTTGGTAGAGATACACAGTCATCAAGGCAGCAAAAACAGTCAGGGTTTTTATCCATGGGGAGACTCAGTGAAACATCTGGCTCCAGGTATTTCAGCAAAATTTAGCCTGGTTTAATTTGTTTGAATGAAATTCAGACACAATTATCTTTAAGTTTTTTGGAACTTGGTACCTATTATATTGAATTATTTATTATTCTCACTAGTTTTCAGTTATTTTTCAGCATTTTCTGGTAAAAACCTGAAAGAGTTTGTTTCAGAGACAGCAAGTTGAGAAAGAAATTAGATAAGTTCCCAATTTTTCATTGAGTCTTAGGAAAAATTAGTTTGTACTGAGTATGAGGCAGTGGTGTGTTAGAGTAACTCTAACCAGCTGGTGAGAAATGATTGCGTACAAGTCTTCCAACTCTGCAGCATGATATCGTGTTGGTAGCTTGAAGTCAGCCACAGTGGAAAGGTTTACACCAAAGAAATCATGAAATGCTACAAATCAGTGTTTTCCCCCAAGAGACAGAGAAGCCAGTTATTAAATGTTTACTAGGACACAACTGATGATAGGTAATGGCAGCTAGCAAGGAATAAGAAAAATAAGTCACTAAAACCTGGAGTAAAATTGAAGTTGCTGATGGAAAGACAGCTGAGGCCACTAAATAACTTAAAGAATGTTTAATATAGGAGACTAGTTTTTAAATACCAATAAATACATAAGTATATAAAGCCAAGCAGAGCAGTAGGTGATAACATAATTATAAGAAAAAAAGCAACGGTTATCTTATCCTCATATAGCAGTTTGCAAAACATAGGCAATGATATCATCTTAATTGATACAATAGTAGAACTTATTATATGAGAATTATTATTTTCCCTATTTTATACGTGAGAAAACCAAGGCTTACTGAAGTTAAATGTTGCCCAAGGTCTGATAGCTGGAATATGACAAAAACAAGAGTAACATTTTTCAGTTGGTTTTTGTACCGTTTGGTACCAGAGAAAGATCTGTATTTCATAATTCAAATGTTTTCCTAGAAGATACCTGTTATTATTTAATACTATCTTGGCTCATTTTATTTTCTTAGATATGAAATGATGTGAGTGAGCCACAGCCCCAAGCTCGTTCCTCTTCTACTGCACACGCTCAGCTTCATTGAGGTTCCGCACTGGTTGTCCACCAGATGTTCAGTGTTATCTCCCTACTGAAGGTTGTGACAAAACCCCAGAGAGTAAAACGACAGCAATCTGTCAGCCAGTCATCATTATATATATTTTTTCATTTCCATTATTCTCCACCTTATGTCACTGTTTTTAGTGTGTGAATTGCTCATTGTTTATTTCTGCTCATTTCTTTCATCACTATTTTTAATTTTAATGACTTTCAGTTGCTGAGAATATTCTTCAGAGCAAAGCTACACTTTTCTTCAGTAAGGAGAAAGACAACAAGGATATATCCATTACTCTGAGAAATCCAGAGGTGCAGGATGTTTTGCTCTCAACAGCAGGAAGTGTGATGGTTGCCCCGATTTACATTTCAATCCCATCACATTGTTGCTGAAAATTATGATGGTGTGGTTATTTACCCACTAAAATTCACAATTTAATTGAAAAAGGTTGAATTTGAATCATCCTGCAAGCAACCAGAATTTTAGTTGAGTATTTAGAATTGTAAGATGTTGAAGTATTACTTCATTTTCCATTCTCTTCTACTTGCCTCTTCTTTCTGAATCTAATTCAGTGAGTCAAAAATTTTATTAACTGAAATTAAATAGCAGTAAATATGTTAAGTGCAGCATGTACAAATATGAACATATCAACAAAGATCCTACCTTAAAGGAGTTTATGGCTATGTCCCAATTACAAATAAAACTATTTATAATAAAATGTAATAATAAATACATCAGATATAGGTACAAACGACTATAGGATTACAGAAGAGGGACTGATTAATGTTCAGCAGGAACTTAAAAGTCTTCACAGAACTAATGATATTTTATCTGGACTTTGAATTATGAAAGCAATTTTTCTATATACATGAATCAAGAAGGGTGTTCTGCGTACTAAGTAAAACATGGCTGAAGTCATGGAGGAAATGAATGTTAAGTCTGATAAAATAGTATGCGTTGGTTGTGGTACAATGGTAGGAGATAAGGATTAAAAATTTAGCAAAAGATAAATTGTGAAGAACTTTGAATGCTGGGCTAACTTTTCAGAAATGTATTTAGTAGGTGTTGCTGGCCCCATTGGAGGCTTTTAATCATTCTTCTTGTTTATGTATGAGCCCCACAAAAGATTGGACTTTAATCTCATTCTGATTTATACTCTGAAAATTAAGTAAAAACAGAACACATCCTTGCTTGAGTAATCCTTGAATAAAAATTCTCTAGTCAATTAATTTATAACACAAATATTTGTCGGTACTTCCTTTGTATCTCAGATTCTGCTAGGTATTGCAGTATAGTAGGGAAGAGTACAGACAACATTTGTAACATGACAGGATTATTCTTTGCAACATTTAGAAAACTTTATTCCAAGTATTTATCTAACTGTACAGAAAAATTTTGGTCAAAATATTCAGGATTTAAGAAAAGTTTGAGGATAAAAAATGATCTTTATGACTACTTATTCCATTCTACTTGGCATTGTGGTACCAACTTCCTGTTGCTGAGTCCACAAGCAGTATGACTAATTTTCACAATCTATTTTTCAGTAAAGGTATTGACCATTACTGAAGTATTAGCACATATAATTAACAATTTACTGCATTATTTTTAGAAACCAGGTCCTGTACTTGCTAGTAATTTAGTTAATGCAAGTCTGTAAGTGAGGTGGTATTGCTACCTCTACTTTGTTTATCAGAAACCCAAGGTTGTGAGTGATTAAGTAAATTGACTTCTTTATGGTTGGTAGTTTCTGCAAGTAAATTCAAACTCAAATTTGTCTGGCCCCTGGACCAAATCCCAACATTTCAGGTATATATTAATTTGTACCTGCTTATTTGTATATTACATAGGGAGCTAAAGAAGTCATCAGATTGTCTTTCCAATTGTATCTACCCAAATACTAGTAATCAAATAATTATAAAATCTACATTAAATACCCACTAACTCACCTGAAAAATGTAGACATTAAGTGGAATCTAAGAAATGCCATATTTTTTCATTTCTTTTAGGAAATGATAGATAACTTTTGCCAAACCAGTCAAGCCTGTTACATAAAACCAAGTCTCTGACTTCCTTTTGAATAAGAAAACTGTGTCTCAAAAGATTCATAAAATCTTACCCATTTGATGAAACCTAAGTAATTTCTGTCTGATTAGCATTCAAAAATTAAACTTATCTCCAATTAGGTGAGAATTTTGCTAATCAATAATGCTTCTTTTAAAATATATTGATTTTATTACATTGTAAACAACGTATACCTAATTGAATGATAAGCGATGCATCTTCTTAGAAAATATGAAAAACACGTGCAAATCCAACATGACTGTTTAGATTCTAGAAAGTGGAGTTTTACATAAACTTTAGTTTTTTTTTCAATTAAAAAATAAGAATTCTGACTATATATATATATGGTCAGACTATATACATATATATGTATATAGTCAGAATGCACGGATGGATAGATGGATAAATATTGAAAAGATGATATTCTAGCAATTAAGCTATCTGGGGATAGCTGTAACACCAATACTTTTTCCAATAATTTTCATCTTGTGTTATAAATATTGGAATTTCCAGAGGGCATTAACTGAAACCTTATTCACAATTGTCTTGTCTGTCTCAGTTCCTTAAGGCTCTGTAAACATTAGAGCAATTTTGCTATTGCTACTTAGGATAGGAACTTGAAAATGGCATTTTGAATGTAGATGCAAATTGAGTCTGCAAAGGAAATTCTTCTTACCCATTCATTGCAGATAAGGTTTTTCTTGTGTGGGCATTGCAGCATTAAAAATGGGAAGTGTAAACTTAGACTTGCTGTATTATGATTTGTGATCCTTATAAATAAGAATACTAGAAACCCTGGAAATAAAAATAATAATGTCCCCACTGAGCACATTACACCAGCTCTTTTTGTTGGCTTTTTCTTGAATTTCTCATCATTAGCTCATCTGAGATTATATATGATAGATCTTCCCAACCAGCAGCTGACCTCTTAAAAGGCAATCAGATAAACTGCCAAAAGACAAGCTAAATATATTGATTTTTAAAAGGTACCAGGTTTCTCTCTTTAAAAGGTATTAAAATGTGAACAGTACAAAGAATCAATGGATTCCAGCCTATGAGATGGACACCTGACATTGGATCTTGATTAGCTGCTAGTAGGTCTTCAGTGAAAGTTGCTTCCTTTTATTCCCAGAGATATCCTTAACCATGAAAATCAGGTTACTTTAATTCCATTTTATGATCATCTTAGGAAAGGACACAGTGTGTTAGTCTCATTGCTGGACTCGTCAGATTCATTCGCATGCATTAACCTTCATGGTATTTGTTGAGTTATTTGACTCTTTGTATATCATGAATAATTTCATTAAACATTAAGAATTTACTCACACTGTATCTTTGTGTATTTTTAAATATTTACAATTTGTAATATCAAATAAATATGTAATAGGTGGGCAGTGTTTCTAGGTTTTAATATTGCTTAAACCTGTCATGTACTATAACCTTTTGGGGCTTATATAATATTCAGCTCCTTAATTCAGCGTCAGAGCTGTTATCATATGTTGATGGGAAAATAACAGCCATGTTGGGGCTTTCTAGTCACTAATAATTCCTATTTTGATTTGATTAGCATATAAATGTTCCTAGATTTATGCAGTTTCAGGGGAAAATGTATTAAAAATACTCTCAGGGTTCTCTCTTTCTCTCATTTTAATCAGGCAAGAGAGAAAGAATCTTGTCATGCATGAAGCCTAACTTGCCTTTTTAAATCCTTGACTTATGGAAGTTTCCAGAAAAAAAATTGGCAAAAGATGACATCAAAGGAGACTTTATTTCATAGTTTATAAGCAGGAATCATTAATGAAATACACCATTTCTTCAGTTTGCCTTTCCCAGGATCTAAAATGTAGTGGAAGACTAGATAAAGATTCTGCTCGTAGAGACATTTCAAATAATGTCACCCAACAAATGACAAAGCATCTCCTTAGAGTAATCCTAAATAGTGAGAGCCCAATCAACAAAAGTTATAGAATAGGCTTCTGCACATTTGTCTTTCTCTAATACACTGAAAAGCCAAATGCATCTATTTTGTCTTTGGTGCCACATTGTGAGTGTTCCTCAAGTATGTGACTAAATAGAATTTGGTGATGCCAGAAGAACATGGTTGTAACTGTAGTCATAAACACACAACCTCTTAAAAATCTTGGCATTCATTGTACTAGAAGAAAGTGAAAATGGAAAAGAAGAGTTAATGCTAAAAGGACTCATAGACAAGCATCAAATCTCTATTAGATTAAAGCTATCAAGCAGAAGTAAAGCATTTGTGCTCTGTAAGTGGTCACATTAGCTCTCAGCACTGAACCTTCCCATAACAGGAATTTTCAAAAGAATTTAACTAAAACACATGAATTGTGAATAATCAAATATAAATTAATATCTCCCTAGAGGTGAATTGATCATTTTTGATAGATGCACTGGATCAAAAATAAAGTCCAATTCAGATGAAAAATAAAAGGCAAAAACAATCAAGAATAGACATCAAAATAAGATAAAGTTTAGACAGATATGCTTTAAAAAGTGATTTTTAAAATTATATTTAGAAAAAAGATCAGTGAAATGATCTCACCTTTGTACAATAAAATTTATTTTTTTATTTCTTATCAGCTTTATATTATGTGTCTTTTTTATTGCTGATCATTTCTTTAAAATGTTCATGTTCTTAACATATATCTAGGATCAAATTTTGGAGATCCAAGAATTTTTAGCCCAGATTATCTCATCTTGAGCTTAATCTTTCTCAACATCATTTAATGCACATTTAAGACATCATTCAGACACATATCTGCACATATCAGACAGATACATGTTACCCTCTTATAAAATTATCTTGTTGCTTTTCTTCTTTCTATATGGAGCATGTGATCTTTAAAAATCTTAGCTTTTTACCAGTAGGACTTCATTATTCCCATAGGCTACTCCCAATTTATTCTTCTTGCCAGTATGATTTAAAAAAGGTGTCTTTACTATTTAGTAGAATAATCACAAATCTACCCATGAGAATTTTGTTACTCTTTTGAGTTTTGTTTTTGTTTTTTTGTTTGAAGATTTTATTTATTTATTTGAGAGAGAGAAAGAGAACACACAAGCATGTGCGGGGGGGTGGCAGAGGGAGAAGCAGACTCTGCAAGGAGCAGGAAGTCCGACATGGGGCTTGATGCCAGGACCCTGGGATCATGACCTGAGCTGAAGGCAGATGCTTAACCAACTGAGCCACCCAGGTGTCCCTTGAGTTTTGTTTTGTTTTTAAATTAAAGATATATAAAGCTACCTACCATTTATTTGAACAGTTTGCAATTTGTCTTTGTAAGTCTAAGGTAAAATCTATATTTCTTCCCTGGCTATGAGGCTCTAAAAGTTGTCTTGATCACTTTCTCCCAAGGTCCCTATCATTTCTATTTCACCAACTTATTCCTCCATACTGTGCATGATTAGGGCTAGAGCCATAGTTTTCCTATCAGCTTCTTGCCTTTCTGGAAGATGAAATTGTCAACTAGTATATTAAGAATTTGTCAGATTAATTAAGGTACAGCCCCTAAACTGAATACCAGACAGATATTTTACAAATATTTACTGCATAAAACTATGAATAAGCCTAATGGCACAATTTTATAATTAACACTGAAGTGCAGGATTTAGTATGCAATATGATTAGAAATTTGTGGGAATGAGTAAAGCTATGCATGAGAACACCCTTGATTCGTGAGTCCAGATATTGCAAGATAGTATCCTAAATACATTCCATAAGTTTTCCCTATATGCTGGAAAAGGCCGAGGGGCCTTTGATATGAGGGGCCTAATAGATAACTAACAGCAGTGGGGATTCTATAGTGGTTGCAGTCAGGCTAAGCAGGTCAAAGTATGTTGATCCCCAAAAGAAAAGCAGTTTAACTGTATTTCATGATGTCTGGCAGAACTTAAGGAGAAAGCATCAGAGCCATGCCTTATATGATGAGTTTCCCTAGTAAGAATGAGAAACAGTTGATCTTAAAGAACCACCAGTGCAGGCATCCCTATGATAATATTCATTCCTTTCTGCAATATTCTTGAACTCAACTAGGACCTCTTGCCGTGCCAGTGGATTTTATTCCATGGTCCAGGCAGACTTCATAAGAAGAGGAAACTGATATTCTTAAAAGTTTGCTTGAGTGCATGCGTAAGCTCACAAAGAGGAAGCAAAAGATATCTAAAAACAACTGATACACTGAAAGAGAAAATTATAAGAAAAACTTGTACCTAAGTAAATGATCTAACTGAATAACTCTGCAAGGATTTAAAGTGAGTAAAACTAAACATGAGATATGGTAGATACATAGAGTGGTCAGAAAGGAAAGAACATGTATAAATCAAGAAAAAGTAATTTAAAAATAACCACTTTGATGCCTTATAATTCAAAGATGCTATAGTTGATGTAAACAACAACAAAAACAATAAAACCCTGAATAGGTGGTTAGAAGAACACAACAGATAAACTTCCATGTATTTATTCAGTTGATGGAATAGGAATAGCAAATAGAACAAGGAAAATCTCAAATTAAGTTACGGTAGACAAGATGAAAGGATGCCACAAAAATGGATCAAGTACAAATAGAGAAATAAAAAGTATGAAAAAAAGTTAAGGATATACATTTCAATGCCAATATTAATCTAATACATATCCATAATGGAAGAAAAGAATAATATTTGGAAACTACCAAGAAATGCATCAAGATAGGAGCAGCCTAATTGACAGGGATGTCCAAGTGACATGTGATAATGAAAAAAAAACAAAACAAAACACTGATAGCCAAATCACATTTTAAAACCTCAGAGTCAAAGAATAAAAATAGGTCAAAGTAAAGATATATATTTACAATGTAAATTGTATATTTTGTATACAATATAGTATAAATCGTACATATTGTAAATAGAAATATATATTGTATGTATTGTATATATGTATGTATATATGTATAAATATATATGTAAAATACATGTAATACATAAAATATATACAAAAACATATATAAAATATAGATATAATATATAAATAAATATAAATATATATAGTTGAAGTGTTAAAGGAAAAGCTTTAAGCCTAGGCGCTCACATCCCCCTAAGTTATTTGATCAAGTATAAGGATAAAATAAAGTTACTTAAAGGAAGACAAAAATTCACAGATTTTCTCTGTCTCTAGCTCTCTAATTCTAAAAATTATTAATGTTAGATTCTAGAAGAGTAAAATTGTAAGGGAAAAACAAGCTACAGAAAACAATGGTTAAAAAATGCATGTAGTTTATTTTTGATAAAAATAGCAACTTGGGGGGGGGCACCTGGGTGGCTCAGTGGGTTGAAGCTTCTGCCTTCAGCTCAGGTCATGATCTCAGGGTCCTCGGATCACGCCCCGCATCAGGCTCTCTACTCAGCAGGGAGCCTGCTTCCCCCTCTCTCTCTGCCTGCCTCTCTGCCTACTTGTGATCTCTCTCTCTCTCTCTCTCTCTGTCAAATAAATAAATAAATAAAATCTTAAAAAAAAAAAAAAGCAACTTGGGGTTAATATTTCCATAAAATTCTGTAGCTAAAATTCTGTGTGATGTTAATATGAGAGTAGAATGGTAGAAAAGGATAGGGATTGAGATATACTTGGACTGTTGCCTTGTATGATAAAGGATTAAGTTAATGAAACAATCAAATAACACTTTAGTAAGAAAAATAATATGTACTTGTAATGTTCTATATGTAAAATTCTGCTTCTAATAATAGTGGGGTAAGTAATTTGGATCAGTGTTTTCACTAAGGACTACAAAATATTGACAAAATATTTTTTAAACATACATTTAAAGGCACAAGGAAACTGTCAAAATACTGAAAGATTGCAGGACCAAGATCTAGGAGACAGAAAATCTAGCAAGAAGAAACAAGTGTTTGAAGCTACTACTTCTTAAGGTATTGACCAATACCAAAAGTAGGAAACTGAGGGGCTGAGAAACCAAACAGAAATTTGATAAGTTAAAGGGACTGGGGTCCAAAACTAGAGTTAGGGCCTCACGCTGTGGAGTGAGGTGGCTGTGGTCTATGTGGTAAGAATGAATATAGGACAGAGAAAATCTCCTTTGGCAATTGAAATCCAGATTAGAAAAATATCTCTGATTTAATTCACATTGACCAACATTGCTAGCTGTCTGTAAGATTTAAAAAAAAAAAAAAAAAAAAGTAAATGTTTTGGGGATGACTACAGGAAAATATTATCTGATTCTTGAAATTACCCCTTTTTTTTCATAAATAACATCTGACTGTCAGTTAGAAATAATCCATTGTTTGAGGAGATGAAACAATATTATCAAAAGCTAGAAGAAACAACAGAAAATAGAAAGAAATTTAGTCATTTAAATAGTGGAATTATTAGATATGACTTTAAAATAATTATGCTTACTATATGCAAGAAAATAAAAGCATAGACTAAGAATTTTTCAGAGAAATTAAGACTACAAAAAGGATCAAAATAGATATCTTAGAATTGAAAAAAATACAATAACTAAAAGTTGGAACTAAATGATAGGAAAAATGAGAAATTAGATGCAACAGAAGAGAGAACTAGTGAAGTGGAAGATAAATGAGATATAAATATTCAAAATAAAGCAGAGAAATTAAATAAATAAATAACATTGTAATAGTGCATAAGATATACAATGTAAAGGTATAATATTTCCTCAATTTCAGTATGAGAAGAAAAGGAGAGAGAGCAGAAGCAATATTTGAAGACAAATTGTCTGAGAATTTTCAAAAGTGAAAACAACTTCAAACCATGAATTAGATAAGTACTACAAACCCTAAGAGGAATAAATAGAAAAAAAGTATGTAATACAATTGCCTGAATCCAAACACAAAAGAAAATACTAAACAGAAATGGAGAGTCAATCATCAAAATTATAGTAGTAAGATTTACAGATGACTTAGCAAAAGAAACAAAGAGAGATAGAAGATACTAAAATAATAAAATATTAAAAGCAGTGATAAACATATTAACATCAAAGATACAATAGCAAAATTTAAGCTGTTGTGAAAAATAAATGCTTATTTTAAAAATACTAGGGAAAGTAAGACATGATAAACAAAGGAAGCAAAAAGAAGGGGAGCACATAAAATGAAACAGAAACCAATAAAATGGAGAGGAGAAAATCATTAAAGAAATTCTGTGACATCCCAAAACTTGTTTTTCTGTAAGATCATCAAAATTAAGAACTCTATTGCCAGGTTGATCAGGACAAAATTGAGATAAGACATGGATTATCAATATTAGGAAAGAAAGAGGGAACATTATTACTGATCCCACAAACATTAAAGGATAATGAGAGAATGCTGCCACAACATTATGGACATAAATTTGACAAGTTAAATAGAATGAGCTACTTTTTTGAAAGACAAACTATCAAATCTCACTCAAGAAGAAATAACTAACCGGATTTATTCTATATCTATTATGAGACTGATGCGCTACCTACTGCGCTAACAAGGTACCTTATTCTATACCTATTAAAGCGATTGAATTTATAGCTAAAAATATTAAAAAATAAGGTAAAAGATTCAGTTGGATTCATTGATGAGTTCTTTCAAATATTTGAGAAGGAAATAGTACCAATTCTAAATAATCTCTTCCAGAAAATTAGAGAGAGAACCCCTCTCTACTCAGATGAACAGATGAATGAGTACCCAAACTGGTATATCCACATAATAGAATACTGGTCTGCAATAAAACAGAACAAATTATTGATTCATACAAAAACAGATGAATCATAAATGTATTTTTCACAGTGAATGAAGTCAGTCTCAAAAGACTATATATTGTGCGATTCCATTAATATGATGTTCTGAAAGTGGCAAAACTTTAGGAATGGATGACAGAAGAGGACTGCGAACAAACAGGTTGACTACAAAAGAGTAATAAAGGGGATTTTTGATGATGGAATAGTTTTGTTTCATACTGTGACTTGACATGTTTGTCAAAACCCTTAGAATTATACATCACAAACAGTGAAATTTACTGTATACAAATTAAAAAACAAAACAAGTCACCAGATTGTTGGGGATTCTTAGAATAGAGTGTGGACTATGACAAATGACTATCTGAATTGCAAATATAAGGCATTACTTTACTGAAAGGATGAGGGAAAAAGTAACTGAACTAAATCAGTTTGGCAAGCAGTGTTCTGACTGGATATTGTAAGGCTAAATAAAAAAATAACTATATATATAAACACTCTACTCCAATTGGTAAATTTGCTTTTCACAGAGGAATAGGTTAGTAATTCTGATATTATTTTACCTGTTTACCAGGGTTAAACAAAGAAACAATTTATTGATAACAAGAACCGGTTTTATCACTGTCAGGATAGAAGTTATAAATAAGCAGGGACAGAAGACAGTAGTGAACCCTGCATTGCTGTATTAGAGTGTGGATATATAGATTGGTAGGCATACCTGTGTCATATCTTTGTCCACTGAGAGACTAGAAGCAGTAACACCCAAGTAGCAAAAGTACATCCAGTGTTCAGATCTTGGTTTGAAAATACCATTCTCCAAATAAAGTTACCACAAATGTTTAATTCTAGAGTTTAGGTAGAGAAAACATCAGACAATTCTGCAGCATCTAGTAGTTCCAGATGTTAAGGAAGTGCAAATAAAAAGGGAGAGGTTATATCAAAAGGACATGGGACTCAATCTGAAAGAATTTCCAATGGCTAAAGCAACAATAATTTGAACAAAATAAATACAGAAAGCATTGGGTTATAACTGAAATATACATGAACATATACTTATATAAATTGATGATTGAACAATAACTGAATAATGAAATAAAATTAAATAATTATTATGTGGCAACCTTCCTCCCAGAGGAATTTCAATAAATAAATATATAAGGGGGGGGCGCCTGGGTGGCTCAGTGGGTTAAATCTTCTGCCTTCAGCTCAGGTCATGATCTCAAGGTCCTGGGATCAAGCCCTGCATCCAGCTCTCTGCTCAGCGGGGAGCCTGCTTCCCCCTCTCTCTCTGCCTGCCTCTCTGCCTACTTGTGATCTCTCTCTCTGTGTCAAATAAATAAATAAAATCTTTTAAAAAATGTATAAGGAATAAGAAATAGAAACCATCATTAGAACATCACAGTAATAATTACTTCAGGCAAGATCCACTGATGAAAGCTAAAATTAGTAAGTGAAATTTGAAGGGGAGTTAGGAAATTTGCATATCTTTAAAGTAATTTCCAGTAATATCTATTATAAACTGAGGTAGTTTACCTATGTTCACAAATTATTTGATACTCCTCCCTTCAGGAGGTGGAGCTTAATTCTCTCTTTTACTGTGAGCTGGACTTAGTGTCTCATTTGCAAAGAATAGAAAATGGAAAGAAAAATTAGTAACTCCATAATAACTAAGAAACTAAGAAAAATTAGTAACTCCATAATAATGGAGCAACCTGGCAGACACCACTACAACCAAGTGATCAAAATTGACATCACCAGGAATAAGCCATTTTGATAAGTATTTCCAGATATGATGCAATTAGAAGGACTCTTCATCTCTTGGATATTTTCACAAAAATCCATAGCCCCAATCTAATCAAGAGAAAACATCGGACAAAACCAAATGGGAGGACACTCTACAAAATAACATGACCAATAAGTACGCTTCAAAAGTATTCAAGTTTATTACAAACAAACAAATAAAAGAAACTGTCACTGATTCAAGGAGAATGAAGAGACATGACAATTAAATGCTATGTGATATTCTAAGCTGGATCCTGCAACAAAAAAAGATGTTAGTGGGAAAAGTGATGAAACATACATAAAGCTGCTGTTTCCTGATATGCATTCTCCTCGTGTTCCTTAGTAATACAGTCTTCGATTTTTATTCATTTACATTGTTAACCAGGTGAAGGTTACATTTCCCAAACTCTTTGCAGCTTTATATGACCATGTGACTATGTGTGGTTCAGTGAGGTTTGAGGAGAAGTAGTGTATGTTAACTTCAAGGAACTTTCTCAAAGTGAAGAGGCATACCCTTCCACTTCCTCCTGGCATCTACTACTTGGAACAGGACCCTTACAGGACCAAGAAATTGGGGACCAGATCAAAGGGATGACTGAGTAGAGAACAGTAAACTCCTGGATTCCTTCTACCGTAGGAAATGCATAGATCCAGTGTAGTTTCTTTTTAAAGGTAATATCGCTCTTGTTTAAGTAACTGTTTTTTAGCTCTTTTTTCCTTGAATCCAAACTTAACCCTAAATGATACATGTTACTTTATACTTGTTTTATGTTTTCTTTTTCTTTTTCCTCAACAATACTGTAAACTCAAGTGACTATTCTATTCTCTCAGATAGGGAAACAATTCAATAGTCAATCTATAGTAATATTGAATAAAAACTCATTAGATTGATTGGCTAGTCATCATTCTACTCCCCAAATACCTACAGACAAGACTCCAAACTGTGTCAGAGTTGCAAAAGAACCCTATGGGCAAGTTTGTAAATCATTTAAGGGTTACATTTATCTGTGAAGTTTCACTGCATTGCCCTTTAGTACAAGTATGACTCCCCCTGCTTCTCAAGGTATTTCAAATCCTTAGCATAGCAAATATTTAACTTTATAATGAGTTAACTGTTAAGAACTGAAATGGCTATTTGTGTCTCTGTTCATATATTGATATGGCAGCATTTATTGATTTGTACGCTCTGCTTATCACTATGACATTAATCCTTAATAACAGTAATGCAGCTTACCATAAGTCTAATTAAGATTCACCAGGATAAAAATGAGATTGGGACGATTCTTATTTTTGCTTAAACCAGCTTGTCCATTCCGATTTGTTGGACATTCCCTATTCATCTATTGGAACTGTTGCTTTTCATTAACTCCACAAAGTAGTATGTCGTTTTGATAGAATGGTGCCTCAGATGGTGTTTTAAAAATTCATTTATGAGAATTGAGAAAAATGAACATATGAAGAGAATCAAATAGTATTATTAATGTTATTAATAATAATAACTACCTTTGAGAATTTTTCTCCAAATCTGGGAATTATGTTAGCTCTAATTCTAACTACTTGGTTACTAAATGGAAACATCTGGGTGGGTGGGATTGAGGGAGATTTGACTGTTGTGGTGTATCTCTTAGTTACATGATGTGATTTCTTTTTTGTACATGCTGTGATTTTTTACATGATGATGGAAATAGAAATGGACTTAGGCTTACAATTTACATTTGATCAATTCACCAGATATGGGTTCCTTCTCATTAGCCAGTAGTGATGGGGTTTTGATTTGTTTTTCTGTGAATTTAAACTTCTGAATATATAATCTATGCTACAAAATATAACATTACACAGTAAGAGTACTTGAGACCATCAAGCCTCTTCTTTTCCTCGGTAATATTCCATTTAAACCAATTCTACTCATGTTAAGATTTGCACAGAGAATTCTGGAGAGAAAAGTTGAACTGTCCCCAAACTAAATTGTGTCTTCTGAATATTAGGACATCACCATCATTGTATTTGATCATCAACAGTAATGAGAAATTCTTACCCATAAAGGTAATAAACAATGCTGAATTCTCAAGCAAGATTTTTATCTCAAGATAAATTGCATTTATGGAGCAGTATACAAATACTTTTGAAAATACCTGGAATAACCACCCAATTTTCTTTTAATTAATTTACTTTAAATTTTTTTTTAGTCCAAGTGAGTTTCCCATCTATTTTTAAAATTATTCTTACTTTTTAAGAGTTAATAAATAAATACAATATCAAATTCAAAAGATGAAAAAAGTTCTACAACATAAAGATTAGGTCTTCCTTCTGTTGTTTTCCCATGTCATCTAGTTCTATTTACAGGAATTACCTTCGGTTACAGGTTCACATGTTTATGATCATAGACAATTTGTGCATATAAAAGTGTGTGTGTGTGTGTGTGTGTGTGTATATACTTATATATATATATATATATATATATATATATATATATATATCTCACACATATATAACCATATATGTATACAATATATATATATATATCACATATATAACCATATATGTATACAAATAGTAGCAAGTTATATATACTATCTGGAACTTTGATTTATTATATTGAGCAGTAAATCATAAATCTTTCTATATAATCACATGAGAAGGTGCTTCATTCTTTTTTTTAATTCAATTAGCCACCATATAGTACATTATTAGTTTCAGATGTCATGTTCAATGATTCATCAGTTGCTTATAATGCCCAGTGCTCATCACATCACATGCTTTCCTAATGCCTATTACCCAGTTACCCCATCCTCCCACCCACCTCCCCCTCTGCAACCCTCAGTTTGTTTCCCAGAGTTAAGAGTCTCTCATGGTTTGTCTCCCTCTCTGATTTTTTTCCCATTTAGTTTTCCCTCCCATCCTCTATGATCCTCTGCACTATTTCTTATATTCCACATATGAGTGAAACCATATGATAATTGTCTTTCTCTGATTGACTTATTTCACTTAGCATAATACCCTCGAGTTCCATCCACATTGATATAAGTGGTAGGTATTCATCCTTTCTGATGGCTGAGTAATATTCCGTTGTATATATGAATCACATCTTCTTTATCCATTCACCTGTCGAAGGACATCTCGGCTCCTTCCACAGTTTGGCTATTGTGGACATTGCTGCTATGAACATTGGGGTGCATGTGCCCCTTCTTTTCACTACATCTGTACCTTTGGAGTAAATACCCAGTAGTGGAATTGCTGGGTCATAGGATAGCTCTATTTTTAACTTCTTGAGGAACCTTCATACTCTGGAGTGGCTGTACTAGTTTGCATTCCCACCAAGAGTGTAGGAGGGTTCCCCTTTCTCCACATCCTTGCCAACATTTGTTGTTTCCTGTCTTGTTAATTTTAGCCATTCTAACAGGTGTAAGGTGGTATCTCATTGTGGTTTTGATTTGTATTTCCCTGATGCCAAGGGATGTTGAGAATTTTTTCATGTGTCTTTTGGCCATTTGGAGAAATGTTTGTTCATGTCTTATGTCTATTTCTTGACCGGATTATTTATTCTTTGGGCATTGAGTTTGATAAGTTCTTTATAGATTTTGGATACTAGGCCTTTATCTGATATGTCATTTGCAAATATCTTCTCCCATTCTGTTAGGTTGCCTTTTAGTTTTGTTGATTGTTTCCTTTGCTGTGCAGAAGCTTTTTATCTTGATGAAGGCCCAATAGTTCATTTTTGCTTTTGTTTCCCTTGCCTTTAGAGATGTGTCCTGTAAGAAGTTGCTGTGGCTGGGGTCAAAGAGGTTACTGCCTGTGTTCTCTTCAAGGATTTTGATGGATTCCTGTCTCGCAATGAGATCTTTCATCCATTTTGAGTTTATCTTTGCGTGTGGTGTAAGAGAATGGTCCAGTTTCATTCTTCTGCATGTGGCTGTCCAATTTTTCCAGCACCATTTATTGAAGAGACATTTTTCCATCAGATATTCTTTCCTGCATTGTCAAAGATTAGTTGACCATAGAGTTAAGGGTACATTTCTGGGCTCTCTATTCTGTTCCATTGATCTATGTATCTGTTTTTGTGCCAGTACCATGCCATCTTGATGATAACAGCTTTGTAATATAGTTTGAAGTCAGGCATTATGAAGCCCCCAGCCTTGATTTTCTTTTTCAACATTCCTCTGGCTATTTGAGGTCTTTTCTGGTTTCATACAAATTTTAGGATTGTTTGTCCCAGCTCTGTGAAAAATGTCGATGGTATTTTCATAGGGATTGCATTGAATATGTAGATTGCTCTGGGTATCGTAGGCATTTTAACAATATTTGTTCTTCCAGTCCATCAGCATGGAATGTTTTTCCATCTCTTTGTGTCTTCCTCAATTTCTTTCATAAATGTTCTGTAGTTTTTGGAGTATAGATCCTTTACCTCTTTGGTTAGGTTTATTCCTAGGTATCTTATGTTTTTTTGTGCAATTATAAATGGGATCAATTCCTTAATTTCTCTTTCTTCAGTCTTGTTGTTAGTGTATAGAAATGCAACTAATTTCTGTGCATTGATTTTGTGTATCCTGCCATGTTGCTTAATTGCTGTATGAGTTCTAGCAATTTTGGGGTGGAATCATTTGGGTTTTCCACATAGAGTATCATGTCATCTGCAAAGAGTGAGTGTTTGGACTTCTTTGCCAATTTGAATGCCTTTTATTTCTTCTTGTTGTCTGATTGCTGAGGCAAGAACTTTTAGTACTATGTTGAATAACAGTGGTGAGAGTGGGCATCTCTGTAATGTTCCTGACCTTACTGGGAAAAGCTCTGAGTTTTTCCCCATTGAGAATGATATTTGCTGTGGGTTTTTCATTGATGGCTTTTATGATATCGAGGTATGTTCCTTGTATTCCTACACTTTGAAGAGTTTTGACCAAGAAAGGATATTATATTTTGTCAAATGTTTTTTCTGCATCAGTTGAGAGGGTCATATAGTTCTTGTGTTTTCTTTTATTAATGTGATCTATCACGTTGATTGATTTGTGAATGTTGAACTATCCCTGTGTCCCAGGAATAAATCCCATTTGGTCATGGTGAATAATCCTTTTAATGTACTGTTAGATCCTATTGGCTAGTATCTTGGCGAGTATTTCGGCATCCATGTTCATGAGGGGTATTGGTCTGTAATTTTCCTTTTTGATGAGGTCTTTGGTTTTGGGATCAAGGCAATGCTGGCCTCATAGAAAGAATTTGGAAATTTTCCTTCCATTTCTATTTATTGAAATGGCTTCAGTAGAATAGGTATTATGTCTTCCTTAAATGTTTGGTAGAATTCCCCTGGAAAGCCTTCTGGCCCTGGACTCATGTTTTTTAGAAGGTTTTTGATTACTGCTTTAATTTCCTTGTTGGTTATTAGTCTGTTCAGATTTTCTATTTATTCCTGTTTCAGTTTTCATAGTTTGTAAATTTCCAGGAATGTATCCATTTCTTCCAGATCTCCTAATTTATTGGCATCTAGTTGCTCATAATATGTTCTTAAAATTATCTGTATTTCCTTGGTTTTGGTCATGATCTCCTCCCTTTCATTCATGATTTCATTTGAGTCCTTTATCTTTTCTTTTTGATAAGTCTGGCTAGAGGTTTATTGATCTTACTCTTTCAAAGAACCAGCTTCTGGTTTTGTTTATCTGTTCTACTGTTCTGGTTTCTATGTCATTGATTTGTGCTCTAACCTTTATTAATTCTCTTCTCTTGCTTGCTTTAGGCTTTATTTGCTGTTCTGTCTTCAGCTCCTTTAGCTGTAAGGTTAGCTTGTGTATTTGAGATTTTTCTAATTTTTTGAAAGATGCTTATATTGAAAAGTACTTCCCTCTTAGGTCCACCTTTGCTATATCCCAAAGGTTTTGAACAGATGCATTTTCATTCTTATTAGTTCCCATGAATTTTTAAAATTCTTCTTTAATTTCCTGGCTGACCATTCATTCTTTAGTAGGATGCTCTTTAACCTCCAAGTGTTTGAATTCCTTCCAAATTTCCTCTTGTGACTAAGTTTGTTTCAAAGCACTGTGGTCTGAAAATATGCAGGGAATGATCCCAATATTTTGGTACTGGTTGAGACCTGATTTGTGACCCAGTATGTGATCTATTCTGAAGAAAGTTCCATGTGCACTTGAGAAGAATGAGTATTCTGTTGTTTTAGGATAGAATGTTCTGTATATATCTGTGAAGTCCATCTGGTCCAATATCATTCAGAGCCCTTGTTTCTTTGTTGATCTTCTGCTTAGATGATCTGTCCATTCCTGTGAGTGAGGTGTTGAAGTCCCCTACTATTAATGTATTGTTATCAATATGTTTCTGTACTTTGATTATTAATTGGTTTATATAATTGGTTGCTCCCATGTTGGGGGCATAAATATTTATAATTGTTAGATCTTCTTGTTGGATAGACCCTTTAAGTATGATATAGTGTCCCTACTCATTTCTTATTAAGGTCTTTGGTTTAAAACCTAACTTGTCTGATAGGGGGATTGCTACTTCAGCTTCCTTTTGAGGTCCATTACTGTGGTAAATTGTTTGCCACCCCTTCACTTTCAGTCTGGAGGTGTTTTTAAGTCTAAAATGAGTCTTTTGTAGATAGCATATGGATGGGTCTTGCTTTTTTATCCAATCTGATGTCCTGTGTCTTTTGATTGGAGCACTTAGTCCATTTACATTTAGAGTATCTATTGAGAGATATGAATTTAGGGTCATTGTATCGCCTGTAAAGTCCCTGTTTCTGTAGATTGTCTTTGTTACTTTCTGGTCCATGTTATTCTTGGGCTCCCTCTTCGCTTACAGGATCCTCCTTAATATTTCTTGCAGGGCTGACTTGGTGGTCACATATTCTTTCAATTTCTATCTGTCCTGGAAGCTCTTCCTTCCATTCTGAATGATAGCCCTACTGGATAGAGTATTCTTGGCTGTGTGTTCTTCTCATTTAGTACCCTGAATATATCATGCCAGCCCCTTCTGGCCTGCCAGGTTCTGTGGATAGGTCTGATGTTAGTCTGATATTCCTTTTTCTGTAGATAAGGAGCCTCTTGTCTCAAGCTGCTTTCAGGATTTTCTCTTATTCTTTAAAATTTGCAAACTTCATATTATATGTCAGAGTGTTGATCTATTTTTATTTATGTTGGGAGGGGTCTGCTTTACCTCTTGGACATGAATGCTTGTTTACTTCCTCAGATTAGGGAAGTTCTCAGCTATGATTTGCTCAAATATACATTCTGACCCTCTCTCTCCGTTGACCCTCAGATGCCTCAATAATTCTGACATCAGTACATTTCATGGCATCACTGATTTCTCGAAGCCTTTCTTGATGGGCTATTAGTTGTTCTTCTCTCTTTTCTTCAACTTCCTTCCTTTCCATTAGCCTGTCTTCTAGATCACTTATTCTCTGTTTTGGCTCATTCACCCTAGCTGTTATAGCATCCAGTTTAGACTGCATCTCAGTTATAGCATTTGTAATTTTGGTCTGATTCAATCTCATTTCTGCACTAAGAGATTCTCTAGTGTCTTTTATGCTTTTTCAAGCCCAGCTATTAACTTTATAATTGTTATCCTGAATTCTATCTCTGACATCTTACTTATATCCATATCAATTAGATATGTGGCAGAGAACATTACCTCTTTTGTTGAGGTAGAACATTCTTTCTTTTGTTGTGAATTCCTCCTTCTAGTCATTTTGTCCAGAGAAGAATGGATGAGTGAATGAGCAAAATAAAAAATATCAACCATGACCCAAGTAAAATACACACTAGACAAATCTAAAGCATTCAGAAACCAAAACAGAAAAGCAAACAAAAATAAAACAAAACAAAACAAAACAAAAAGGGGGTGGGGGAAGAGAGAATATAATCTCACAGGGTGAGCAAAGCAGGGGGATCCACTTGTTCCTGAGTGAACTTTGGTCTGTATGTTAGAAAACACTAACTCTCAAAATTGCGAAGAAAGCAAAACTTAAATATATACTAAAATAAATTTGAACAGAGTGAAAAAAGGTCAAAAATGAAACATATATCTATAAAATGTAGATGTGAAAAATAAAAGTTAAAAAGTGACTTAAAAACAAAGAGTTGACAGGAAACAAACTGAGGGTTGCTGGAGGGGAGGGGGTGGGAGGGATGGGGTGGTTGGGGATGGACATTGGAGAGGGTATGTGCTATGGTGAGTGCTGTGAATTGTGTAAGACTGATGAATTACAGACCTGTATCCCCGAAACAAATAATACATTATATGTTAATTAAAAAAAAAAACAACAACAAAGAGTTGATAAAATGAGAAACTAGTCGAAAAGGGAAAAAAAGAAAAATAATGGAAAATTTTAGACTGAAAGATAAACGAATCATGAGAAAAAAACCTCAAGTTCTATATACTCCTTTCCCCTAGCACTCGAGTTTTACCATCTTGAGGGATCCATAAACTAGTTGTGCACCTGTTTTCCCAGTTGGTCTTCTGGACGAGGAGCCTGCTGTGCTGCTGCTTAGGTGTCTTTGTCTGGGCAGAGTTTCACTGCCCCTTAGCGGTGGGCTGGGCTCAGTGTAAGCTGGTCCTCTGTGTGGCTTTTGTTCCCTGATGGCTTTCTGTTCCTCTTTAGAAGATCAAAATAAAAATTGCCATTCCCCAATCTCCAGCCCCAGAGCCAAGAGATCATGGTCTTCCCTTTTCAGTAAACCCTCTGGGACACATGGTCTTCACTTTTGTGTGTGCCAAACTTCACAGACTCCTGTGGTGTGTGCCCACAGTCATCCAACTGGGGGGAGACCAAAAGTCCCATGTTACTGCCCTTTTTAGAGCCCTGGCACTGAGAGCAGTTACAGGATCGTGTGTGTACCTGCTCCACCACTCCTGGGGTCAGCTGTCCTTTACAGGCTGCCGCCCTGATAGCTGTTGCCCATTTGTGGGTGCACCCATTCCACCCCTCCCAGGGGATGGCAAACAGTCTGAACATTCCAGTCTTTTGCAGGGTGCCCAGAAAGAGAGTGGTCACCCAGCTGCTCTGGCTGGCAGTTTATGGTGACCAGAGGTGACAGACCCTTCCTGGGCTCACTGACGGTAACCAGTTTCCCTGCTCCCCTGCTTGGGCACTCTACCAGTTCAGGCACCCCCATTAGTTCTGTGACTCCTGGGATCCTGAGACCACACTGAATCACCTAGAATTCTGCCCTTTTAATCCCCTGAGCCCCTTTCAGACAGGGATATCTCTCACTGGAGCAAATTTCTAAGAGTTCTGATTTTGCCCTCCAGGGTTATATCATTTCCGGTAGCTGGCTTATGGAGACTCCTTCCCCCCTCTGTTTATCTTCCGATTACTCCCCTCAGATTCACATCTCTGCACCTCCTACCTTGCAAAAAGCAGCTACTTTTCTACTTGTAGAGTTCCAGGTATTTTTTTCTTACATCTCAGGCTGAATTCACGGGTGTTCAGAATGGTTTGATAGTTGTCTAGTAAATTCAAGAGATCAGATGAAATAAGGTCCCATACTCTACCACCATCTTGCCTTGACCTCCACTTCATTCTTATTAAATACATAGAATTCCATTATGTGAATGTAATATTTATGTGATTCTAATCTTTTGCTATGATCAACAATGTGCAAAGGACGTTCTTACATAAATTACATTTTATTCTTACATAAATTTTATATTTTATAAATTATATTTTATAACAAGATATTTGTAGGATAATTTAATAGAATTACATCGCTAAGTCAAACAGCATGCATGTTTTTCTTTTTTAAAATTTGGTTGAATGTTGTCAGATTGCACTGTAGAAAGAATGTACCAATTTATACTCTACCAACAATTTATAAGAATACTCGTTGTCTGGTAATCTCACCAACACTGAGTAATAAAGCAGTTTGTTGTTTTCTAGTTGGGTAGGTTAAGAATAGTATATCATTGTTTTAATGTGAATTTGAACAGTTTCATTGCCCATTTTTTTACTGGTTTGTTGGACTTTTACTTACTAATTTTTAAGAAATCACTCATGCTCACTTCAGCAGCATATATACTTAAGAAATCACTTTATATATTAAAAGTTAGCAAGTATTTTTATAATTTGTTTTATTTCTTCACTTTATATGTGGTTTATTCACAAAATTTAGATTTTTATATAACTGAATTTCATCAATATTTCCTTTTATGGCTTCTGGAGAGATAATACTTCCGAATTTCTTTCACATCCCAAGAACACAATAAAAAAGCTATTATGTTTTTCTAATACTTTTATGTTTGTTTGTTTGTTTTTACATTTAAATTGTTAATCATTTGGGCTTTATTTTGGTATTAACTTGAAATAGAAATCAAGCTTATTATTTTTCAGATGACTAGTCAATTGAATAATCTATTTTTCTAGTAATTTGAAATGCCATCTTTACCATACACCAAATACTAATGTAAAAGCTAATACATAAGAACATTTACTATGGGCCAGGCTTACCCTTAACACTTTACATGTCATAGCTTATTTTATTCTCAAAATCATCACGTCCTAAATTTCTGTGTGTGTTGTGATATGCTGGATGTGGTTTGTACTGGTACTGAGGAGCAAATTATTAAATTTCTAAGATTTATAAAGCCAGTTTTTAAACAAAGTTATTATTAAAATTAAAATATATTGTCCTAAAATTTAGCAAGTAATTAAACAAAAAAATAAGGAAAAACAAAAGTAATAAATATTAAAAACGTATCTTTCTAAATATTTTACTATTATTAATGCTCTTGAGGTTATTTACAACCATAGAAGAGTATGATAGAAATACTGTATGATGATGTACTACTACTATCTCTTCCCAATTCTGTGTTTGGTAACATCATATTTATAGCTTGGAATTTGCCGTGGTAGGAATAATCAAGACATTTTTCTCCCTCGTGAACCTGTTGTGAAACATTTACCAGCACACATTTGTAATTATTTATACATGCATGGTTATGTACTTCTAGCTATGTATATGTTATGTACATGTATGTTTGTATATATGTATATAATTGTATGTGTATATGAATATGTGTGTGCATGATTATCTATATATTTCCAGGTGTTCTCATTTCTTTCTTTGTCTGCCTATTTAGCTAATAGCAACCAATTTTAATTCCAATGTGTTTATGATAGAGTCACAAATCATTATTCTCTATCTTCATATTTTTCCTGGCTATTTATACTTTAAATTTTCCTACATTATTTTACTTTTGTGTAGTTTTCCTCATAATGACTGTGCTATTTTTTAAAATTGAGATTAAGTTAAATTTATAGATTACATAGGGAGATTGCCATGTTTATGAAGTTGAGTATACCTACCAGGAACACAATATCTGCATTCACTGATATATTCTTTTGCTTTACTCCGAAGCATTTTAAACATAGGAGTTGGTAACGGGGATAATAAATTGCTTGGCTATTTTCTCCTTTATCTCTATGGCAATTGGTCTGTTAGATTTTATTTTTGGGGTTCAGCTTTAATAATTTTTTATTTTTCCTGAAAATAATCCATTTTATTCGCATTCTTAAGGCAGATTTGAGCAAAGTTGTCTATTGAGCAGCCAGTAGAGACCCTGCCTCTATTCCTCAGCACTTCTCTGGTCATCATTCTCATCTCTTTACTTGAAGCTTTCTCTAAGCTGTGGAATGCAGCCTAGAAATGCCTAGGAATTAATTAATAGCTGCTGGGAGCACTATTCAAACAATGACTGACAGAAGTCAGTGTATATGTATTCCAGTTCCCTCACTACATGTGCAAGATAAATCTGAAGCTTGAGCTTTAAAATGTTTCTCAGAAAAAGCTCTAGTTACCACCCCATGGTGATAGCTTTCTTGATGAAATTCTTTATAGACTGTTTTCTCTTTGCTTTTTCTTTATGCTACTGATGCCGTGAGCCTCCCAAATAAACTACTTGTCCAGAATCCTTGTCTGAGAACCTGCTTCTGGTCAAACTCAAATTAACACATGGATTAATTTTCTTATCTTTGTATCTGTATCCCTGATTATTTTCTTAAATTTGTTTATTTTGTTAATGCATCCACTGTCTCTCTGATCTTTATCAAAATATTTATCTTAATGTTCTCAACTGAGGGAACTCCCTCCCTCAGAAAGTATTGAAAATGTGTAGGACTTTTGATTGTCACAAGTACTGGGGGATGATATTTACTTCTTCACTTAACATCACAAAGCCACATAAAACAAATGACCTCCTGCCCAAAGCACCAATAGTAACCCCTTTGAGAGGTCTGTATTATTAGGTCTTCCAAAGAACCAAAGTGATTGATTTTCTGTTTTCTAATTTATTAACTTTGGTGTTAATATAGGATTATTTTGTTTGTTTGTTTGTTTGTTTGTTTACATGAGCGACAGTGGCTATACCAATTGACATTCCCACCAACAGTGTAAAAGTGTTCCTTTTTCTCCATGTCTTCACCAACACTTGTCATTACTTTCTTTTTGATTCTAGCCGTTCTCACAGGTGTAAGGTGATATCTTATTGTGACTTTGATTTGCATTTCCCTGATTGTTAGTGATGTTGAGCATCTTTTCACGTACCTGTTTGCCATCTGTATGTCTTCTTTGGAAAAATGATATTTAGGTCCTCTGCCCATTTTTTAATCAGTTTTTTTGGGTTTTTTTGGTACTGAGTTGTACAAGTTTGTTATATATTTTTGGATATTAACTCCTTATAGAATATATCATTTGCAAATATCTTCTTTTCAGTAGGTTGCCTTTTGTTTTGTTGATGGTTTCCTTCACTGTAGAAAAGTTTTTCATTCTGATGTAGTTCCAATAGTTTATTTTTGCTTTTGTTTCCTTTGCCTTGGGAGACAAATCTAGAAAAATATTGCTATGTTCGGTATCAGCGAAATTCCTGCCTCTGTTCTCTTCTACACTTGTTATAGTTTCAGGTCTCACATTTAGGTCTTTAATCCATTATGAATTTATTTTTGTGTATGATGCTAGAAAGTGGCCCAGTTTCATTCTTTTACACGTAGTATTCCCACACCATTTATTGAATAGACTATCTTTTCCCCATTGTATATTCTTGCCTCCTTTATCATAGATTAATTGATGATATAAGCATAGGCTTATTTCTGGGCTCTCTCTATTCTATTCCATTGATCTGTTTGTTTACTTTTTGTTGTCGTTGTTGTTATTTTGTTTTATTTATTTATTTTGCCAATACAGTACTGTTTTGATTACTTTGTAATCAAATGTCTTGGAATCTGGAGTTGTGATACTTCCAGTTTTGTTTTTCTTTCGCATGATTACTTTGGCTATTTGGGGTATTTTGTGGTTCTATACAAATGGATTACTTGTTTTATTTTTGTGAAAAATCCTTGGTATTTTGGTAGGGTTTGCATTGAATCTGTAGATTGCTTTGGGTAGTACGAACATTGTAACAATATTAATTTTTTCAGTCCATGAGCATGGAATATCTTTTCATTTGTTTGTGTCATCCTCAGTTTCTTTCATCAGTGTTTTATAATTTTCAGAGTGCAGTTCTTTCACCTCCTTGGTTAAATTTATTTCTAGGTATTTTATTCTTTGTGGTGCAGCTGTAAGTTGAATGTTTTCTTAATTTCTCTTTCTGCTACTTTGTTATTAGTTTATAGACATGTTCTTGATTTCTAGGTTTTGATTTAGTATCCTACAACTTTACCGAATTAATTTATTACTTCTAGTTTTTGTTTTGTTTTTGTTTTTAGTGCCGTCTTTAGGATTTTCTGTGTATAGTATGTGATCTGCAAATAGTGGCATTTTAACTTCTTCTTTACCAATATGGAGGCCTCTTATTTCTCTTTCTTGTCTGATTGCTGTAGCTAGGACTTCCAGTACTATGTTGAATAAAAGTGGCAAGAGTGCACATCCTTTTCTTGTTTCTGATCTTAGAGGAAAAGCGCTTCGTTTTTCACCACTGAGTGTGATGACAGTTTTAAGTTTTTCATATATGGCTTTTATTATGTTGCGATATGTTCCCTTTAAATGCACTTTGTTAAGAATTTTTTTTTTTTTTATCATGAATGGATGTTGAATTTTGTCAAATGCTTTTTCTGTATCTATTGAGATGATTGTAGGATTTTTATGCTTCATTTTTTTATCCTTTGTTGATGTAGTGTCACATTGATTGGTTTGCAAATATTGAACCATCCTTGCATCCTGATAATTAATCTCACTTAATCATAGTTGAATGATTCTTTTATTGTACCATTGAATGCAGTTTGCTAATATTTTGCTGAATATTTTTGTATTTATGTTCATCACTGATACTGGCCTGTAGTTTTCCTTTTTTGTGGTGTCTTTGGTTTTGGTATCAAGTAATGCTGGCCTCATAGAATGAATTTGGAAGCTTTCCTTCCTCTTCTATTTCTTTTTAATAGTTTGAGGAAATAGGCATTAATTTTTTAAGTGTTTGGTAGAATTGACTTGTGAGTCCCTCTGGTCCTGCACTTTTATTTTCTGGTAGTTTTTTGATTACCAATGTAATTTCATTACTAGTAATTGGTCTGTTCAGATTTCCTAATTATTCTTCATTCAGTTTGAAAGACTGCATATTTCTAGGAATTTATACCTTTCTTCTAGGTTGTCCAACTTGTTGAAATATAATTTTTTGTAGTATTCTTTCATAGTCTTTTGTATTTCTGTGGTATCAATTTTTGCTTCTTTCTCATTTTTTATTTCCTTTACTTGGGTCCTTTCTCTTTTTTTCTTGATGAATCTAAGAGTTTATTAATTCTGTTTATCTTTTCAAAGACCAGCTCTTGGTTTCATTAATTTTTATTTTATTTTATTTTATTTTATTTTTGGTTTATATCATTTATTTCTGCTCTGATATTTATTGTTCCCTTTCTCCCACTCACTTTGGGTTTTGTTTATTCTTCTTTCTGTTCACTAAAGTGTAAGATTAGATTACTTAAACTTTTTCTTGTTTCTTGAGGTAGGCTATATCATTATATATTTCCCTCTTAAAACTGGTTTTACTGTGTTCCCAAAATTTTGAACCATGGCGTTTGCATTTTCATTTGTCTCCATTTATCTTATTCTTTTTAAATTTGTTTGATTGTCTCATGGACCCATTGTTTGTTTAGAATCATGTTGTTCAGCCTTCACATATTTGTGTTTTTCCAGTTTGTTTCTTGTGATCAATGTCTAGTTTCATACCATTGTGGTTGGAAGAGATATATAGTATAATCCAGTCTTCCTAAATTAATAAGGTTTATTTGTGGCCTAACATATGATCTATTCTGGAGAATGGTCCATGTGCACTTCAAAAGAATGTGTATTCATTCTGTTGTTTTTGGATGGAATGTTACATCCATCTGGTTTAATGTGTCATTCAAAGACACGGTCTCCTTATTGATTTTCTGCCAGTATGATCTATCTGTGGATGCAAGTAGGTTAACACCCCACTTTAAATCAATTTTTATTAAAATATTTATGACCATATGTATTTATTAGCTGTATTCTATAGGTTCTGCTATTTAATGTGTTTATTTTTTCTTGTTTTCTAGCTATTTTGAAAATCATTTTTGACTTCTTGATTACCCCAAAGAATTTTTAAGATTTTTTTAAAAAAACTTTTTGATATAGTATACATTTTTGTTGTTATTGTTGTTTATTATTAACTTCTGGCTTTATTGAGCTCTGATCATAGCATAAACTCTGTATTATTTCTATTTGTGAAGGCTTCCAAGGTTTTCTCTGTGGTTTAATATGGGTCCGTTTCACTAGTATGTCAATACTTGTATTTTCTGATCTTAAAGAAATGCTGTTCAAGATAATTAATTACACCTACCATATTAACATGTTATTTTGATCATATATCATTTTATATCATTGTTTTGATCTTCTATTCCTTCTTACCTTTTGAGAATTGGGAAGGTGAACTAAAGCCATCTAATGTGTTTTTGTCTTTCTCTGTATATTACTTTATAAATTTTGATACTACATTATTTCTTATACAGATCATCATAACTAATCAGTCTTATTTGTGCCCTGTACTCTTGTCATTATAAAACATATGCCATCTCTTTTTAACATTTTGTTTTTACCTAAAATTCTGTTTTGCTGATAGAATGATTTTGTTCACTGCTTTCATTTTCATTTGTGAGTAGGCTTTTGCCCATGCTGTTGTCTTTTAACATTTCCAAAGTCCTGAGGTTTGCAGAATCTCTTGAATTCATGTTTTCTAAGAATTATGCTCTATCATCAATTCTGAAAATCATTTTTTATGGTAAAGCTTAGAACATTTATATTTATTGATATGGCATGGATATTTAGTCATGATTCTTTGTATTTTTTTCATTCTACTTTTAATAATTATTTGGTGTGCAGATGTGCTATATCTTTTTAGTATGTTTTCTATATTTCCTTTATAATTATTGAGTATGTTCGTGCTTATTCTGATAAATTTCAGTGTTTGTATTTTGATCCTCTATTCCTACTTTCTGTTCCGTTACCCAATTTTATTTGATTATAGTATTTCTTGTGGTTTTCTTTATATCTCCCAATATATCTAGTTATAATTTTCATACCATTTTTGACCCTCACATTTCATATAGAGGTATCCCTACTTTTTGAAAGTTTGAATTACACCACTTCACATTTATGAAAGGTCTATTGGAACCTGTTTTCAATAACCAAACACAATCCAAATAGGAGTTCTGCTTTTATGAAACAAGGAAAAAAGCAACAACAACAACAACAAAAAAAGTGTTCGGCATTTATTTTGCAGCAAGCTGTTAGAGAGGCATAGAGGCAGCACACATCCTAAACAGCAAAAGTGGCCACACCAAGCTCTGTTCCCCAAGACCACTCAGCATCTCAGCATCAAGGTTCCAGAGCTTTGAATTGTGCCTATAAGCATGTATGTTTTATCTCAATTGATTTGAGGCATCCATTAACAAGATGTGTCCTAAGATACCAGAAAAGCAAAGAGAGGTTATGTTTTGGGTCTGGGAATGTGCAAGACTTTTTCCATATAAATTAATGGTAATTGCTTCTTTGCTTCATGCCATTTTGGCTTACAAAATGGGACTACTGTACTGTCAAGTAGTAAGGGAAACTTGTATTATCTTTCTGTCTTTTAATCTTCTCTTCCTATTCTTTATTTTTTAAATTTCTACACTGTTGATATTAAAATTGTATACTACGTTGTGCAACCATCATGCCCACTGTTGTGTTAGTCTTAGTTTTACTTTAATTAGAGTTCAATACTGAGCACCAGTCCTCTTGCCATTGTTTCTATAATTACTTGGCTGATTCACTTTTGTATTCTGGCATTTGGAAGGAAGTATTTGCTCCAATTGTATTGAATCTTTTTTTTTTTTTTCCTGAATCTTTAAATATGCTTGTCTTTTGCCTTTATATTAAGTTATTCCTTGTTTATGTATAAACTGGGTTACTATTGGTTTTCCTAAAGAATTTCTAGACTTTACTCCATTTTTTATAAGGAGGAATATTATTATCTGACAGCAACCTTTGTTTTCTTTTTCTTCTGTCAGGATTTTCTAAGAACTTTTCTTTACCCCAGAATCCAGGATTTTGTAAAGATGTGACTTGTTATTTAATTATTCTGTGTCATTAATTTCTGAGATATGTTATGTCTTTCAATATGTTAAATCAAGTGTTTTGTTTATTTATTTTAAATTTCTCAGAAAAAGCTACTGAGATGTATTTTAAAATATTTAATTCCATTTTTTTGATAAATGCCAAAATGACAAAAAATTTGAAAAGATAGTTCAGTTAAGAACTATCTACATTGGGACGCCTGGGTGGCTCAGTTGGTTGAGCGGCTGCCTTCGGCTCAGGTCCTGATCCCAGGGTCCTGGGATCAAGTCCCACATCGGGCTCCTTGCTCAGCGGGGAGCCTGCTTCTCCCTCTGCCTCTGCCTGCCTCTCTGCCTACTTGTGATCTCTCTCTCACTCTCTCTCTGACAAATAAATAAATAAATTCTTTAAAAAAATAAAAAAATAAAAAAAAAAGAACTATCTACATTTACTGATACATCATTGAACATTATATCAAAAACCAATGATATACTATACCTTGGCTGATTGAATTTACATAAATAAATAAAAATTTAAAAAAAATAAAATCACACTACTGCCCCCAAAAAAGAACTATCTTCATTTTAGTTACATTCACTAATTATTAAAATTTTGCCATATTTGTGATCCTTTTCTCTCTCTCTTCTTGCTGAACCATTTAAAAATAAATTACAAGATCATTTATCCTGAAATCCTTTATTTTTTTTTAAGATTTTATTTATTTGTGAGACAGAGACAGGGGAGAGAGCACAAGCAGGGGGAGCAGCAGGCAGAGTGAGAAGCAGGGTCCGCACTGAGCAAGGAGCCCAGTGCAGGATTGGATCCCAGGACCCTGGCATCATGACCTGAGCCAAAGGCAGATGCTTAACCAACTGAGACACCCAAGTGTCCCTATCCTGAAATACTTTATTATGTCATTTTTAAGTACAAATATAATTTTATACATAGCCACATTAACATTGTTATATCTAAGACATTCAATATGATCCAGAAATTCTAATATATTTTTCATATTTATATTTCTTCAACTGTTCAAAAAATGCCATTTATATCTATATAGCTCTTTTTGATCTGGAACCCATTCAAGGTCCATGTATTTGTCTTTGGTTGTCAAGTTTCTTTACGTTCCTTTAATCTCAACCAGTACCCCAATAGTTTTTGTTTTTTATGACTTTGCTATTTTTTGAAGAATTCTGACAAATTGTTGGTAAAATGTCCTATCTTTTTAACTTGTCTGAAATGATTGTTTCTTCATTCTGACATCTAGGTTAAACATTTTTAAAACAAAGGTCCTCGTAGATATTATGTACTTTCTATTTTATCACATTAGGAGGCTTGTAATTTAATTTTTTTTCCTGCTACTGATCATACTTAAATTGATTACTTTTTAAAAGTAGCATCTGTCAGAGATCCCCAGAGTAATAATACCGTTATTCTTTGTAATTTAAAAGGAATCTGTGGAGTTATATTTTGAGGCTGTGTTGAAGTGTTCTTCCCAAATAATCAATGGTTCTTAGTGTCTATTAATACGTCAGCTCTGAAACAATTAATTTTATGGGTAGAAGGAGGGTAAATGTGGCACAGTGATTTTTCTAATTTTGACATTTCTTTTATATTTACTGTTAATCTTTTGAAATTCAGAGCTTTCCTCCTTCATTTTTCCTTATTTTTAATATCTTTTTCTCTTTAATAGCATATGTATGACTCACATATATGTTTTTAGATTTATTTAGTGTGTTATGAGCATTACCATCATTATTTTTTTTTTTTAAGATTTTTATTTATTTATTTGACAGAGAGATAGAGAGAGAGCACAAGTAGGCAGAGCAACAGGCAGAGGGAGAAGAAGAAGCAGGCTCTCCATTGAGCAGGGAGCCCGATGTGGGGCTCGATCCCAGGACCCTAGGATCATGACCTGAGCCGAAGGCAGCCGTTTAACCGACTGAGCCAGCCAGGCGCTCCATTATTATTATTTTTGATGTTTCAAATTGTTGCAGATGCAGAAAGTGTTTACCTCTTTTTATATGTCTCCATTAGTTTCTGAACCCTCTTGCTTTCTGACACATTTCCAGCCTTAGAAAGACTAGAATTACTAAGACTATATTTCTCCCAGTTAGTTGAAACCCCATATTTACTATATGCCAAATATTTATATGTATTTAAATCTCTTTGTAGATTCTTGATTCTGTTCTATTGACCTGTCTATCCAAGTGCCAGGAACACATTGGTTTAATTATAGGGAATTTTTAGTATTTTAATATATAGCAAGATTAGTCTTATTCATTATTTCTCTTTTTTAGGGTTTTCCTAGACCTTCTTTCAGGTTTATGGATTTTTTGTTTTTGTTTTTGTTTTTTTTTAGATCTATTTATTTATTTTAGAGAGAGAGAAATCAAGTTCAGGTCAGAAGGCAAAGGGAGAGGGAGACTTTCAAGCAGACTCCAAAATGATACTTGAGCCCAGAATCTGAGATCATTACCTGAACTGCAATCAAAAGTTGGCTGCTTAACCAACTGAGCCACTCAGGTGCTCCCAGGTTTATGTTTTAATATAAGCTTTGTAATCAGTTTATCAGGATGCCTGGGTGGCTCAGTCAGTTAAGTGTTTGCCTTTGGCTCAGGTCATGATCCCAGGGTCCTGGGATTGAGGCCTGCGTCGGGTTCCCTACTCAGTGGGGAGCCTGTTTCTCTCTCTCCATCTGCTGCTCTGCCTGCTTGTGCTCTCCTCTCTGTCAAATAAATAAATGAAATCTTAAAAAAAACAATTTATCTACTTAAAAAGGGCTTTAATATTTTTATTAAATTTGTATTAAATTTAGATATTAGCTTGGAGAAAATCAAAATTTATTCAAGAAAAAAACACATCTTTCTTTTATGCAAGTCTATATTTCCAGCTTTCAGTAATGTTTCAAAGGTTTCTTCAAATAGGTTTTACTGTTTTTTATTATTCCTAAGTTTTTAATTTACTGTTATCAGTATAAGTGGAGTTTTCTCTTCCAATATATATTTTAGTTCATTATTATTCTTTATTTTTGTAGGTTAATTTTATATCTTGCTATCTTACACAGTCAACTTATAATTTATATATTTTATCATTTATTTTCTTAGGTTTTCTATATATGTTATGTTATTTCTAAATGGAGATAGTTCTGCTGAATTGTGTGCTGGCGAAGTTTTATCAATTGACTATCAGGAAAGTTAAACAAGCATTGAATCTTGATTTGTAGGGTTTGTCAAATTTCATGATGTAAATTCAACTATGGTTGATTTCCCACTGCCTATGTGTTTAACAAGCAGCTCAGACAATTCCTGAAAATTTAGCCATTGACTCTAGACAGCCAGTGTGACCAAATATGGATGGGCTCTGGCACACCAGTTGGTTATATTTCTTCCTCCCCAATTCATTAGCTTATAATTTGTTTTATTTAGATCTCTGACTAATCCATCTAACAAAAAATAGTGGATATTGTGAGCATGTTGCTTGCTTTAGCAGAAATATTTCTGGTGGGCCCAGCGTATAAATCCTTTTTTCTCCCAAGAGTTTCTACTTGTTCCCTTTCTTGAACTGCAAAGAGGGTTTACCAATGCCCTAAGCCTAGCAGTGCTTATTTCTCTTCCCTCCATGCATGATAATACTTGTTCTGTAGGAAAGTTTGAAAGTAATACAAGGAGAGTTTCTTGCTTCTCCTCTAGGGAGGAAAGAGGTAGTTTAAGTGAGGGAGGAATGATCAAAGGGTCATTATCCTTTTATGGTATGGTATAACATAACTAAAAGGAAAAGAGAATAACATTATTTGTAGATATAATTTCTATTTCTGTTTCTGTATCATGTTACAGGTCATGATAATAACAAAATAAGAGATATAGATAAGCTGACCCTACAATTTATGTGGGGAGTAAAGAATTTAGAATAGCCCAAAGAATTTTTGAAAAAGAACAAAATAAGAGCACTCATACCAACTTTTTATTTTATAAATCTTCTATAATCAGGACAGGGTAACACTGTGGAAGTGAGACACAAAGATCAATGAAACACAACAGAGTTCTAAATTAGACTCACGAAATATGGTCAATTGTTTTTGACAAATGCGGAGGCAATTTGATGGAGAAGGAGTCTTCCTTTGATTATTGTTTTGAGACAAACAGACATTCATATGAAAAAACAAAGAATTAAAGAATGTTAATCTAGAACTCATAACTTTCACAAAAATAAACTCAGATCATAATAGATCATGTATAATATAAGTAATAAAGTTACAGAAAAGAAAATAATAATATCTTCAACATTGGGTTAGATAAATAGGTTTTATATAAAATCAAAAGAAAAAGTTATAAAAAATAAATTAAGAAATTGAACATCAAAATTTCAAATAACAAATTCTTGTCTGCAAAAGACATTGTGAGAATGAAAAGACTATCTACATATTGAATAAAAATACTTGTGGGGCACCTGGGTAGCTTAGTCCGTTAAGCCTCTGACTTCGGCTCAGGTCATGATCTCAGGGTCCTGGGATCTTTCTGGTCCTGGAATCAAGCCCCAAGGCAGGCTCAGTGAGGAGTCCGCTTGTCCCTCTGCCCCTTCCCCTCTTCATGCGCTCTCTCTCTCTTTCAAATAAATAAATAAAATCTTTAAAAAAAATTACAAATCTCCTAGCAGGCAAAAGACTTGTTACATATAAATATTTTTTAAACTCCATAATTCAAAAATAAACAGTCTAATAAAAAATGGGCAAAAATTAGAAAAGACCACCAAAGAGTATATAAAAATGACAAATGAACATATTAAAAGATGCTCAACATCATTTGTCATTATGGAAATGAAAGTAAGAACTATAAATTGTACCACTTTTTGTTATGGCTTTAAAAAAACTTAACAATATCTAATTTTGACAAGGATAAAAAGTAACTGAAATTTCATATGTTGCTGGTGGGAATGTATAATGATGTATTCACTTTGGAAAGGAATTTGGCAGTTTCTTATAAAATTTAACCTACAAGCTTCTGCACAGCAAAGGAAACAGTCAACAAAACAAACAGGCAACCCACGGAATGGGAGAAGATATTCATGAATGACGCTTCAGAAAAAGGTCTGATATTGAAGATCTATAAAGAACTCCTCAAACTCAACACTCAAAAAACAAAATCAAGTCAGAATATATACATACAAATGGCTAACAGACACATGAAAAAATGTTCATCATCATTAGCCATCAGGGAGATTCAAATCAAAAACACATTGAGATACCACCTTACACTAGTTAGAATGGCCAAAATCAACAAGACAGTAAATAACAAATGTTGGAGAGGATGTGGAGAAAGGGGAACACTCTTCCACTGTTGGTGGGAATACAAGTTGTTTCAACCACTTTGGAAAACAGTGTGGAGATTCCTTAAGAAATAAAAATAGAGCTACCCTATGACCCTGGGTCATAAATAAATAATATGTATTATTATAAATTATAAATTTATAAAAATTATAAAATTTATAAAAATTATAAAAATTATAAATAATACCACTACTGGGTACTTACCGAAAAGATACAGATGTAGTGCAAAGAAGGGCCACATGTACCCCAAAGTTCATAGCAGCAATGGCCACAGTTGCCAAACTGTGGAAAGAACCAAGATGCCCTTCAACAGACAAATGGGTAAAGAAGATATAGTCCATATA
>CM052889.1:28521379-28628024 GCA_028534135.1 Potos flavus
GAGCATAAGGAAAAACCTGGAGGACATTGGGAGAAGGAAAGGAAGGGTGAATTGGGGGAAATCAGAGGGGGAGATGAGCCATGAGAGACTGTGGACTCTGAGAAACAAACTGAGAGTTTTGGAGGGGAGGGGGGTGAGGGGTTGGGCAAGCCTGGTGGTGGGTATTGAGGAGGGCACGTACTGCATGGAGCACTGGGTTTGGTGCATGAACAATGAATCTTGGAACACTGGAAAAATACGATTTCAGAGTTCTGGCCTCCAGAATTGTGAGAATACATTTCTGTTGTTTAAAAAAAAAAAAAAAAAAAATTAACCTACATTTACCATTTGACCCAAGATTTTACTTCTAGGTGTTTATCCAAGTGAAATGAAAATTCATGCTTATGCAAAAACCTGTACAAAAAACTGAATTGTACACATTAAATAAAGACGTTGTATAGTCTTACAAACTCAGTAAAACTGTTCTTAAAAAAAAAAAGGAATGAGGCATAAATACATGTAACATGTGTGAATCCCAGAGGCATTAAGTTGACTAAAGGAGTCCAGTCTCAAAATGTTACATACTGTATGATTCCATTTATATGATATTGTGGAAAAGAGAAAACTATGGGAATAGAGAACAGATTGGCAGTTGCCAGGCATTAGGCCTTAGGGTAGGGGCTGGGTACAAAGGGGCAGCAAGAGGGAATTATTTTGGGTAAAGAAACTGGTCTGCATCCTGATTATGGTAGTGGTTACAAAAATCTGATTATGTGTTAAATCTTACAGAATGACACAGCCAAAAAAAATTATTTCGCTGTATATAAATTAAAAATAAAATAAAAAGGATGAAGAACAAGGTTTGACTCAGAAAACCAACATATAGGAAATGAATTTTATATTTTCCTCATCTAGGAATGATCTTTCTTTATTTTTAACACATATATACCAAATAATGGTTTCTAATTGCTGAGAAGTTGTCACTTGCCAAGGAAATCTTAGCAAAAATAGGCTGTGGAAACAAGAATGACTTTCCTGAATCCATCCTGGTTCCTTGACACCTTACTAGATTCTAATTAGGGTCATTCCTGGATGCTGCATTCTTAAAATCTAGGGGTCCGAAACCCAACCAATTTTTACTCCATGCCAACCTCACTGAATATCTCAGCTTCTGCCACTCTATTCTGCTCACCTTTCTCATTTTGAATGGAATATATTGTCTCTTCTGTAAAATCAGAAAAATTTTAAAGGCAAGGAATTTAGATTGTGTATTATAACTCTTAAATTCATTTTATTATTCAGTTAAGGAGATTGGACCAAGGATCAGTTTATCTTAGCTTGATAAATTATCCTTGCTTTAGTTCCCTTAAAAATTATATATATATAAATTCACAGGAATAGTGCAGCCAAAGCAGAGGAGGGAGATCTTTGATGTGATTAATGGCTTGTAATAGCATTTCCATCTCATTCCCTCCTAATATAGGTAAGGTCTGGATTTTTTTCAATGTGTTTTACCTCTAACTTCAGGTCAATAAAGATGATTACCAATTCTAGAATTGATTAGTGCTTCTCTGAACTACACTTTGTATCTGATAGGTTCTTAGCCATAATTTACTTTGTGATCATGCTGATTTTATCACAAGGTATCCATCCACTGACTTGTGAGCATAAAAAAATCTATTTAGACATATTGTCACTTAAGTGTCTTCTTTTCACCTTATTTTGACTAAATTTAAATGGAAACAACATAGCATAGTAGACCACCCTAGCTTCAAGTTTTCCAAGGTTTTAGTTTCCTTATATGTAAAATGACGATAATATATCTAATGGCTTCCTTACCTCACAAAAACTGATGTTTTTATTAACATAGAATGTGACTATTCTTTCAATCTCCCTGGCCAGAAGCTCGTAACAATACCTTCTCTCATTCAATCCTCCGCAGCCATTCATTCATCTCTGATGGTACAATCCTAAGGTGATCAGATGCTTGTCCCTTCCTTGGCATTCCTCTGCACTACCTTAAAAAAAGACTTTTATTCTCGTAGGGAATACAATAACTTTCTATCTTTTTTTTTTTTTTTTTTTTTTTAAGATTTTGTTTGGGGCGCCTGGGTGGCTCAGTGGGTTAAAGCCTCTGCCTTTGGCTTAGGTCATGATCTCAGGGTCCTGGGATCGAGCCCCACATCGGGCTCTCTGCTCAGCAGGGAGCCTGCTTCCCCCTCTCTCTGCCTGCCTCTCTGCCTACTTGTGATCTCTCTTTCTGTCAAATAAATAAAATCTTAAAAAAAAAAGATTGTATTTATTTATTTGTCAGAGAGAGAGAGAGAAAGAGCAGTAGGCAGAGTGAGAAGCAGATTCCTCACTGAGCAGGGAGCCCAATGCTGGACTCAATCCCAGGACTCTGGGATCATGACCTGAGGTGAAAGCAGACGCTTAACTGACTGAGCCACCCAGGCATCCCAATAACTTTCTATCTTAATTCCTTGTTTCAAACAACTGTCACAGTATGCTCTCCGATCTTCACCTATTTTATCTGTATAGTAATGTCATGATGATCATTCTAAAGCAGAGATCTATCCATATCCCACAATCTCTTTAAATTCCATCAAATTAAAAAAATAAATAAGTAATACCATCAAAGTCTCCTCAGGACAAGGCTCAAACCCTAAACTCCTTTTACTAATCACATTAAAAAAAATCTAGTGTCTGGTTACCTCTACAGTTTCATCGCCTGCTTTCACCCATATAGGCAAACTTTGTTCAAGTCAAAATCATCACTTGCAATTGAATAAAGACATTATCCTATTCCCACTTGTATGGCACAAACTACATGTGATGTTCAAGTTGTTTGTCTTTCCTCCCCACATCCTTCCTTTTATTTATTTAGTGCCCACTTGTGTTATAAAACTTAGTGCAATGTATGAGGAAGATTTTCCTGACCACTAAAATAATTTATTCGACACTTACCTCACTTCTTTAGCACTATGCGTAGTCATCATAACTATCATAGTTATCATAGGTCTTATTACACAGCCTATTACCTTTCTTCCCTAAGTTAGAATTTCCTTAAAGGAAGGGGTCATCTCTCTGCCCATTTGTATATCTGGCACAAGACACAGTACTTTGCACACTATAGGTACTTTTCACAACTTTTAAGTAAATGAATGTTATATGTGAAAGTATTTTATGAACTATAAAAGAGAATATAAATCAATGTTATTATTACTACCCACAAGTTAAACATAAGGGTAATATGATATTTGGCCCCTCCTCCCAAATATGAGCCCTTCTCTTGGCCTGTACAGCTAAACATACTAAAAACTAGATTCTTGTTAAATAATGTGAAGTACTAGGATCTAATCTCAGCTTTGCTACTCATTTATTATTTGATTTTGGGCAAAATACTTAATATCTTAATCCTCATCTGAAAAATGGGAATATTGTATCCTACTTTACAATGTTATCTTGAGGATTGAAAATATATGTGAGTAGGTATGCATGTATATGCCTATAGTTGGTATATTTTTCTCTTTATATTACTTGAAATATACTTATATAAGCATTCATTAAACTGTAGTTCCTAACATTATTATTATTATGTAAAAATTAATTTAGAAGAATAAATAAGTTATCTTTATATGTGGATGGAGATTTTATACCCCGAGCATATTTGTGGCTTGCGGCACTATTCATAAAATAGAAATATATGGCATCAGGCATGTATGCTGCCAGATTGAATCGAGTTTTATCCTTAAGATTATAAGGGGAGGAAAATTTTGTGAAGAGCTGAATTGTCCATATTATTTATTGATAAACATGGTACTCTCTCATATACACCAACTGGTCTAGATATTGGGTTTATTTTTATAAATGAACTTGATAAATAATTGAACATGAAACTACCCCTGCTGTTCTGTCCTTGGACTCCTGGGGCATTAAGAATTCATGCCTCTCTTGACCTGCAAGCTTCTACTCCTATTCCAGCAGCCCTGTATGATGTCTGAGGAGAGTTGTCGCTCAAACTGAATTGTACAGTGTTTTTCCGATGTGCAAAATGTTGACCTATGGGAAGCCTCTGGACTCATTTTCATTAGTGATATAAACACATTTGGAGAGTAGGGTAGGAGGTGGGTAGCAGATTATTTGCCCCTCAGCGTGGCGATAACACCCTTATTGTCACTGTCCACTGGCTTAGAAGAAATCAGTCTCCTAAGTCTGATTGTTGCTTGTTTTGAATTTCGACGGGATGATTTGTGCTGCTATAGGATTCTTGGCAATTGTGAGGGCCAGATCTCCACTGATTAATCAGGCAAGACAGAGCTGCAAGAAAAGGGCAGGGTGTGTTTGTTTGTTTGTTTATTTTAAGTTTCTTCATTCGCACCTCTCTTGTGTGCACAGTAAGAATGTGGGCTGGCTTTTAATAACATTGAATACACCTCTTGTTGAGTAAGTTATCAGATTCTTTTGCTACTCAATTATTTAGTACCTGTGAAACAGCTAATAACATATTGGAAATAGAAACCTGTCTCTTCCCTTGTTCATGTTCAGGAATCATTATCCCTTGTCTTAGAGGCAGGCTTTAAGGTTCAGCTTGACTATAGCACACTAATATTTACATTGCACTGTTATAACCTCCTATAGTTTGAAGGAAAGCCATGGTATATTAGTATATTAGTATATTAGGTATATTATAGTCTATAGTTATAGACTATAACCTTAGGTATATTATAGTCTATAGTTAGAAAGGTATAGTTGTGGAAGAGTGAGCTCAGTCAGGATGATATTCCACAATGGAAAATATTACCCTGGATAATATAAAGGCTAGAAACAAAAGCAGCATCACTTCCAGACAGAATGCTTTGGATAGTTTCACACTATTTGCAAAGGAGAAAACCAAAATTTTCTTCTCTTGCATTCCAGAAAAATACTCAGTTTTCTCTCTGCAGTTTCTGTTGTTCATCCCTGTCTTTCATCCATAAAGAATTTTTCCAGTAAATAAATTTTTCAAAAAGCCAAAATAACACAGTGGAACAAAATTGTTTAAAGTCCATTGGAACACCAATCATATTAATTTCCAAGGTGTTCCTGGGATTGTTAGAAACCAGGCTTCAGCCGTGGGCAGGGCTGTTTAGCAAATGAGCCAAGCAACAGCAGGGGCTCAACCATTCAGTTCTTCTCTCTGGTCCTGCAGAGATGATCACTGGTCATGGGCCTCCTGCTAACCTCTTCTGCTGTCTGCCTATACATCTCTCAATCCCTCTGTCTCTCTCTCTTTCTCCCTCTCTAACTTTTTTTTTACCCCCAAAAGACAAACTTTTATTGTAGCCCTTACTATTTTGATCCAGCTAGGGTTTCACTTTGCTGGGGATGATAGATTCCCCAGCCTCAATCCACAAAGATTTTGATACAAAATGGGAAGGTGTCAAAGAATCTAAATTCTTAACAGCATTTGAGTTGATTTGGGTACAGCAATTAGGGACATGCATGGAGCAACACCACTATAAAGGAAGGAAACACGTTTTTGTATGTTTTCTACAGTGCCTAGTTCTGTTAAGATGTTATAAATGATTTATATTCATATCACATTTAGTACTCACAAAACCCTAAAGTTAGGTATTATTAACGGCACTTATCAGGTGAAGTTAAAGAACTTTAAGCACTTGCCCAAGGTTATACAGTTAGTGCACAACAGAAAACCTATGTCCCTCTGATTCAAAATCTACTGTCATGCTGCCTCCCCAAGTAAGATCTTGCCAAGATGCTTGCCAGTGAATCTGGCAACCTTTCACTCTGGCATTCTCCCTCTCACCTCTCTACATCCTTCTTTGACTCCATAAGGACTAAATACCAATATATTTTTGGGCTTTGTCCCAAATAATGTGGGTGAGACTAAAGAAAATTGAAAATACATTATCTGCTCTCCAGGAATATGGATTTTATTGGCAAAGACAAGTGTCATACGTAACAGTATATACAAAGAATAAATGATAATAAATGCAATTATGACTTGATACTAACTTGGTTTTGAGATAAATAGTGCCGTTTTTGTTTTTCGTTTGTTTGTTTGTTTTACTTGAAATTCATATTGATATTACAGAGATTTCTTATTGAGCAATAATTGATTATGTCAAGGTCAAACTTGTTACAAGCTTCTAATTCTGGTTTTACCAGTAAAATCTCTAAAATATTGTGTCTACTAAACTTTATGGGCACGTTACTTCTGAGGGAATCATTTGGGAACCAAAGGAATTTGAGCAGCCTTTCACAATTAAAATCATAACATATCAGAGGTAAACATTATGTTAAGAAAAAACTGATCACCGTGGTGGACAGAGCTGATGAAGATAGGCTATCTCTGACTGAAAATACAGGAAATGATCACAGGCAACAAATACAATATCTCCCAAGAAACAGAGTTGATGACATAGAGTCCATACAGCAAGATGGAATTTTAGAACTCTAAGAGCACAAAGTAATAAAATGAAAGATACTATAAAATAACTATGAATGAAATATAAATTTAGAGCTGAGCTCTAAAGAAAGAAAATACCAAGATGCTAAAATTGAAGGGAGAAATCACGACAAAAGCATTAAGGAGAAGCTGATACCCCTAACATTTGCAATAAACTATAGGGCTTAAAAGCTAGAGATTAGGATTCTACCACTCCTATACAAGGGGCAGAAAATAGGAGCTTGAACCAGAGCAGAGTGATTCAATTCGAAATAAATCTTTTGTGTAAATCCCAGGGCTCCAAATTCTCCCCATCATTTTGGAAAAATACTCTGTGAACATTGCACTGGGCTATTGAGATCCTCCTAGGAATCAGATTTATTTCCTCTGCTACAGCAGATAGCCTTCCCATATCAGACTCCCTTGGGGATTTCCTCAGGTGAAGAGAGACACTTCTTTCAAACTTATGCCCTTCTCCTGGGCTCACCCATGTCCAATGGCTGTGCATAAGGGCAGAGAGCCCCTGGCTCCTCAACTGTGGAGTCATCCCACCTCAGAACTCCTATAAGAGCAGCCAAGTCTTCTGAAGGGAATGCATAGCTTGACTCCTCCCTCTGCCCCATCCTGCTCTCTTCTTTTCCCTTCAGAAAGTGTTGATTCTAGAACTCCTTAATAAACCTTTCCTCAGGTAATACCACCTACAGAATATTTCTAGTAGAGAACTTTATACAAGGAGATTTATAAAGATACAAGCAAGTTTGCATTTTATTTTTTATATCTTGGGAGTTGAATGTTAAGAAAGGAGAAGAAGTAAAAAAAAAATTAAAATAAGAATAAGAAATTGAAACCCCAGGGGCGCCTGGGTGGCTCAGTCCTTAAGTGTCTTCCTTCGGCTCAGGTCATGATCCCAGGATCCTGAGATCAAGTCTCGTGCCGGGCTCCCTGCTCAGCTACTCCTACTCCCCCTGCCTGTGTTCCCCCTCTCTCTCTGTCAAGTAAATAAATAAAATATTTAAAAGAAAAAAAAAAAAAAGAAATTGAAACCCCAGGACATCGCACTGCTTTGCTTTTGATTTGAGTTTATGCTACCTATGCAGTGAGTAAACCAAAGCCAATAAATTAATCTTAAGATTGTTCTTTGATGAATAAAGCCCCTGAACCCAAGTTGATACAGGTAAGAAATTTCTGTGTCAAGAAACTTTCATATACCATAGCATATAGGACTTTCAAAGAATGGTATCACCCAAAAGAGGCACACAATTGAAAATTCAGTGTTACATGAAGAAACAAAGAAAACAACAATGTTGAATTTCAGCTGACTCTTATTCCCAGAAAAGAGCAGTTGTCAAGGAATACTTGCACTATTTGTGTTCTAAGAAATGGGTAACTACAAAGGATTTACCCTGCTCTTACATATTCAGAGATAAGACCATCTCTGTTTTTTCTGACTCCAGAAAGGCCTCTCTTTCTTTGAGAAGTTTCGCATTAATGAATATTCTCTCTACTGTAACAGCCTGAATAAAAAGATATTCTTAATTGTCTGTTGCAGTTTGTCTTCCTTTGTTTCCAGGATTCAGGGAGGTCTGGCCCTTGGCTTTGTAGCCCAACTCAGTCCAGGTAATGAGGCACCTTGGAGTCCCTTTGCTTTGTCCCTGACTGGTGGTCTGGGGCTCAACTCTGAGCCCAGCTTTTCATCCTGTGTTCCTGACTTTTTTTCATCTGCTTCATGACAAGGAGTGGATTTTGATTCCTTCTGATTACTTGATTTCTGGCACCAGCATCTTTTGGCTTCATTATCCGATCATTTGGCAATATTTACAAATATATTGACAGTTTATAAAGGTGTTCTATCTGCTGGCAGAAAGAGGATCTGGTTTGTTAGTCTTTTCTGTTTGTTTCTGTTTGTTTATTTTGAGTTCAAATAAGAATTTTATGCCCACCAGGAAATGTATCTGGATGAATGTTTGTATTTGTGGGTTTATCCTTGACCCATGGCTAAGTTTTAGAATTGAAGTCATAGACTTCCTCTTTGTACCTCTATATATTCATAAGTCTATAACTCAGAAAGGCCTTTACCTCTTGTTATATTCATATATATACTATATATAGTATATTTAGTATATGTATATATACATAGTATATATATATTCACATATATACCTCTAAAAGTATTTGCCAAATCAATTATATAATCTTTTAAAGGAGTTATATTCTAATTAATATAGAAATAAATGATTATTAATGTTAATTTAATATTTCTAAACTTCCCAGAAAATAAAGATATCAAATTTCCAATACTTTCAATGTGAAAAATAAAAATTATTCATATAAGTGAGAAATGTTTTAAGAATTCAAGTTTATATAATTTAGGTGAATCTTTGGCAAATGAGACTAATTTAATATAAAATAATAACAACAGCTGTATCTTCTCTGACTTGTCAGGGTTAAGTGTAATTATAAGATTTATTTTCTACTTTGTTTTATCATTTCTAAACTTATAGAGGTTTACTGACTGAGTAAACTAGCATTACTTTTATTAAAGGTTTAAGATTTTTAAAACTGTAAATTTTTGAAACCAAATAGAATCAGTATTCTGATACAGTTTATTTCAATAACAGCTGTGTTTTGAAATATGTTAGCTTAAAGACAATTTTGAAGATGTTTAGGTAACTGAAAAACTTGAACTGATACTAAATTGAGTTAGTATCAATATTTAAATCAATATTCAGTTTATACATATAAGATAAAATACTGAAACATTAATTGCTAATTATAATTTTAAGTTTTTATATTTTTGCTTCATTTATATTTGTGAAGAGTGGCTGTATATTTTTAAGTCTAATAATGCATATGCTTATTTTGTCACTTCGAAAATTTGTACTGTAAGGGATGTATATAGACATAGAAAGTTACACGGTTTGTGAAAAGACAGTTTTACTTATAGTCAAAACTGGCCATGGTCTGATGGATTTATTTATAAGACTTTCAAGAAGAGCATTAATATCAAATATTATACTAATGCAAAACTAGAATCTGGTTTTCTGTCTATTAAAGTGAATACATAATTTTGGACTATTGATCTGCCCTTAAAAGAGGCTATAAAAGATACACTTTTCCTTCTGTGTCATCTGCCTATATTACAGAGTTTCTGTGTCCTACCAAAATAATTCTCTATGCCTTATATTTACTTTATTATATCCTTGATTATTTAAGTAAACAGAAGTTCCTCACTTAGGAAGACTATGGTTCTTTAAAATTCATATTAGTTTTTTAAAAAAATATTTTATTGTCACTTTGGTTAAACTGGCAATGAAGTATTACTGCATAGCAACCCATGATCCTATATTAATCAAGTGTTCAAATATCCTGACAACTTTTGATATTTTGCCTTCCCCAAATAAAATCCTATATGATATCTTTTGCATTTAAAACTGTCCTTTAGATGTCCCAGAAGGTTCCTGGAAAATCATAAAAATTTGCTTTTTCAGCTTCTAAAAAGAGAGATGCTAGAAATAATTAGACTTATTTGATATGTTTCTATTGAGGAATTGTATCAGAGGAGTTATCAAATCAAAAGATATGCTTAGCCTTCCCCAGGTTAAATTTGTATGGGTGAAATGATATTCATATAAATAGTTCATAAGTTGTATATTGTATAGGAAGTTCTCTAGGATTTTTCAGTTGCCCTCACTGGCCCTGATATGTTTCTTTTTATCAGTAGTGGTGCTGTTTTGCCTGTTATTAGACAAAAACAGTATAAGTTATCAGTCATAATTCCATTAATTTTTAAAATACTGTTAGTCACATCTTAATTTCCTTAATATGAATCTAGCATTTTGTTGTCATTCATTTGCAATTGAGGATTCATATCAGCTACCTATTTTTATTTTATTATTATACATATGTTTAGGACCTACTCCAGACTTTCACTTGATATTCTTGGTATATTTTAGGTATATTCTTACTGTATGCATGACATATGCATGGCATATTATGTCTTGAGATTATTTTATGTTGTATTTGTTATTTTCTTTGTCAAAGTTGTTTATCCTTTTTTATAAATTCAGATAGAATATTCACTCTTTTAGGAAAATAGGGTTAATCATTATATTTATAGATATTTAATCTACTTGGGGGGATTATTGATTTTACTTTCTTACTTTGCATGCCACAGAAACAACAGATTTCCTTATCAGTTATATTATTCTTGTAATGAGCAGTGTTAAAAAAATAGCTATGGTGAGAATTATAAGACAGATTTGGTAATAGTTAAATATTTACCCAAATGCAACAGAAAGATAAACTAATGAAACATTTAGAGAATAGTGAAGCCTACACCATCAGTCCTCCATTACATCTCCTTCACAAACACTATTCAGTTATGTGGATGATTTTTTTTTTAATTGCAATTTCCTGTGGCTCTTTGCCTGAGGGCATTCTTGGCTCCTACAGTGTACCTGGACTACACACAGAAAATGCTGCAAATGTTAAGGAACTAATGTCTTTCTGACTGGCTTCAATTTATATTATAAGTGACTTGGCAGATAAATGCCCCATTTTTTAAAAAGATTTTATTTATTTATTTGACAGAGAGACAGTGAGAAAGGGAACACAACAGGGGGAGTGAACGAGGGAGAAGCGGGCTTCCTGCTGATCAGGGAACCTGATGTGGGCTCGATCCCAGAACCCTGAGCCAAAGGCAGACGCTTAACCCCTGAGCCACCCAGGGGCCCCTCAATGCCCCATGTTTTGGGTCAAGTTCAACAATGCCTCCTTTGTGGTCCCCAGCAGTATTGAGCTTTTGTTGTTTACAGTGGTAATCTGCTTATGATTTCACCCAGTATTGGCTTCCTTCCTGTAATAGTCAGTGGTGGCTGCTATAACAAAGTACCATGGACTAGGTGATTTAAACAACAGAAATTTGTTTTTTCACAGTTCTGGAAACTGGAAATCCAAGATCAAGGTGTTGGTAGGGTTGGTTTCTTCTAAGGCCTTTCTCCTTGACTTGTAGGTGGCCATCTTCTTCCATTGTTTTGCATGGTCTTCCCTCTGTGTATGTCTGTTATGTGCTAAAATGTGTCCCTCAAAATTCATATGTTGAAGCTCTGTCCCCCAGTGCCCCAGAATGTGACTGCATTTTGGAGGTTGGGCCTTTAAAAAGATGATTTAGTTAAAATGTGATCATTAGAGTGGGCCCTAATGTAATTTGACTGTTGTCTTTATAAAAGAGGAAATTTATGGGGCACCTGGGTGGCTCAGTTAGTTAAGCATCTGACTCTTGATTTTGGCTCAGATCTTGGTCTCAGGGTCAAGAGATTGAGCAGATGTCAGGCTCTGTGTTCAGTGAGGAGTCTGCCTCTCTCCTCCCTCTCCTCCCTCTGCCCCTCCTCCTAGGTCACCCACGAGCTCTCTCTCTCTCAATCAATGAATCAATCAACAAATAAATGAAATTTAGAGACAAGACACCAGATATCCATGCATTCAGACTTAAGAATTAAGGACACAGTGAGGAGGGCATCTGCAAGCCAGGAAGAGAGCTTTCTGGATACACCAATGCTGCCAACACCATGGTCTTGAACTTCTCATCTCCAAACTTGTGAGAAAATAAATTTTTGTTGTTTAAACTACCCAGTCTGTGGTATTTTGTTATGGCAGCCCTAGTAGTAGTAGTAGTAGTAGTAGTAGTAGTAGTAGTAATATAGTGTCACTATTCTAATTTCCTCTTCTTATAAGGATATCAGTCCCATATTACATTAGGGCCAATCCATCTTATTTTACCTTAATTACATGAAGGCTATAACTCTAAATACAGTCACTTTCTGAGGTAGTGCAGTTAGGACTTCAACATATAATTTTTTATTTTTTTGGTGGTGAGGAGACACAACTCAGTCCATAATACTTCCCTTTGAAATCCCATGCTCTCCTCACTCTTATTCATTTTTCCCAGGTATCATTCTCTAATAAACCAGTTGCAATTTATTTACACTTTGTCTCTAACTCTATTTTGATGAGTCTCAAATTAAGTAGTTTGAAGATCTGGAGAAGAAAAGGAGGAAGTTGAACACATGTTGTAAAACACTCATAGAAGAAGGGAATAAAGAGAATGAAGGATAGGTGTTTGAAATTATAGGAATTTACAACTTTTAAAAATTAAAGAACAACATGGATTTTCAGATTAAATATTACAGTGAGTTCTGAGTAGGATAAATAAAAACAATTCCTATTTAAATATATTTTATTAGGGTAGATGAAATTGCTGTATAAATAAATCCTAAAATATAATGGTTCAAACTTGTTGAAGCTTATTTCTCCTCACAAAACCATACAGAACAGGTGCTCAGGTTTATGAGTGGCTCTCTGCTATGCGGCAATCTATGGATTTTAATCCTGCCATTTTGTAGTTTGTGTACCTTTGCACAGACTTATTGCCATCATAGCTAGGCAATGGAATGAGAAAGTTCTTGAAGACATACCTATTTTCTCCTCTTCTTCTTCTTTTTCTTCTTCTGATCGCACACACAAAGTCTAGTTAACATCTGTCCCATATACATAACATCTGTCCCTATACATAGTTTTTTTTCTTGTGATAAGGACTTTTAGATCTACTCTCTTAGCAACTTTCAAATATGCTATACAGTATCATTAACTGTAGTCACCATGCTGTACATTACCATACCTACTTTCTTAAAAACTATTGTGTTGTAGAGAAATTTGTCTCTTGGCCATACTTAACTGCAAGGAAGGCCAGGAAATATGAACTATCCATATATGGCTGTAATATTATTTCCAGAAAAGCAGAAAATAATAGATTTGGGTGGATACCAAGGTTTTTTATGTTTTTTTCCCATCATGCACCATGGCGACATAAAATTGCAGTGTAAAAATTGCGAAGGCAAAATCCAAAATAAAACAAGGAACAAAGCAAAAAAGAAATCCTGAAAATGTATCGTATATCAGAGACAGAAAGAGATTATTTACAAAGAGACAGCAATTAAGTGGTAAGATAATTTAAAACTGTGAGTGATCCTCTCAGTTCGGAATTCTACTAAATAATCATACTCAAAAATGAGGGTGAACTAAAGCACTTATACTAATGAAGACATTATTACATCAAATATATATTATTGGATGCAAAAAAAAACCCCACACATAGTAATAATGACAAATTTGAGAGTGATTAAGCAAGTTGTATCTAAAATAGTTGCAAATCAGGCACCTGCGTGGCTCACTTGGTTAAGCATACAACTCTGGGTTTTTAGCTCTGGTCATGATTTCAGGATCATGAGAATGAGCCTCTAGTTAGGCTCTGCCCTCAGCATGGAGTCACTTTGAAATTCTCTCCCTCTCCCTCTGCTCCTCCCCTGGCTCACAGTCTCTCTCTTTCTCACTCTTTCTCAAATAAAATAAATAAAAATTTTAAAAATAAATAAATAAAATAAAATAGTTGAAAATAGTAAATATCCTTTCCTATATTAAGAATTTATTTCCTGCTATATTGATGGATATATGTTGTTTTACATGAAACTATCTGGACTTTATCAAATAGTTTTCTATATCTCCTAAAGCTATCTTATAGTCATTTGCCTTAAACCTTTTCATGTTTTGGATTATATCAATATATTTTCTCATGTTAAATCATTTTCCATTCAATTCCTCTGATATTATTTAAATATATAGCAGACCTAAAAATCCAAAAATAGAGAGTACACCTCCTTTTTTGGTATATGCGAACATATTTACAAATAATTCCTGCTCTTCTTGTACCACAAGGAAAACCTTAATATATCAAAAATGAAAATAATGAAAATAGCAATCAGAAAAAAAAAAGAGTAATTAATACCAAATTTTAAATGCCTTTCTTCCAAAACTATATGAAATCTCTATTAAACCCTCTTGAGGCGCACCTGCTGGCTCAGTCAATTAAGCATCTGGCTCAGGTCATGATCTCAGGGTTCTGGGATAAAGCCCCATGGCGGGCTCTGTGCTTAGCGGAGAGCCTGCTTCTCCATGTCCCTCTGCTGCTCCCTCTGCTTGTGGGCTCTCTCTCTCTCAAATAAATAAAATCTTAAAAAAAAAACAAAAAAAAAAACACCTCTGGAGAAAAAAGGAAAATTAAAACAAAATGTCAGAATTTCTAGAAAATAAGGACAATAAAATCGTCATGTTAAAATCCTTAGGATATTGCTTAAGTAATGCTTAGCAGAAAATTCCTAGCATTAAATATCTGTATGAATGAGTAAAAAAATTAATTAACTATGCAACTCAAAAATCTGTTTAAGAACAAAATAGAAAACAGAATGGTAGCAGAAGAAATATATTAATAAGAGCAAAAGCAGACATTATAACTAGAAAAATACAAAGCTTAAATTTAATAACTTCATAAAAAGATGACATTTAAAAATAAACCAAATACAAAATTCAGTTTAAGTAATAACAAAATAAGAGAATATACAAATTAAACAGAGAAATTTTGAATAAACTACAAAAAGGGATCTCTTTGTAAAAAATTATCTTTTGTACAATTGTACTTATACATTTGAAAATCTTGATGAAATGGATTTCATTTTAGGAAAACATAACTGTCAAAAACTAACTCTAGTGGAGATGATCTAAACTGACAAATGACCAGAAAAAAATTTGAGGAACTATGCTGTTAAAGACATCTCTCACAAACAAATTCCATAAACAGTTTTACAGAGAAATACTATCAATTCTATAAATATTAGATAATCCAGAGAGGAAAAAGAGAATAATACTGTCAATTCTATGAATATTAGATAATCCAGAGAGGAGAAAAAGATAAAAACTTCCAAATTCTTATATAAAGTAATTATACTTTGAATACAAAAACATGACCGGGAATTAACACAAAATTAAACTAATGACAAATCTCAAATATTAATATTGTTGCAGAAATATTTAAAAAATTCTGCTGTAGCTATTCAACTCTGACCTTGTAGTAGAAAAGTAGCCATAGATATAGAAATGAATGGGTACAGCTATTGGAAACACAACTTTATTTACAAAAATAGCAGTCATGTAGGATTGGCCTGAGGGCTGCAGTTTGCTGATTTCTGTACTGAGTAGAAAAAGCCAGGTTAAAAAGATCACTTGCTGTATAATTCCATATAGGAGATACCCAGAAAAAGCACATCTGGGATTGGGGATTGATGACAGAAGGCATTCAAGGGATGATTTGGGGGTGATGAAAATATTCTAAACTTGGATTTTGGTAATGGTTACGTAACTCTGCAAATTTGCTAAAAATCTTTGAGTTGTAAAGTTAAAATTGGTCAACTTTATGATTACAAATTATAGAAGAAAATATTAACATTTGTTAAATATGTGCGGTAGATCTATGATTGAAATATCATTTGGTATACTTTTCTATATTCTTGAAATGTTTCATAATTAAAATGTGAAACAGTAATAATGTTAGATTCCTAAACCCACATACTAAGCAGAATTAAAGTAAGACCAAGAGAAGTTATTTTTCTCATTCAGAATTACATAACCAATCAATACAGAGTCAAGACTTAGTTTCTGGCCTCCCTGTGCTCATTTCTTCCACGCTAGATTTTATTGCTTTATTAATACAGAGAGGGAAAACTGGAGACAACAGAGAGTATTCTGTTCTTTGTTCTCCATTTCTTTTTCTAATTTCTCCATGTTGATCCATTCCATAATAAACTAGTTCACAAAAACAATAGTAAACTCCTAAAAGCTTAGAGGGGTAAATTAGATATATAAATGCTGTATTTTGCTGGCATTTCAGTAAATATTCTTTGTTAAACTAGTAAAACATTGGAAAGACATCAGTGTGACAGCATTCTGAATTTTTTTAAAAAAATAATCGTCCTTCAAATATTTAGTGAAAGGTTAAGTATAAATTCAATGAATCAGCTTCACAGGGGTTATTTAGTATCTTTTATTAAATAAACATATGCAATCTACAAATATATAGAAATTATTTTTGGAAAATTTGCCAACATGTTATGACATATTAATGTTTTTGTCTGTGTGTTATTCTTTCATCTTTTCAACATCTACCCACCTTCCTACCCCCTGCAAAAAAAAAAAAAAAAATGTACTTTAATTCATCCCTGTTTATATGTTTTAAAAATTTTAGAATTATTTAAATGTTAGAATATATCAGAATGCTAAAACAAAATTTTAATGGAAAGTTCAGTGCACATGATAGTTATTTATTATTATTCACATTGATTGCATTCCATTTATATGTTTGCCTTTGACATTTCTTTAAATTGGGAAAGTCATTAGTGTGATTTCTTTCTGTGTTGATTTCTTTAGCTTGTTTTCTTGCTTGGTTCTAGGATACTGACTTCCTTTCTCATGAAGGATACTACAGACCATTAAGTTTAGCAGTCTGTATCCTAAAAGTTTTATGCCCAAATATATATTTTTTAATTTTATAAGAGGTTTGTTTGCCAAATTTTCATTGATTAGCTTTAAAAAGGAAAGAGGAAGGGTTAGCAAAACATGACTCAATTCTGCAGCCCTCAGCAGTTGTTTCTCCCAGTGAGTAAACTCAGAGCGACACAAAGGGAATGATTGGGGCATATGTGGAACAGTTTCCCACTCCATACTTCTCACCCCGCTCTATTAGAAAGCAAAAGTATAAAATGAAACAAAACAAAAACATTAAAATCAAATAACTACAAATCATGAGAATGTGTGCAGGTGGTCAAGAGGAAGTTTTTAAAATTTTATAGAAGATGCCCAAGCTTATTTAGTGCTGGGCTGAGTTAATTGGGATAAAATGCTGTTACTCCTACTATTCTATTAGACAGGATTTGAAGTTATTAGTGAAGGAGATAAGGTCAGAATATACTATAAAGCCAGCCAAATTTCATCTAAGTTGTTTATTTTTACTTCTCTCTTTAAACTGTGTATGTATATGTATATAAAATAGCTGACCGCATATGAGATTTACATTGGTTTTAAATTTCCCTTATTTGCTAAGGGTGTTTAGTAGCCTGGACAACCGAATTTTGTGATTTAGCCCTCTGTCCTAGCAATACTTCATTAACCATAGAGGATACTCTTTTGAATTCCTTATACAAAATGGGGACAGTGACTTTGGCTCCTTTTTACATGGCAAATAAGTTTTAAAATAGTGGCTCAACTTAACTTGCAGTGGCTTTTTTAAAAAAAAAAGCAAAAACAATAAGTAAACTTGTTTTCTGTTGAATTTTAAGTTATTTAATCATCCATGAGAAAAGGGAAAAATATGAATTCTGAGCATTCCATGAAACTGTTTCTCAAATGAATTTGGAGAGGATATTCAGTATAAATTTACAAAGTAGGGAGGTACTTTCCCCCAAGCTGGAGAATATTTCACCCTTTAAGGTGATGGTTAAGTCAGGAGAAGGGGCTCTGGTAAAAATAGTGGGGAGAGTGGTAAGTAATGATGCTATACACATAAATGCCAAAAGTTTGTGTCTCGTGACATATGCCTCATTGTTTTACACCAAAAAATGTACTGCTCAATTTCATTACCTGTATATTTTCAACAGTCTCAATTCTAGTATTACCTAACTTTTTACAGAGTGTTTTGTTTTACTATATTACAGGCACTATTTGAAGCCTTTAAAGCATATTAATTAATTTAATTCCCTTAAGACTCTAATAGGCAGATAACTATTTTATTCTGACTTTACAGATGGGGAAAATTAAGGCACACAGAAGATAAGTGACTTGCTCAAGTTCATCCCAATCTTACGAGAGAGAGAGATAGGGTAAACAGATTTTTTTTTTATTTAAGTCTATCTTTAAAAGAAGTTGAAACTTTGTTATAACAAGGAATATTTGAAAGTAATACATTACCACCTCTGAAGGCAACATCCATAGAGGCATTCCTTTTGGAACAAAGTAGGATTTTGAGAAGTGTACAGCCTCTCAGGTTCACTTTTTTTTTTTTTTTAAAGAGCAACACTCCTATGGATGTGTAAGGCCTTGTTTGCTTTTCAAAAACAAAAGCAGCATCACCTTTGTCATTGGTCTAATGCTTGTACAAGTGATTCTTTCTCGGTAAAGTAGCCTTCACCAGAGTACCTCTTCATTCTCCAGTCCCAACATACATACAGATACACACAAACACATACACATTCCACTCCAGTCCCTCTCTCTCTGTCAAAGTATGTGAGTACTTGTGTCAGAGTCTCATGTAAACTCGTTTACTCTGGAAGACTTTTGTAAAGAATCCCACCTTACTCCAGTCAGCAGATCCTAACCCTGCAATTTGTCAGTGAAGTCTTGTAAAGCCTATGAGGACATTGACCTGGACTTTCTCTAACTTAGGTCAGAAGCTGTGCTGCCCCTGCCAACCATGTTAGTAGGGCACAGAGTCAGCATGTCCAAGTCCAGATTCTTTGACCTGTTGCTAATCAGAAAGGAAGCCTGGATAATGAGAGCAAATTAATGCAGATCTGGAGATAAGCCTGCATGAACATTGAGCTTCCTACTCTGGTCAAAAAACCGTAAGACTTTCACGGGTGGTGGGGTCAGTACTTACTGTTGATCTTAGTAGCCCTCAGCTTCCAGCTCTAACCCATCATATTATATAAATGCCATTATTCATTATAAAATTGCCCAGCCCTTCTGCAGCAGGATTCTGCAGCATTTGACTCTGTGACCTACTCTTAAAGTGACTCTTAGGGGTTGACTTCGTGCTGTGTACAGAGAACATTTTTTTTTTCTCTTTATTTGTTAAACTTATTTCAGTCATTAACCTCTTATTGTAACCCTTTGCTCTCCTCCTTCCTCTGGTTTCAGCATCTGAGTGAGAAATAATTGACCTGTTGTCTGGAACCATCCTAATAGGAAACCCCACAGTGATGCCTTCTTGAATGTAGTTTCCTTGTTAGGCATAACCTCTGCTCACCACAACCTTGCCTTTATGTTCTTTCCATGGGGCCCAATTCAGTTGCCCCAAGCTGTCCAGCTACTTGGCAAGTCATTCCGCAGTTTACTATAGGGAGGGAAATGATCACACATCTGGGGGTCTGGGTCATATTCTCTGCTCTTAGCTGAGTTTTCTAAGTTTTCTGCAATAAAAAACAAGGACAATATATCAAAGAGGAAGTTAAACAGAGTTTCTTTTGTCAACCAAATTCCCTAGCTGAGGTGGAGGCATCCAAGAAAGGAGAATGTACTGGAGCTGGAGCAGGCAGAGCACAGCCATGCCCATCTGCATATAAATCAATCATAGGAGGCCAGGCCACGGAGATCAGTAACCTGATGCCAGTTCTTCCCTCACTTAATCTGAAAGATGTAAGGAAGTCCTCTGAAAGTATCCATACAGAGCATTTAACAAAAGCACAATAGCCTTCTCAAAAATTTGATGGTCACCCTGACACATTCTTCTAGTGGGAAGGGTAGAAAGAACATTCCTTTGGCACTAATGAATGGTCGATAAATATCTGTGGATAAATGCTTTTATCCCACATATATTTTAATCTTTCCAGAAACTTTAAATCTTTCTAGCCTTCAGATACTTCATTTGTCAAATTAGAACTTAGGACAAATGATTCTTAAAGTCTGGAACCTGGAAAACAACAACACCAGCATCACCTGGAAACTTGTTAGAAATGTTCATTCTTAGGTCCTACTCCATACATATTAAAGCAGAAACTTTAAGGATGCTTATTTCCTGCCATATTTTGGAATCTATTTTCTTACTAAAAAATCACTAGGTCCTATTTCCTCATGTCAGCTCACTGCATCTATGTATCACCTCAACTACCTTCAAAGTAACTCCCTGGTAGTCTGTGGTTGATAAAGCCTTTAAACATTGCTCAAGCCAAATCAAAACCTTCAGATTCCCAGCATTCTCAGGGGAAATCATAGTATGATAATAAAGATTATTTGATGTGGTTATGTTTGGGTATGTGAGTGTGTACTTTGTCAGTGTGTCTGTGATAATGGTATAGTTGAAAAATGTATTACACATCATATATTATATAGAGTAAATAGTTGCCTACTCTGTTTTCTTATGAGCACAACCCTCAACTGATTTGGATTTTAAAAAATTACTTTTCCATCTATACATATTCTTGAGTTAGCCTTGATAATTACCAGGTATTAGGCTCTGAGGCTTACAGAGATGCTTCTCACTTTCTCTGGGGTTCTATAAACCATCTGGCATCATTGAACTAGAAAGCCAGGATCTCACAACCACTTTTAAGGATACTTTGGGGTAGATGATGCAGTTGAGCTACTTGTAAGCCATGAAATGATCCCATCCTTCTTGGCTTGGGACAGGTTTTATGAGCCTATTCCCATTTAGATTGTTGGTTGATAATGCCGTTAAAGAACATGGGAAATTGGGAATTGAAGAAGTATGAAAAACAACTTGGATATTTTGTACAGTTTTCATAACCTAGAGATTGTTAATTCTGGCTTAGTAAGAAGGACTCACTAGCCATTCGATACTTAATGTTTGAATATACATTACTTTTGCCACACACACAAAACAAGGTAACAACACAAAAACTGTACTTAAAAAGAAGTTAGTGATTCTCACATGTTATTTCTGCTTGCTTTTTACCTTTTATCTCCTCTCACACATTATATGTCTCTTGAAGGCCCCTCGACTTCTAAGTTTCCCTCCTCTTAATGTGGTGCATGGCCAGCCCCCTCTACATCCACGTCCTTCTGATAAATGCCATATCCTAGATCTCCCTTCCTTCCCCTCCTTGCTTGCTTTCTATCAGAGGGATTAGTTATTTTTCTCCATCCTTCAGTGCCAGTTTTTTTAAACTCTAATAAGGTAATTCTCCTAATGTTATCAATTTCTTCATTACATAGGACATATTGAACCTCACTTTGTGTATTTTTCTCAGTGATGGGGATACTCAGAGAATCAGGGCATTGTAAGACTAACAGAGAGAAGTATGCTCTACACAGGGTGGTCAGTGAAGGCCTTTTCCCTAGAATGATATTTGAGAGGAGACCTGAATGTTGAGAAGGATTCAGCCAAGTGGACATCTTGGGGACAGAACTCCAGGGAGAGAAAATAGCAAAGTCAAAGCTGCTGAGGCAGGAACAAGTTTCTCATGTTAAAAGAATAGCCAGAAAGCCTGTGAGGGGCTAGAGAATAGTGAATAGATTGAGATTAGGGAGTAGAAGAGTTAAGGTTCAGGCTGCAGGTCAAGGTAAGTAATTTGGATGTTATCCTAAGTACTTGGGAGAACTGCTGAGGGTTTTCAGCAGGTGGGATGATTTGATTTAAAGGATTACTCTGGTTACTGGTGAAGGAAGATGGAAGAGGGGTAATCGAGGAAGAATGTGAGGCCAGTTAGGAGCATAATGCAAAATTACAGGGAAGACCCAGTGATGGCTTGGCTAGTTTGATGGCAGTGGAAATGAAAGTGACCAAATTCAGCACATATTTTGGTGACAAGGTTTCTAGGCCCTGCTGATGAGTTAGATGCACTACAACAAAACAAGTGAGTTATATCCCAGTGGAATGAGCCATTTATAGGAAGACTCTTTAAACCTGGTTTGCCTTAACTCAGATGAATGCGTTGCTAATGCTGCAACTCTATTTAGGGACATATGAGGACAGTGTCTTTTATAATCCCGCAACTAACACTCATAGGTGGATCAAGTGCACTATTTAATGCTCAGTAACTCACTTAACTAAATCCAGGCTTTTCCTCATTTGCATGGCAAACAAAGGCTAATTATGCTTGCTAAATGACTGCAATTTACTGAGAAATAAATAACAAAACAAAAGCCAAGTTACAAAAAATATGGGAGTAGAGAGAAATAAAGAAAGAAGAAAATAAAAATACACCAGGTTGACAAATCCTGTTTTAGGCCTTATAGGTTTCATGTTCCTTGATCACCATGATCTGCCCATAGCCTATGGTCTAGAGGCAGCTTGCCCAGGAAAGAAGCAAACCCTGTTAACTTCGGTTGACCTTCCTATCACTTTTGAAACAACCACAATAACAACAGCAGTTGCAGTAGCAGCAGCCATAAAATCCCCTGGCCTGACTCTCCCTCCCTTTTATTTTCCTCCTCTCCTATGGCAGTGAACACAAAGGACAAATCTGTCATTAACTATTTGCAAATGATAAGTTACCCACTGCAGCTGTTTGCTCACCAGATAGCCATGCCAAGCACAGCTGCTCAGATGTGCCAGCCCAGTTTGGACAGGCTACTCACCACCCACCCCCAACTGCCCCCAGACTGCCTCAAGGAAGAATGGGGCAGGCTGGACCCTAAACTGGCAGGATGAACTGTGGTTTTCCACTCCCAGTGAATCTCAGTGTTTCCACTTCCCTGGGCCTTCTTGGACCACTTAGTGAAACTGGCTGAGAGGTGCTTGACCAGTAGTCTCACCTCCCGTGGAGGCTGCTGGTCTGAAGACTAAGAGGTGATAACTCTTCAGAGGTTACTGGCCAGTTCTTAAGAAAGATATCCTAGCTGCTGCCTGGGTCCTCTGCTTTTTTTTTTTTTTTTAAGCAAGCAGCTTTGTGCTTTCACTTATTAATTTTCACCAGCTTCTAAAGGTCAACGACCCTGGCAAGCGGAGATTCACAAATAACAGGTGCAGAGACTCTGCCGCCTGCCTCCATGGGACATTGCTCTGTCACTTTTATTTACTGAATCAATCCACCAGTGTCCAGCAGGAGAACAACAGCTAAATGGCCATTAATTGCGGGCTGATGTGCAGATGAAACAAATCTCCAAAGGGACTGTAAACCTTTGTTCCTTCACCTCCTCCTGCTCTTGCTATGGGATTAGCAGTAAATCATTCAGTAGCCTCATCTCCTTATTATAAATTTACCATTCGGGGCATCCCAGGTGAGCTAGTGCTAACCTCTCTTTCTCTGCCTTCTCCCCCATCCTTGGCTCCCTCCCTCCTTTCTCATCCTTCCTTCCCCTTTTCTCCTTGTCTTAATCTTTTTCATCTCTTCTTTTGCAATCTTTCTGTCTCTATTTTTCTTTCTCACACACATATGCTCATCCCTAAACATAATGGCCTTTATTAAAGTTATCTCATTGCCCCAGGGAGCACCATTTTCTGCTCATGCCAACATCCATCTTTGTCCTTTTCCCACATGTGTATATGTAGACATAGAGTCTGGATTCAGCTGGGATTCCTATGGAATAATGATAATGAAAAAAAGCAGAAAAAGTTCTCTTCAAAAAGAGTTTTTCTTTTTCTCTCCATCTCTGTCATTATTCTTTAGCAAAGCTCTTTAACTCCTCAGAGTCCAAAAGGAGCTTAATTAAAGTGTAAAAGAGAATTTGAAAGTAACCAATAGACAAAGAAGGAATACAATGGATCTGAGCTCTGTTGAAGAGCCTGGGGAATGCACTGCAAGATTTTTTATTATCTCTAGGACATGCATAGCGCTGATGTGGCCTCTGGTAGTCAGCCACTGGTGCAGTTTGATTTGAGAGGCATTAGGTAGGCAACTCCAAACCCCAAAATGAATCCCTAAACTGGTCTCCATAATAAGCACAAATCCATAATAGATTTCAGTCCATTTTACATGTTTGTATTAAGCATCATCTTTTTAATGTGTTCTTTAAAAATGTTTGTTTTAAGTTAATCAGTCATCTGCACCTTAACATATATATTTCTTTCTGCAGCTATAGTCAGATTTAGAGAGCAGGAGAGTACTGATAGAGTGGATGGGAGTGGAGTGTTTTAAGGCCCAGAGAAGATCTATCTTCAACAGAATAATAGTGCAGAAAAGCAGGGAGGGTGAAGAGGGCACAAAGGGTAAACTTTCCATATTTCATAGTGGGGCTAAGTAAGAGCTCTGGGAGTAAATTCCAATAAAGCCGGTCTTCAGACTTGAGAAAGGGGTATAAATCACGCTTGCTTAGTGATTGCTGCTACTAATAAAGTCCAATTACTGATGGACAGAAGTGCATGCCTGGTGAGTTATTCATGACACATATTTTTGTAGATGCATAACATAGCACATTCCCTGGGACACAGGAGAAAGCAAAACTAAATTGTACAAGTACATATTGAGGGCTAGAGATATTCACAGATGGGGTTTTCTGGTTATCCAAAATTCTAAAATAAATTAAGAATAACCAGATTTAAAAATTCACATTGAAACTATATATTTTATTGTTTCCCTAATAATGTTTTAAAAAATTTGGAGTAAAAGCAGTATAGTTTTGATGATATTGTCTGTAAATCTAGACATCCTGGGTTTTTATCCCACATCTTCCATCTATTCATTGTAAGACCCTGGATATTTTGACCTTTCATTAATTTATTCAATAATTACTAAGAATATAAAGTTTCTAGAGCTAAAACTATGAATAGATATTGACAGTGGCCCTGCCTCCATGAGACTGATAGCCTAAAGGTGAAGTCTTGACTCTATGAAGTACAAAGAGGTATAAGAAGCCATGAGACAGTTTAATTTGTTTTTGACCTAGTAGAGAGGGGTGAGTGGTTAGTAATAATTCCCATCTCTGGGTTATAGAGAATAAATGAGTTACAGATGTGTCCAGAATTTGATCCTTTGCCCTCAGGGTGACTGGATAGGACTCAGGCTGGGTGAAGATCCAGAGATAATTACCCTACTGTGAGCAGTCTTCTCATTTTACTTTAATGTTTTTGTTTGTTTGTTTGTTTGCTTGTTTTACCATTTTCTAGTTACGCAATGATGTGAAAATGTTTGGAAACAATAGAGATGTAAGTAATGACCAAGCATTGACTAGATCAGGAAAGGCAAACCAGAGCATGTTGCTGGTTTGGGAGCCAAGTGCTTAGGGGTTTTCCAAGAACAGTGGAAAGCCACCATGACAGGAACGCAAAGTAAAGTGTACCAAGGAGTGGAAGGAAGGAAAGAAGAGGTGGAGACCTAGGGATGCAGGGCCTTGTGGTAGCCACCCTGGAGACATCAGCCTCAGTGCAAGTGTAAGCATTCCATACAAGCATTTCATTTGGTAGAGACTCGCTGAACTTTCCACAGCCTCATAACCATTGGATGTTGTGGGACATCATCTGAGTTTCAATGCCAGCTAAGCTAGAAGAACCTTAGCGAACTTTGTTCAACTTGATAATATCTTTGTTCCTTAGTTTCTTCAACTCAAAAATCTGAAATTTTAAATGCATTTTCTCTAAATCTAGCTCTACAATTCTTGTTACCAAGGTTATTGATAGAGATTCTAAAGATGCAGAGGATTCATCTGCTAGATAATCCTTGAATATATCACAAAATTTGTTTTTCTTATTGTTTTTCATTTTTGTTCTCTAAGTACAATAAATAATTGTGTCATTTAACTTAATAAAGCCACAATAAAGTGGAATCTTTCTGTAGCCATAAAATGTAATTATTGATGAGAATAGACAAATGTCTAGGTTTTAGTAGAGGCTTTTTCCCTAAGATAAGCAAATCCATATAATTTATCAAACTTCTTAAAATAGAGAATTAAAGGGAGACATTCCAAGTGGAGAATCTCTCTTCAAGTGTTTTAAAAAACAAAACAAAAAGCTCAATTAAAGCAATCACAGAATCACAGGCAGATGAAGAAGCTGCAGCCACTCAAGGTCCTAGAAGGAAAATTTTAGCCTGGCTTTCATGAACACCAGCCAGACTCTTGAGCTTTGTGTATGTGGAGTAGAGCTGGTTTCTGATCAGTGATGATTTATGTCTGATCCCCAGTTGGTTATGTATGAGTCAAAGGTATTTCTCGTGTCCTGAATTAGAGGAAACCCTTGGCTAGATTAAATCATTGGGAAATTTTAAAAATAAGATGTGGGGAAGAGAGAACACATTGGTAAAGCTTTATGTAAATCATGTAGTCATTCTGAAGTGAGGACCTCTTGATTACTGTGTAGCTTATGTCCAAATGTGCTCTCAATATCTTTGGTGGTAATGCACTTTTATTTTCATGTTACAGAAAGAACAAAAAGTCATGCTAGAGATTCTATTAGGGAAAAATTTTTTTTGTTTCCCTCTTACCGCATGCTGGAAATAGCTATAGTTCACTAGAAAACCTACCTATATCATTAATTTGCTTAACACTTCATTTGTCTAATGAAATTTAAGTGCTTATCATATGCCATGTGTTTGATGCTGACAAAGTAGAAAGAGTTTCTGCCTTCGTAAAGTTTACAATCTATCTGATTACTTGGCTTGGAAACTAGTGCATGTCAGAGCATATAAAAGGGAATCCTAGCCTGCTCTCAGAAGCCAGGAGAAACTCTGAGAAACAATATTTGAGGGTAGATCTTAGTAAAAGTCCATGAACAGTGCCCGAGAACTTAGAAAAAGTTTCAACTTCCTGGCATTTGTGGGAAGCCAGTATCAATCTTGAACTTTCTTCTTCACTTTAAGAACATCATCCCACACACGAGCTTTACCAAGCTTTGACAGTGAGAACTTTACTTGCAGAACTTTGTAAAAATCTCCTGGGTATCTCCACATATATTTCAGCCTCAGCACCATTAAGGGATTGGACATGAATATTCTTTAAACCTTTGATCATTTCAAGAGGGTAGAACGGGATAGGAGGAGTCTTTCATGCTGGAAATTCTTATGTCATTGTCCAATGTAATACATAACACACCTGTCATCTTCACAGGAAAAAGCCTGGTTGCCTTTTAAAAATTCAGCCCTAAGGGTCTCTCCTGTGATATGTGACCTAGAAGACAGATAACTAGGAGGATTCTTTGAGTGAAGGAATGCTGGGTTTTATTGCTTTCGGATGTAACCACCTCCAGAGCTGTGGAAGAAGTTGCTATTTAATTAGAGAGATTAAACCAGGAATGTACGTTTCTCCTAACAAAAGAAAAAGACGGGGCTCAGGGGAGTTCTGGGTGTCTATACCTTGCCCAGAAGGCAGGATTTGCTTCTTTAAAATGACTCATCCGTATGTCTGGATCAGGGCTTTCTATATTCACCTTGTTTTATTCATACTTAGGAATAACTGTCCAGTGTCCGGGAAACAGTAGGCACATTTACCTATCTGTCCTCAGTGATGTGGCTCGGCTTATAACAGAAGGCCTCTAGATGGCTTAACAGAACAACCATGACAGAAGTACCCGTTTATATAAACTGGGGTAGAAAAAAAGCCTATTTTTGTGGGATTTGGGGGAGTTTATAGAAGGATTTATATTTGAGAAATATATTATCCCTTGACACCTGTTTTTTCATCATTGGACAAAGAAGCAATGTACAGATTTAAGTTACACAGGGGCTGTTGGTGAGAATGAGACAGAAAAGATTTATTTAGGAGTAGCCATGTCAAGGGGTTTCAATGTACTCAGAAGGCTACAGAGACCCCCTTGATGGTTTTGAACAAGAGATTGCCATATTCCAGCTTTGTTTTCATAAAAGAACAATGACGCGATTTGAGGCAAAATCTGATACAATGGATCTGAGCACACTTCCATATCGTTAGTATAAAAATGAGATCCTTATGGTGATTGGAATTTCATTGTAGCCTAGATGGCCTGGAGAGAACTCAAATGATAGCAAATATAGCTGTAATGGCCACCATCTTGCTACATTAGACAGATTTAACCCCTGTTCACTGTGACCAGTGCAGCTCCTAATCATGTGCAAACAATTCTACACTGCATTTCAACTAAAAATCCAATTTTAACGTTATTCAAGACCTCTCACCAGGTAACCTTGTCTTATCCCTTTAACCTCAGCTATGGCCCCTGCCCTTACTGTATCGATGGTCCAGTTCTAATGAAAGTTTTCCTGTCATTTTAATTCATGTGTACTTTCAAACTCCCATGCCTTTTCACACAGTTTTCCTTTTGCTCAGAATTTTTTTTTTTTCCTCTTCTATTATCAAACTCCAACTTATCTTTAGGATTCAGTTCAAACACTGCTTCCATTTTAAAGAATACCTCTGGCTCTTAATTAGGCTTACTACTGCTTCCACAAGACCATGTTTGTGCCTAATTTTAGCATTTCATTCATTTAGCAAATATTTTTTGAGCAACCTTCACATGTCAGGTACACTTGGGATACCACGGTGAGCATATAATACTCCAGTGAAATTTTTTCATATATTACTTCCCCACTAGACTACAGATATCTTAATGATGGACCCTATTCAAATCATCTCTGTGTCCCAAGGATCTAAATGTTACTGTTATTTAATAAAATGTTTCAGTAGTTACCTGATTTTTGAATTGATTGAATAAGTATATTTTTATGGGCTCCTGGTTCTGAACACATTAATATCATCTGCATCCTTGAGTATCAATCTATCATCCTTTCACGTACTTTATGTTTCAGGAGGTTTGTAAAATCATTTGTTCATTAAATAAGTTTTGAATACATAATCCAGATCTTTCTGTTTATCCCTCATTTCTTCATAAAACTTTGCTTGTTCCTTGTCTTCTTGGTTATTTCCTTAGGAGTCAGCCATTGTGAACCATTTTTTTTCCCCAAGTAAATGAAGCAGAAATAAGGGGTGAAAGCAGGCCTTTTGAAGATTACATATTTCCATTGTACCGTGGGGCTATAAGCAGTGGTGAGTCATATCACAGAATATTCATATTTCAGGTTGGACTAATTGGGGCTTATAGAATTGGGGATTTTGAAAAGATTTTGCAGGTTACTTAACCTCACATTATACCACAGACTTCCCTATTTGTCCCTAATAAGGTTTTCATGCTCTATTTGAATGCTTCCAGTGAGGGAGATGTCTTAAGATATTTTAAAGCATTTTAATGTCTTTAAAATTGTTTTTGTTGTGGTTTTTATATTAATTCAGTCTGTCTTCTTGTAACTTTCTGGTGCTGGGAAGTCGTTAGAATAAGTTGTAATTAATAAGTATCAAGTTGCAAAATCTTTTAGGAAAATCTGACTTCTCACCTTAGAAAAAGATTATTGAGATAAACTTCAAAGTCAGTGTGCCAAAGATAGGCTGAACACCTACCCTGTTTTTGCTTCTATGTGACCCAAAGTAAGGGGTAGAGACTAATAATCCTTAAAACAATCAGGGACTCCTTTCACAAGTTCTGTTCTATTGTACCACCAGAAGCTCTAACTTATTCCCTTTGGTAATTAACTTGCCTGTTTTATCTTGGCCATTGACAAGTTTTACTTTCCTAGTTTGTATCAGTTACTCAACGCTTACAGAATGCCTGCTGTGACAGAACTCTGTTCTAGGCTCAATGGAAATAATAGCCAACACTGACCATGGAATTCACAGTTCTTTTTTTCCAGGGGCTTGCATTAAAGAGAAAGAATAGAAGAATATAGAGCAAAACACTCAATTTATCATTCTTAGTCTTCTTTCAGTCTTTATGAAGCATTCTGCTGTGGTCAACAACATATCATTTCTGGAAATCTCTGGGGCTTATGTTACAGATATTTTAATTAAATATTCTTTAAGATTACAACCATACTATCATTTCCCATTGTACACATGCCTATATGACTGAATGTTCTAACCCTAGAGAAAAAGCCAGGGATCTGACCATACTGACCTCACACCCTGAATTTGTCACTTAACAAGAATCATATCTGGCTATATCAGAATCTGTAAGCCAGTGGCCACAGATTATGTCTACATTTATGTCTACAGTTGGGTTTTGTGCTTTAGCCCTCCCCCCAGTTATAGGTAAATTAATGTGAATGCTAACATTTTGAGAGTGAGGCTTTCATCAGAAAATAAAAGCTAAGTAATAGGAGCTGTACAGATCCATGACAACAGAAGGTGAACATGAACAGCACCTTCTCTATTTCCAATAATTGCTTATTCAAGTAAGTAGTTCTTTCCTTTTTATGGCTTTCTTTTTGCTCTGTACCTAAAATGCAGAATAATAAAATAAAACAAAATGAATACATAACAACGACGACAGGAACAACAAATTTTTTGTAGTTATCTATTCACAATACTATGAGAACGTTGAAGGAAAACAGTTATTAAAACACAGCTGGTATTTATAAAATATAAACAAATACTCAGATTTTTAAAACATAAATCAATATTCAGTTGAAGTTAAGTTCAGAATCACTATTTATTCAGTATTGATCAGATGTTGTCCTATCATTATTATTTACCAGATGAATATAAATATAGATCTTTAAATGAAACAAAAAGTAGAAAAGAAAAATAATATGAAGTTTTTGTTAAAGACAGTGACCAAATAGGTCAACTATCAAAGCTTTGCTTGATAGATTTTTTTTTTTTCAATGTTTCATTATTTCTGGGGCCTGTCAGTTGCTCTGGGGAGAGAAACAGTGTGGTGTTATGAGTTTTCCTAAGGAGAAAAAAAAAAAAAGGCAGTTAAAAGGCTTTTGAGTTCAACAAATGTGTCCTGAGAGCCAAATGGAACAGGGGTGAAATCCTAGCTAAAACCCATGGGGAATAATTTGTTGTTAGCAGCATCTGGAAAGGAAGTGTGGCAAGGGCTGCAGAGTTTTGTTTAGAGAACAAATGGAAGAAAAGGGGCTTTAAAAAGGTAGATTTGAAGACAGGAGGGGGAGGGAGAAAGTGATGGAGGCCCTGAACGAGTTTGGGGATTTAGGAACGAGATTTAATAGACTGAATAGCAGGTCACCACTAAAGAAGTGAAAACCTGAGCGAGAGACATCAGTAAGAACGCGCTGTGTTAGTGCATGGGCTTCAAACCTAAAAGCAAACTCAAATTAAATAGTTTATTATTCCTCCGGCTGCTCCTACCACTAATAATGTGTTTTCCCTCAAGAACTGAGTATTTCGAAAATCTATATTAATCACGGAGACCAGTGTTTGCACTTATCCATGGGCGGCCTATTGTCAAAGCCGCCTCACTACTCACACTGCTTCTGCTTCTCTGGAGCAAACCGGAGACTGTGGCCGAGGTACTGGACCCTGTGGCAAGGGGCTGGCGGAGCTCAACCGGACCCTGCAGTGCCGGCTGGGTTCATGCCGGGATAGAGCCCCCTGTTCTCTTAGACTGCACATTCAGCTAGCAAAGCACCCTGCCCTGGATTCTTCATTGTATGAACAATATTTCAATTATAGGAATAGGAGAACATAAAAGCCACGAATACTGAGGCAGGGAATGTTCTATTCTAAATGATCTGTGGCCACCTTCCGACTCTTGCCTTTTCTTCCTACATCTCTCTACTTCTCTTCCACAAACTTCAGGGTCTGGGCAGTTGGAGAAGGTGAGAACCTGTGGCTATGGTGTGGTCCCACTGTGTCTATTGCCACATCTCAGGGTTGAGTCAGGCGCTTGGAGCTGATGCATGGCTTCTTAGGCCAATTCTATAAGAATTATTTTGTCCCAGTCTGAAAGGCTCTCACTTACTTTCTAATCTGTGGGGTAAGGAGTGATAAAGAGTGAGGGAAATTAGAATACAAAGTTAGCTTTTGGGTTCTTGTAACTTTCCTATCTGCCTCGCCCCCACCCCCCATTTCATCTCTTCCTAACTCTGGAGCATTTGGGCAGCCCTCTACTTCAGGTCCATCTAATGCCTACTGATAAGGGACTCTCCAGAATGCTTTACCTGAACAGGAACTAGGCTGGGGCTAGTCCTCCTATGAATATTTGAATATTGCAAGAGATTCAACCAATTACAGCTCTCATTTATTGGGAGGATAACAACGTAGTGTTCACTGCCTACATGGACTCTGGGGTCTGAGGACCTGGCTTTGAATGTGGATCCCTCACTTACTGACTGTGAGACTCCAGGCAAATCACTAAACCTCCCAGTTCCTGAGTTCCTTTATCTGTGAAATGGGTTGTTGCACAAAATAAATGAGCTAATGGGGCGCGTGGGTGGTTCAGTCTTTAAGCGTCTGTCTTCAGCTCAGGTCATGATCTCAGGGTCCTGGGATCCAGCCCTGCATCGGGCTCCCTACTCGGCGGGAAGCCTGCTTCTCCCTCTCCCACTCCCCCTGCTTGTGTTCCCTCTCTCGCTGTGTCTCTCTCTGTTAAATAAATAAATAAAATCTTTTAAAAATAAATAAATAAATAAGCTAATATGTGTACAGTGTTTAGACTAGAGTTGGAGTCATAAAAGTCTTCACTACATATGTGTTAAATATTATTATCATACCATTATTATTATTATTATATCCCTGATGTTGTATATACAAGGGTCTACATATACTGTTTATTTTATCTGAACAATGTCATGTGGTATGCATTTCACTTATCATCCGGTTTATACATTAGTAAAAGGGAGAGCCAGTATTTTAACTTGGGTCTATTTCTAGATCCTCACTTTTCTCACTATGCAAGTATTTCAAAGATGTTATAGTATTAAAACTTCTATTATGATGGTAGATAACAGAAGATATTCCAAATATCTAATAAAACTGTAGATAACTAATAATATCTTTTACTTTTTATTTATTTCTTTTAATTACTTACTTTGGTGCCAGAGTGTTATACAAAACCATCAATATTTCATTTTAGTAAAAAAGAACCCTATAAGGCATCTTCGATTATTACTCCCATTTGACAGTGTCTAAGATTTAATGAGGTGTTTTTTTTTTTTAGCTTACATATAGTTACAGAGTCAAGTAAGTGATAAAGGTGAAATTTACAGCCCTATTCAGAGCCCAAATTCTTGCCAGTGTCTGCTGTAGAAAATGACAACTTCTGCATGTTCACAGGACAATGATTGAAAAGATGAAATATTAAATGATAGTGGGGATTGCTGATAACTAAAGAAACCAGAAGTTCTTGGGCAGTGACATTCAGTAAAACCATTTGATGAAATTTTAGTGCTGAATAAAAAGGGTAGCATTAGAGGTTTGGATCCACACCTTTTTCTCATCTTCTGGAGTACATTATCATCATTACAGTCTTGGTTATCTTAACAATAGCCAAATGAGATTGCTTCTTTATATTTTTAAATGGCCTCATGTATTAAATCTAATTTCTCCTTCATTACATATCTTTGAGAGATTAGCATTATTCCCATTTGAGACTTTGGGAAACTGAGAAACATAAAGTGCAAAGGACTGGTCAAACATAATGAAGGTATGACCCAAATCTTTTGATGTGTCTGTCTAAACTCTTAACATTCATGCTGATCCACTTCTCAGAAGTATATAAGAAAAGGAAAGGAAAAGAAAGGAAAGAAAAGGAAGGGGGGAGAAGGTAGGGGAGGAAAGGGAGGAGAAAAAAGGAAAGGAAAGGAAAGGAAAAAAAGGAAAGGTAAGGAAAGACAATAGGCATTTTTCTCCCTTTCTCCTCCACCAGTAACTCCCAATTAATGGCTTAGATTTACAGTGTGTGTATATGGGTGCAACAGGCAAACTATGTGGCAGAATAATAGAATAATAAAAATATCTTCAATTATTCTAATTTTTAATTTTAATGCTTTTATTTAGCAAATATACTTTGGACAATTGTTCTATACTAGCCAGAGTTTAGTTGCAGAAATGAATAGATGTGATGGTCAAGGCCTCTGATCTCAAGGATTTGAAAGTCCATTAGTACAACAGATACAAGTACAAATCATAAGGACACAATATCGCAGTAGAGATGTCAAGCAGGGATACCACTAGGAAATGAAACCACTAGGGTTGAACCATGGATTCTGCCTTAGAAATCTATGGAGCCTTCAGAGAGGAGTAGGGCATTAGATCTAGGACTTGGGGAATTTCTTATAATTCATCAGGCAGAAAAAGGATGTAAGGAAATGCTGGTGTCATGAATAGCATGTGCAAAGAAAGGCCCAGGTGCATGACCATTACCCAAGTCATCTCCCCTGAATAGAAAGAGTTCAGTGATATTAGTGTTTAGAACCACATGACCATAGCCAATCCTATTTGGTTACTCTAAATTTAATAAACTGTGTGGGGTTAATGGCCTGTGTGGCCTTAAGGTAGTCACTTTACATCTTAGGCCCTCTGTTTCCTCATCTGTAAAACAAGAGCATTGGTTTAAGTGCTATAAAATCTTTTAAGATAGGTGTAAAATCCTCCAAATGGTGACGGAAGCATTTCTTCCCCCCTTAGATTCTATGGGTAAGTATATGAACGTTGGGCCCAGGTGTTATTATAATTATGATAAATTGAACAAATACTGAAGGCTCAGTGGCCTTCAAAATTCATTTTACCACCTGTGTGGTAGGCTGCCCTACTAATAGTGGTGGAAGAAACCCCCACCACCCACTGACCTACTTCTACTTCCTTAGTTATCTCAGGCATAGAATTTTGTGAAATTTTAAACACAGACATATATATGCGTATGTGTATATATATATTTCATACATAAATATATGCATGTATATATGTATGATATATAACATAAAAAGAATTTATTGACTTATGCATTTTGATGTCCTGTGGAAGAATGAATTACTCTAGGATAAAGACGATCATGGCACAAAGCTAACTTGAAATTTGCAAATTCCTGAGGTAAAAGAGCCTCCCATGGCAAGTAAAGGAAGCAAAGAGCCTTTGATGGTTGAGACAAATGAGAACCAAGAAAAAGTGTATTAGAAGAATTGATAGTTGAAGATCAAGCTACATTGACCTATTCCAAAAAGGAGAACACATCCAAAATAATAGATGTTTTGGGGGTAGCCAGCTGATTCAGTTTATGGTAATCCAGTGTCATTTTCCAGGTCTCGTTTGCTTTTGCCTTAACCACAGTGAAAATATAAATGGGAAGTTTATTAATTTATTTGGCAATTATTTATTGAAGATTTAATCTACACCAGTCATGTCTTTTCCTATTATCACATGCTTGTCACTCAACATTATCAAGAAATAACAGAGCCTCTAGATGAGTGCCAGGGATATTTGTTATTTTAGGATGATACTAAATTATAGAAAGCCAAGAAGAAAATTGTTGACCTTGGACCAAATAGTCTGACATCTCACTCCTATTCTTTCTTTTCCTTCCCCTCCATAACACTGCCACCACTACTACCATCACTGTCTTGGCAAGAACACTGGGAAAGGTACATCCACAGAGAGAACAAGTATAATCAAACAACCATGCATTGCTTTTGGGGGATTTGGCCTCCATGGCTTACTCAAGAGAGCACTCTCTTTTTGGTTAGGCTAGATATATCTAGATTTCAAAACCTAGATCTAAGCAAGCTTAAGAGTCTACACTTTATAATTCCAACCAAAACCTAGATCTGCATTTGAATTATTCAACTGCTACTGAAGTGATGTACATGCAGTCCATACCCTTGGGAGAAGAAAAAAAAATCCAGCCTCTCCTCCCCCCCCACCCCCCAATCTCCCAAAAAAGACAAAGGACATTTACTACTGTGGCTACATTAGACTAGCAAAGGCTACATAGCAGGATTTTTAGAGGAGAGAGTCATTATTTTCGAATGAGTAGATATGGTAGGGAGGGTAGCTCTTGAGCATGACCTTGAAGAATGAATACGAACTGAGGTATAGAGAGAAGATGATAGAAAATTCTAAGCAGATAGAACACCAAGAGAAAGGCACAAATGACCACAACCCTGAAGATTTCCAGGATACAGAAAACAGTTTAGTTTGGCTAGAGCAAAGGGTATATGGAAGGCAAAGTAAGAACAAAGGTAATAGAAGCCCATGGCATTTTTGAGCCAGAAAAAACAACACAGTTAAAGTACCCCATTGAGGAAGATTAATATGGGAGCAAAGCATAAGGTGAATAGAACTGCACAGATGAATAGAAACCCACATTGGAAGTGGATTTACCAGTCAGAACCACTGAAAGGGCACAAGTAAAAAAAAAAGGTAATAGTGTTACTCAGGTGGTTAAATGGGAAAGTAGACAATAAGTGGGAGGTATTTTAGGAAGACTGAAAGTATTGAATTGGAGACAAAGTTATAGATAAGGAGAAGGAAAAAATCAAAATGATACAAACACAAGAGTTTAAATCTGAGATCCTGGAAAGAGTGTTGTGTCATTACATAGAAAGGGAATGTGCAAGCAAGAAAGAGTGTAGGTAAAATTATATATTCACTCTTAAATGTATTGAGTTGAAAAAATTTGCAAAGTGTCCTAGATAAAGAGTTCTTGTGAAATATTAGAAATGTAGTTCAAGAAATAGCTTAGAGTTGTAGCATTTCCCATAGAGTTGATTTTAAGTTTTTAAGAATGGGTTATATTTTTTATAGAGTCAATAAAGAAGGACAAAAAATGGAGCGGGGATAGATATTTAGGAATTGTATGTATTAAAGCATGGGAAGAAACAGAAGGAAAGGGGATAGAAATAAGAATATCAGAAAGAAATAAAAAAGATATACCTAAGGGCACAGGAAGATTGAGAATGATGGCAAATTAGAAAAAAAAAAAGAGAAAAATATATTTTACACCTACAAGTATTGTAAGCTTCAAAAATCAAACAGTGAGTGTCTTGAATAGTGGAGGAGGGAGCTAGATTGTGAGAGATAAAGAAAAGTGTGATCAGTAATCAACACAATATGTGATTTATCAGTCCTCAGATGGGTCTTACAGTCTAGAGATTGGGGAATCTCCCAGCGACAGTAATCCGTGTTTTTCTTCACTTTGTGCATTGCACTTTGTGAAAGAATTCAGGTCCCTTCTAAAGTAATGGACAATAGCAATATAGACCTAATTCCAAAATACTTTAAAATCTTACCGAAAATGATATGGCCTATAGAATAAAACAGCCGCAGGTTGTACCTATAGGATGCCAACCCAGAAGTAAGTTACTCCTAACAGTCAGAACTCTGGATTCTCAGCAAAGAAGTCAAACTCTCACTCTTTGCTGATGATATGATACTTTATGTGGAAAACCCAAAAGACTCTACCCCAAAACTACTAGAACTCATATAAGAATTCAGTAAAGTGGCAGGATATAAAATCAATGCACAGAAACCAGTTGCATTTCTATACACCAGCAAGACAAAAGAAAGAGAAATTAAGGAGTTGATCCCATTTACAATTGCACCCAAAACTGTAAGATACCTAGGATTAAATCTAACCAAAGAGGCAAAGAATATGTACTCAGAAAACTATAGAATACTCATGAAACAAATTGAGGAAGACACAAGGAAATGGAAAAACATTCCATGCTCATGGATTGGAAGAACAGATATTATGAAAATGTCTATGCTATCTAGAGCAATATAGACATTCAATTCAATCCCTATCAAAATACCATCAACTTTTTTCACAGAAATGGCACAAATAATCCTAAAATTTGTATGGAACCAGAAAAGACCCCAAATAGCCAGAGGAGTGTTCAAAAAGAAAAGCAAAGCTGGTGGCATCACAATTCTGGGCCTCAATCTCTGTTACAAAGCTGTAATCAGACAGTATGGCACTGGCACAAAAACAGACACATAGATCAATGGAACAGAACAAAGAGCCCAGAAATGGACCCTCAACTCTATGGTCAACTAATCCTCAACAAAGCAGGAAAGAATGTCCAATGGAAAAAAGATAGTCTCTTCAACAAATGGTGTTGGGAAAACTGGACAACCACAAGCAGAAGAATGAAACTAGACCATTTCCTTACACCACACACTAAAATAGACCCAAAATGGATGAAGACCTCAATGTGATACAGGAATCCATCAAAATCCTTGAAGAGAATACAGGCAGCAACCTCTTCGACCTCAGCCACAGCAACTTCCTAGACACGTTGCCAAAGGGAAGGGAAGCAAGGGCAAAAATGAACTATTGGGACTTCATCAAGATAAAAAGCTTTTGCACAGCACAGCAGAGTCAACAAAACCAAAAGACAGCTGACAGAATGGGAGAAGATATTCACAAATGACATATCAGATAAAGGGTTAGTATCCAAAAATCTATAAAGAACTTTTCAAAGTCAACACCCAAAAACCAAATAATCCAATCAAGAAATGGGCAGAAGACATGAACAGACATTTCTGCAAAGACATCCAAATTGCCAAGAGATACATAAAAAAGTGCTCAACATCACTTGGCATCAGGGAAATACAAATCAAAACCACAATGAGATACCACCTCACACCAGTCAGAATGGCTACAATTAACAAGTCAGGAAACAACAGGTTGGCGAGGATGCGGAGAAAAGGGAACCCTCCTACACTGTTGGTGGGTATGCAGCTGGTGCAGCCACTCTACAAAACAGTATGGAAGTTCCTCAAAAAGTTGAAAATAGAGGTACCCTAAGACACAGCAATTGCACTACTGGGTGTTTACCTCAAAGATACAAATGTAGTAATCTGAAGGGGCGTATGCACCCCAAGTTTATAGCAGCAATGTCCACAATAGCCAAACTATGGAAAGAGCATAGATGTCCATCAACAGATGTGGTATATACATACAATAGAATATTATGCAGCCATCAAAAAAGTTGAAATTTTGCCATTTACAACAACATGGATGGAACTAGAGGGTATTATGCTAATAAGCAAAATAAGTCAACCAGAGAAAGACAATTATATGATCTCACTGATATGTGGCATTTGAGAAACAAGGCAGAGGATCATAGGGGAAGAGAGAAAAAATGAAACAAGATGAAACCAGAGAGGGAGACAAATCATAAGAGACTCTTAATCTCAGGAAACAAACTGAGGCATGCTGGAGTGGAGGGGGGGGAGGGATGGGGTGGCTGGGTGATGGACATTGAGGAGTGTATGTGCTATGGTGTGCTGTGAATTGTGTAGGACTGATGAATCAGAAACCTGTACCCCTGAAATAAATAATACATTATATGTTAAAAAATTAATAAAAATTTTTAAAAATAGTATTAATGATATTAAAAAACTTTGAATTCTAACTGTAGAAAATGTCTTTATTAAGTATTATTGAGATAAAACAAGTTGATTTATTAAAGACTTTTTTTCTGTTTTCAAAAAGTATTGCTCTTTTTCTTGCATACCTTATTGATTATTTCAACAGCTGGATTCAAACAAATTCCAGTATCAGTAGGACATTGATTGCAGAACAAGGGTGATGAGGATAGTGATGGTGATGGTGATAATTGCTACAATTTCAGGGGCACCTACCATGTTTCAGGTGGTTGATGAGATAATTTATTCATGTTATTCTCATCTCCTACTTGGGGAGGAGGAAGGGTGCTATGCTCTTTCCAGAAAGCTTATATTTGGTGGGCCCATCTCCCTCTGAGCTCATTAGTCTTCAACAAGCATGGCATAGTAATACTATTTAGCACTTCCCATCTTCAAAGTACTTGGCAAATATTAGCTAATTAGTTCTTCAAATACTCATGGGATTTTTCTAAGCATGTATTATTGTTCTTATTACCTTGTCACAAATGGAGGCCTGCAATCTACATGACTTTTCCAAGGAAGTAGAAGGTGTCATTGGTAAAGCCAAGAATCTAACTCAGAAATACTTGTTTTGATGCCTTCTTCTGGCCCCAGGACTATGTATCTCACTTTTTATGGAAAACGTTTATTAATCTGATATAACTAGTCATATGAATTTTAAAAAGTATACCTAAAATGTAACAAAATTTTAATTTATTTCATAGCCATTTACAAAGCTCCTGTCTTTCTCCCCTTCATCCAAAACACAAAGTGGAAAAATTATATGTTATTTGATGACTTTAGTTTTTAACGTTTGCTAATGATTTAGGCATTACTGGGTTTTCATACAGAATAAGCTCCTCATCAGAGGCCATGGAGGCTCTCTTCTTACTGTCATCTCCTTACTAAATAGGTCTTGTCTCCACCACTCTTTACTCCAGTTTTGACTCAGTAAAGGATTCAATGAAGGAAGAGTTTAGAGTGAAGGATACTGTGACTCCTAGTCCCTAATAAGCTTGATTCACTTTTGACTCTTTAAGACAACATACCTGAGTTTTACATTACATTCAATCTATATATCAAGTTTCCTTCTTTCACATATTTGATCAAATTTAACTTTCTTCATAATTTTTCTTCTAAATTTGCTTCAAAATTTCCATTCCCATTGTAATTTCTTAAGCTTCATTCTCAGTTTATTTTTGTATCTCTCAGTTTGACATCATCCTCAAAACAGAATTGCTTATATCCTTAACATGTAGGCTCTTCTTGATTTTCCCCAGTCATTGTTGCTGGCTTTCTCCAGGTTGTCTCAGCCCCAAACCTTGGATATACTACTTCCTGTATGTTTCCTTAAACACCCACAAAAAAAGGAAAACAATATCAAATAGTCTCATTATAACTTGGGGGTATAGACAATCTCTTCCTTCCTTTATAATTTCCATGGCTATCCACTCAATACAAACCTATCATAATAGGTTTCTAGTTTGCATTAACAGTGCTTTACCATGGTTAAGTGATCAAATCTTATACATAACCTGACTGGCATAATCCTGTATTGTTCTAGCAAATACCAGTGGAGGTTAGTGTAGGAATTGACTGACTTCCTGTGGAAACTAATAAAAACTTCATGGATTATATCAACTGGCATCTGAAAGCTCCTTAGCTTCCAGCAGCACTCCCATGCTGGCGGTTCTGCCCTCCAACATTCTGGGTGTAGAATCCAGCAATACAGAATTCTAACAGCCAGATATAAAATAAAAATAAAAAATAAAAACAACAAGAAACAACAAACAAAACATAAATCAGACAAGCTACCAACAAAACCATGGAGTCAGAAACATGGAAGCTTCTGTTCCCGAAAATTCCTTAGGGTATATTCACTAGATCCAGTTCCTGAGAAAGAGAATTCTTCAGAGTTAGGCAGGGATCGCAGAGGGGCATCCAGTTCTTGTATATATGCGTGGGTATCTGTTTCCACCCTATTTATCATTTTCAGTGTTTTTACTTGATGGCTGCCCTTGTTTTGTTTATATTGTTTTGGTTTGTTTGAGGCTTGTGTTGTTTGTTTAAACTGGATTTCAACTATTGTTTTGTATATTCTTCCCTAAAGAATCTGATTTCATTGTGAGACCTTGGTTGACCAGTCCACCTAAGGTAACTGAATCCTAGTTGACTCAAGACCCCTTGGGATTGAGGGTTAGTGCTTGTAACATCCAATTCACATCTCTGCAGAAATAGAGAAGGTGTCCAAGATTGGGCAAGCTGTGTGCTCACAACAGAATATTATTTCCTTTTTCTTTTATTTTTGTATTTCTTTTCTTTTGTCAGCTTCTTTTTATTGACATTTTGTGGAGCAACAATACCAAGCAGAAAGCAGCACAACTGCTGCTTTCTGGGCAATCTGATTACATTGGTTGCTTTCTTGTTAATCAGGTGGTTGTGTGTGTTTTTATAAGCCTTCAAACTATTGCCTGCTCTCTTATATAGTTCTGTTCTACTTTATTAGTCTAGTGTCAGCCATCGGAGTATATGTTCTTCAAGGAATAACAAGACAGTGCAGAATTCAGCATAATATTCATGCTAAATGGACCTAGACAACATTATAGATTAGGAATAAATCCTTATGAAATGAATTTTTGATATTGTAGAAAAATATATTACGTGAGCCTCAATTTTTGCCTACTCCTATCCCCAGGAATCATGATAAAGGTAATTTATAGAACAAGTTCTTGGATTTAGGAAATGTTTTGGGAGAAAGAGAATGTATACATAAACTAGAAAATACTAATTAACACCTAGAAAAGATATTGATTGTGCACAGTTGAATATATATCTAAGTAGTTAATAATTTAAAGTTTAGGAGAGGTCTGTGTGTTTTAAAGAAAAAAAATATGAGAGCATAAGAATAGAACATATAATCTGTGACATTTAAATAAAAGTCTATTCTTTCTTACTTCTTCTTCCTGATTATTTCATTTCTCGTACTATCCTGTATTAATTCATACTGATCAGCTCAATATCTTTATAGGTATTCTATTATATTGCTATTGTATGTAGATATATGTATTTCTAAATAGGTTGTAAATTATATACATTCCTTTAGTACTAACCTAGAAGCAAAAAGGGCTGCTGTTATTGTAGGTTATTATCCCTGCCCAAGAGATGACAGGAGAGGCAGAAACTATTTGGAGCTCCATCTGAATTGCAGTTTTAAGCACATCTGATGTAGTACATGTCTGGAGGTGGCATTTCTAACCTTTTTATCAACTGGGTTCCATGGATCAGAATAAATGATAACAATAGCTCACCGCCTTCTGCTGGACAGATTTGCTACTTGAAAAACGATCAGGGCCCTATTAAGAGAAGCCACACCACCCTAATGGGGAGCAGATCACAGGCCAGGTCTCTCTGTGGCTGTATCTCTCTGTGTGAGAGGACATGACCTTGCCTGTCTTTTTCCCTGGAATCAGTTGAATGATAGACTTCTTTTCTTTCCTCGAATTGTTATAGCAAGAGGAGAGGAAGGATTGCAGATTTTTTTTTCCTTTTCCTTCAGAAAAGAGACATGGCCCATTTTAACATCCCCATTATCTATGTGTCTGTCCACAAAGGCTCTATTTGAAAAAGCCCTATGGTTTCACAATGATGACAAGCCATTTCTAATGCCACTCTCACTGTCCACAGAGTACCTGGGGCTCCATTTTCATACTTGGAATGGCAATACATTTAGTAACTGCCCCAAACCTTCTTTACACTGACCCACCCCTCAGATTTTGCTCTGGTCTTCCCTTTCATGAATGATATCTTGTTCCTCCTTTTATGCCCACATATTGCAGTTCTCCTTCAAGACATAATTCATATTCTGCATTCTTTCCGAAGTAATCCTTATCCATTCTGACTCACAATACTATCTCTTTCTTATTATTCTCAAGACCCAGTAGAGACACTGAAACTTGTACTGTGTTCATTTATTTATGCTGCAAGAATGTAAGAACCCGATCCTGTTATATTTAATTTTTTTCCTTTGTCTTCTGCCCCTTTCATCTCCTCTATAATTACCCAATTTTATGTGTTTCATCTATAATCTTAAAAATGTACACATCCACTAAATTTTTAAATTTTTAGTGTTATTTGGGAGTATATGAGTTATATTTTAGAGACATATTTTCTAATATATTTAGAACATATTTTAGAAAATATGTCTATGAGTAGTATTGTTCCATATCTCTTATTTTATTTCTTAGGTATTGCTCTACATTCAACCAGGAAAATAAAATTGATCATTAAATGATAGATGGGCATATATGGATAGGTAAATAAATAGAAGGCAAGAGAGAGAAAGAGATGACTAGAGGGATGTTTAGATAGTAGAGAGCAGACAGATAGTAGATAGTGGACAGATACTAGACAGTTTGGGGAAAACTTCACAGACTCATTTCAAAGTACCAGTGAAACCAACATGGGAACAGAAAGCAATCAAAATCAAAATGTCATTAACTATCTAGTCTTCATTTTAAACTTTAAACAAACAAATGGAGAATCCTTGGCCAGGAAAGGTCAAGTGTTTCCAAGAAAGTTACATGATTCAAAAAAGAATGAATGAATTATGCTTTTGGTCCCACTCTTACATAGAGACAAGAACCATCAGACTATCTCAGGAAGAACTCTTCTTACCTACATTTTTGGAAAAGCTGGTGTGTGTTTCTGCCCTTACTCCAGGTGTGAGTGTAGAATTTTCATATCTGACTCTTCTCTATCCCAGGCTGAAAGAAATGTACAAATTCTGAGAGGTTCAGAAGTGAGACTGCTCCAGGGGCTCGGTAGGTTAAGTGTCCAACTCTTGGTTTTGGCTCATGTCATGATCTCAGGATTATGAGATTGAGCCCCATATCAGGCTCCATGCTCAGCGGGGAGTTTGCTTGAGATTCTCTCCTTCTCACTTTCCCGCTGTTCCTCCCCCTGCTTGTAAACTCTCTCTCTAAAATAAATAAATAAATCTTAAAAAAAAAAAAGAGTAGGACTGCTCCAAATATATAAATTATTTTCAAATAGAGTGAGGACAGGGTCCCACTTTTTTGTGCCCTAAATACATTTGCCTTTGTGAACCTCTTCCTCCATTTTATAACAAAACAAAACAAAACAAAATTAATTAACCAACAATATGCTTGTATTTGTTGACTCTGTTGGTATAAAATGAATATACTAACCTAGGACAGATTCATTGTTTTATATTTATATTGTTATATTCATTTTTCTTCTGATTTAAGATAAATGACAATTATACATTTCCCCAGCCCCTAAAAGTGTCATGTACCTTAACCACTGTGCCTACTATACCCAATGTATAAGCAAGCCCTGAGTGAGGGGAAGGAGAGAATTATCTATCACTCCAACAACATCAACCATTTACAGTATCACTTTATATTTTGTAAAATATTTAGGCATTATCTTATTTGGTACTTACAAAACTCTATGTAATTGGTATTAATGGCACCAGTTTTAGAAATGCTGATGTAGACATTCTGCCTATTGTAGTACTATCACAACTAGAAATCAGGAGCTTGATGGTACAAAAACTCATTCATGTCTTAGTTCTTAAAAGGCCAGTGCATTCTTTTTCCCCTATTGAAAGATCGGTGTTAGATGCAGAGTTGCCTTCTTTTATGCTTGGTCATCTCATCTTGTCACATTATAGACAAATCAATTCTCCCTTTTGTTATGAAACACAGGCTTTTCTCCTGTCTCATATATACTTGATCAGATATACGAATATGCATATTTATTGAATATACAAAGACAAACATAAAGTGTACTCTTTATGAGCCTAGCCTTTCATTTTTAACAATTGGCACCCACACCCCCATCCCCCCACCTTCCAAAAAAAAAAAAAAAAATGGGAGCAAAAATTCTATCTTTCCTTAAGGGAATTTTTTAAAATTGGATGCAACTTAAAGTTTCAAATACTTTTAGCGTTGGCCAATTAATGTTAAAATACTTGTATTTTACAAATACAAAAAATAATTGAGCTCTATAAGCTTTGTTCCTAAGAGAAATACAGGTAACACAAGTTTGAATATTTTTAAGAGAATGTATAGCGGTGAAGCTCTTCCTGCTGTCTGAGGGTAGTTCCCTTAATTTTGCGGAGGGAACTACAAGTAGTAGAGTCTCTGACTTTCTGTAATGCACAACACCATTCATCTGTCAAGCTCTTTCATTTGAAAATAATGAGCGGTCAAGAATTTGAGAAAGTAAATCTATTAAGAATATTTATGCAGGAAAACTATCACTAAACACTTCCATTCACTCATGTAATGAGATTGGCATCACGATAAAATTCTTGTCTTGTAAGATAATGGTCTTACGGCTTTTTCTGGCTCTTAAACCAAAGATAATTGGGTTAATCTCTGCGGGAAGTCCATCTGTTTCCAGTAAACCATTTTAATTGTGGATGACTTTATTTCAGAGATGTGGAAAAGGTCTTGCCACCCGCTTCCTGATCTTGGGAAATGCAAGAATGGATATCAAAATTCAAAATGTAGATGTGTAGAAAATAGAACTGCCACAGTAGATTTGCCAGCCTGCAAATAGTGTGATACTGGCAATATTTTATATTTGTTCAGTGCTTTTCATTAAAGATTTAAAAATTAAGTTTTTGGCATGAATGCTTATGCACTCTTACTGAGACAAGGACAGAGAAATGTTTCCATGTCGCACAGGTAATGTGATATTATACACAGGCAAAGTTATAAAACCAAGACCATAGGTTGTGTTTGCAAACCTTCCATATATGGTGCCTTGATGTGGCATTTGGTCATATATTACAATGCATTGTTTTTGTTCTAATTGTTTCACATGTGAGAATCCAATTTGTCCAACTTTGTTTTATAAGCTCACTGAAAGTTGAGATTAGGTATATGCCTTATTCCTAGCCCACAGTTCCTAGGCATATATTAGGTGCTTACTACATTTTCTAATATTTATTTCTGAACAATGGATTAATTCATAATTGAGTTAGATAAGCAATAAGTCTTCTTTAAAATGCAATGGAAGTACATGGTGAGTTAGAAAACATTCTCAAACACATTTGCCTCATTTTATGTATTCTTTCCATATATACCCAACACTGTTGAATGGAAAGAGATATATAGATACATATTTTTTTCCCTTCCAGACTTAGATCTAAGCTGGTTCATTTAAATCTTAGCTCTTTTAATTACTAGTAGCGAGAACCTGACAACATTGTCATGACAACTAAAGAGTTCCTTGCATGTAGTAAAAAATATGTATGTTTTAGCCATTGCTATAGCCATTGTTAACACTTTACATTTATGACTATTGGGAACATTATGCCTTATGCACAAATTTCTGGTTGCAGACAAATTGCTGGGAATGCCATTTCTTTCCTTTGTAGCTTTTGCCTGAGAAGTGAGATCAAGAAGCAAACTCTGCCCGAAATAAAACAATTCTATGTCTCACTTTTTAGAGTTAGAAGAAAAAATTTGCTCTATGTTTCTTATTTTACATTTTGAAATATGAGATCCAGTAAAAGTGATCTACTTGCCGTCATTACCAATAAGATCTAGGGCTTCCACAGAAAAAAGAGGGAGCACATGATAAAATCTTTGGCTTCATTCATTTAATATATACTTAATGAGCTTCTGCCATATGGCAGACACTATGCTGGAAGCAAAATCAGAGATATCTCTGCCATTCTTTGACATGTACTATCTAGGGGAAGAACCAGTCAGTACTCATTGGTACTGGTACTGGTAGTACACCAGTGAAAATGCAATTACAGCTGTGACCAGGGCTACAAAGGGAAATGACGTGGTGCTCAAAGTATGGGTTATAGAGGGGTTTAATCTGGAATGGGCATTCAGGAAAGGCTTCTTTGAGGTAGTACTAATGGAACTAGGATTTTTGCTGGCTATCCCAGAGGTGACAGTGTTCAACACAGTGCTGTTTGCAGTGTTCCAGAAATAGGGAGCATTATGTGGGAAAATTCTTTTATGGAAAGGAACAAGGCATATTTGATAGACCAGAAGTGATCCACAGACTCTTCAGTACAGAGATTGAGGGTGACTGTAGAGGTACATAGAGCCCAGTCCATCTAGGGTTTAAGGCTGTGACAAGGTGTATGTTCTTTATCCTAAAAGTTTGGGAAGATCTCTGAGTTTTTTGTTATTGTTGTCAATTAATTGTTTAATAACTTTATATTATGATAAAGTACATATAATATAAATTTGGCATTTTAACTATTTTTAAGCATGCATTCCAGTAGCATTAAGCACATTCATAATGTTGTGCAACCAACACTATCCCTTTCCAGAACATTTTTATTATCCCAAGCAGAAACTCTGTACCTATTAAATAGTAACTCTCCATTCCCTCCTTCCCTCATCCTCTGATAATCTCCATTCTACTTTGTCTTTATGAAATTGCCTACCTTAGATATCTCATATAAATGGATCATACAATATTTGTCCTTTTCTGTCTGACTTGTTTCACTTAGAATGTGTTCAAGTTTCATTCATGTTGTCCATCAAGTGTTTTAAACAGGGAGGGAATAGAGTCAAATTTGTTTCTGAATTTTCCTTCAGAGACAAGATGGGGAATATAGGAGATAGTATAGGTAAACCTTCTAGAAGGTTGTTGTTATTCTCATAATGAGAGATGATGTAGTCTAGATGAAGGTAGAGCAGAGGAGGGAGAGAAAGATCAGTAGGATTGAGGCAACACTTAAGAAAGAACTATCTATTGCCTTCAATGAGCTTACTATTTATTTGAGGGGCATGAAATAAATGTAAACCATAATAATGCTAATTTAATATAATAACTATAGAGCTATGTACCAATGCACAAAGTCAACAGATACTGATTTGACAGAATTGTGACTGACGATTGGATAAGCAAAACATAGTTCAGATGGAAAAACAGACATAAAGTATGTGACAGAGAACGAGATAAGGCAGCATGATCAAATGTTACACCCTGGGATTGAGAGAAGTTCCATAATAACTACAGAGGTTGTGATAAGGGAAAAATGAATGAAAGATGGAGTAATTAGGGAAAGCTTCATGAAGGAGGTAGGACTGAGCCGATCTTGTTGACAAGTAGGATTTGGTTATATGGAGGAAAAGGAAGAACTTATCCCAGGAAAGACAATATCAGTGTTAAGAAGACGCCAAAATAGTTCAAGACTACAATAAAACTGGAGAAGTAGATGAGAAATCTTTCAAGAAAAGAAAGGCAGTGTTTCCACACATATTTAGACAATAGTAAATAATGCAAATGCTGAAAATCAATTTAGCAAAAGATAATCCTTTTTTCAACTTATCCCCAGTATGTCTAAAAAGGTAGAGTTAGATACTCTTTCACCTGAAATGACTCCTTGGGGGAATCAATGGAAATCTTTTAATTTAGAGCAGCATCCCCATCTCAATATGAAGATGAGTTCCTATTTTCTGAGTTTAACAATGTACCTGAAAGTCTAGAACAAATAACCAGAAAGTAAATGTTTTCTATAACATGCTGGAAAACTCAGATCTGACTGTCAAGGATCTGATTCTACTTTACACTGCCAGGAAAATTGCATTAGTATCTGGAGCAACTTATATCAGTAGGTGAAGGAGGTAAGTAATGAGGCAGAAAAAGAACAAGACGAAGACTGGATGTACGAAGCAATCTATGGTGAGGCCAGATATTGATTTGAAATTACAGTTGATTACACTGCAAAGAAGGCAGTATTTTCTCAGATGTGAACAAGTGACATTTCAAGACACTTTTTATGTGTTTGAACTCAGATCTCTCATTGGGCCCAGTGTGGGGATAGAGAGAGGAGAGGTAATTGCATGAGGTCAGCTTCCTTTGTTTAGAAAAACACATTTCCTGGCTAGACTCTCCATTTGGGGCTGGAATAATAACAGATGAAAATATATTCTCATACAGCCATAACATTTTCCTTTAGCTTTAACTACAAGTTTCCCCAGAACTTTATGTGGCTGAACTTTTAATAGTCTTTGCCAATTAATGAGTTAGAAATTCCTTCCTCAGTATATATTAGTGCCCGCAAAACAGTGGATCAAGCAAATCACTAGGGCCAAGTCTAGAGAACTGAACACAGAATACAGTATTATAAGTCAAATAAATGGTAAGAAAACAAGTGTTATGGGACTTAAAAAATCACTGTGGGCAAGTGGGATTAGAGGTGTTATGGAGCAGGTGGACCATGACCAGAGTCTTGAAGGGTTAGTAACACTGTATCAGGCACAAGGGAAAGAGCGTGCTTCAAAGGACAAGCATGTGAGTGAGGAAAGATGAACCTCAGTGTTTCTGTTGGACAATATGAATGAGGCCACAGTTTTTTCAGGAAAGTCTTGGTTGGAAGAACAGAATGAGTCTCCATAAAAGGAGTATCAACTCTCAGGCTACAAAGAGAGTGTGACTCTAGCATATATAATTAAACAGGGCCCCAGTGATTTTTGAGAAAGCTAGAGATGTAATAAAAGGTGGTGTTTTAATAAGTTTGACTAATGGAAAAGATGTAGGTTGGAAGAGAAGTCAAAGGCACGAGGTTAGATATATTAGCAGTAGTTTAGGTACAAAGGACCTGATGTATGGTCTGTCAAGCAAAGTTAGAGGAAGAGGCAAAGACTGGCCAGGCTTCCCCCCCCTGGTGGACTCAGATAAGATAGGTTCAGTAGCCTTGGGAGACCTACTAAGGAGGTTAGAATTTCTAAGTAAAAGCTTGAGAGGACTAGTATAGGAGTAAAAAAAAAAAAAAAAAAGCCCACTGCCTGAGCAAAACCTTTGGCACTACATAAGTTAATGTTCCTCCTGAATTTGTGCAAAGATGAAGCCCTGGAAACAAAGATAACAGAAAGTAGGACGGTCAGGGGTGTGGTCAGCAGGCCTAGGATCATTCAGTCGTGGCAGAAAAGGGTACAGCTGTGGTTAGATTAAGGACAACAGTCACTCTAGTCCCTCAGGGCTTAATTTGTGGTAGAGGAGGCTGGTTTCTCAAGGCTGCTTTCTCATGGGGCACCTTACAGCTTAGCAGCCCCTCTCCATGAAGTTGTCTTTCATTATTTAAGCACCTACCCGATTAAGAGTGTTGATTCCACAGAGATAGATGTTGCTGGGTTTTAGGTAATGAAATTCTTTCCAGAGATATAGTTCTGGCTATCTTGAGGCATGGACATTCAGGGAAATTATTCTCAACCCTCACTACCTTTTAGAACCACTTTAGGGGCTTTTAAAAAGATGATGGGAAGAGTGCTCCATGAGCTGATTAAATTAGAATCTTTGGGGTGGACAGTAGCATTATTATTTTTCTAATTGCCCCAGTGATTCAAAGAGACTTAAAAAGTCTCCATTGATGTTTGTTTGAGCATAAATTACTCACATCAGACTCACCTTGAGCAGATTCTTCATGGTCTCCTGCTGTGGGGTCAGTAATCTGCATTTCTGAGAAGCACTGCATTTTTGAGAACTAGGAGCTTAGATGGATGTGCTTGAACATCCCCAATTGATAGATTCTAAGTAAGGTTAGGGGGCAGGGGTTCCTTAAAATGAGATGTTTCTCTGAGTATTTACTTTGGAATTCTGAAACAGCAAAGACAGCTTTAAAATTCTCCTCTGAAAATGTATAATGATATTACTGGGTCTTGAGTTTACATCCTGAGTAGAAGCTGGTTCCTTTGGCTGCAGAGGAGTTTTTCCTAAATCTACCACATCTATTAAAAAATGATGAATGGAATCCTTGCAGTACTGAAGGTATTAGTAAACTTAATCCAAGAAGTTGTATCTGACAGCATTGTTACCTATATTCATTTACTGGGCATCTTCTGTATATAAGGCCCCAGTGATTCATGGGTATGAAATACAGCCATGTGCTAATGGATGTTAGAGTCACATTAGGAAGGAAAGCAAAATGCAGAAAATGAAAAAAATGAAATTTTTCTAGCTTTATGTTTCAGCATTTCAGATCTGGAAACTGAAATCAAGGATTTGGTTTATTAGGGTTTTTGTGTTTTTTTTTTCCATTTTATCAGTCGCATTTGCCATATCATTTAATCTAATATCCTCTGCAAATATTAACCTTTCTATAGGTAGGGCAACACAATACACGGTCTATCTGAATAATCATAGTTTTAAAAATGTATAGTTTTCATTCCAAATAGACCATAATCTAATGATTATGGCTAGTAGATTCAGCAGTCTGTGGGTATTTCTGCCTTTATTATAGTCAAAACATTGATCCAAGAAGAGTTCTATAATTCACTTCTTGTATCATTTTGAAATGTGTTGGCTTTATCATATTTACATCATGCATGTAATTTTCCTATCAAGGAATCAAGATTTTTATTCTTTCCTTTTGTTTTTTACCCAGTGTTGATGTTCCAGGAATAAAACCCATTGTTTTATTGTTTTTGTTTTTCATTTTCTTTGCATGTACTTTTTGACATGGTTCAATCACTTCCTTTCCCCACACAGTAAACAATCTCCTATCTTCATGAAGCCACTTAATGATCAAAAATTTTATATTTACTGCCCACTGCAATCTAAATCATTATCATTATCATTAACCAACTGCTCCAAAGCATGAACCAGTCCAGTGCATACATTGAGCAGGGAAAATAGTTTCCAGCCATGGGCAGTAGATGGTGGCCAGATGAGTTCAGTGTAAAGGAGGACACGATGGTTGAATACCAGAGTAATAGCCAAGAGAGAGTTGGTATCTGCCATTTGATTTGTAACACCCAGGGAATTGATATAAATCTAAGGTATGTTAGGTTATTAAGTGACCCAGATCAAAACACATGCGTGTTTTTTTGTCTGTTATTTTTTGTTTTTAGGTTCGATTTAGGATTACTTCAGTCACTCATATCAATCTCTCTCACATAGATAACTGAGAGGAAGAGGTTTGCATAAATATTAGGCAAGACAAAAAGTACTACAAACTTCCTCTCCCATTCTTCGCCTTCTCTTCCTTTTCCTTCTCCTTCTCCATTTCCCTCTCTCTCTCTCTCTTCTGTGTTTATGAGTGTGTGTGCGTGTCCCCCTCTCTTCCTCTCCCTCTCCTCATCCTCCATTTCAATTCTATAGCTTTCTGAAGAAGAAATACACACACACACACACACACACACACACACACACACACACTGTTTTTTTTAATAGGAAGGAACTTATCTCTAGTAGAAATCTTTGTATAGGGTTTGTTTTTGTTTTTGTGTAAGACATCCTCATCCAGTTCAACAGGGAGCTACTGAAACTCATGCTACTTAGCCAGGTAATGACAGTACTCATATCAACAGGAACTGGATGCCATAAGCATTATATGAACAGAAAATAAGTAGCTACATGACTTACCCTTTCCATATAACTTACATATCAGACATCTCACACCTTATTTTCATATTGGAATTGGTACTGAGAAAACTGCTATGTAATGGAAAGATTATTGCCTTGGAATCAAAGACCAGAAAGTTACCAATTTGATCTTGGACAAGTCATGGCTTCTGTGGTTCTCAGCAGCAGCCATGTATGTCAAATTCAACTGACTTGTTTATCTCCTGGGGCTGTGGGTAAATATCTAACAATAAAAAAAATAATATAGGGACACTTTAAATTATTTTCAAAAGAGATGGTTTATAAATAAATAAATACACAAATGTATATTTAGTATTTTAAAATGATAAAATATACAAGATGACTATTAATAAAGATACATTTTTGCAGTGGACAGGTGAGTAATCTCAACCTCCGTCTCATGTGTCTTCAGTCTTATTTACTAAATTGTTTTACTACACCTCAAAATTGGCAAATATATCCACTATCTTGTTGCTCTTTAATTGATTGCCAGTAGCTTCTAGGAGTGCTGACTGAAAGATTCAGATGCCAAGTGTAAGCTTATGGGGAAGGTAGTGTATGAGGTAGGTGAGGGGCATCAAGAGGTTTTGAGCATGTGCCTGGTCCAAGGCGTAAGCACTGAAATCAGTATCATAATGAGAAGCCCACAGTTTTAATATTTGTCCTAGTTTTTCTCTTCTATTATATGATCCCTTTCAAAGAAAATACCAAAAGTCTATTTCGATTGTCCATTTAGCAGTTGGGTAACCTGAGGAATGAGGTGAATAACTGACTAATACCCCGTCATCACAATTTGGGTTCCAGCTTGCTAAAGAAAAATGAAGGGAAAGCAAGTCATTCAGATGGACATTAAACAAGTAAATATTAAACACTCTCTTTATGTATCATCCTCAGACTAGATACCAGGGAAAGTATTGTAATCACTCTACATAGGGAGGATAAACTCAAGCTATATATATTCCAGATGTTTTTAGACACACACTAAGATATTATGAAAATGTTTGTAACTTACATAATGAGGCCCCCTGAGTAGAGCAAAATGCACTGCCCAAGCTGGTATAAAATAGCTAGAGTGAACAAGAAAATAAGACTGGCTTGGGGTTTTTATTATGATTAAGAGGTAGAGCCCATGTGATGGTTCCTGTGTATAAGTAGGAGTTTTATGATTTGAATTTCCCACTGGCACAAAAGCAGAGAGCACCTGGCTTTTCTTATCACTTTGTTCTGTTGTAGAGTAGTATAAGGAAGAGATAGGAGTGAGGCTTAAAAGCTGCTTGTAATTAAAGTTCAAAAAGTTGAGTCAAACTTTATTTCAGAAGTTTAAATCCAATGACCAAGAAGCCTTAAAGTGTAATTGTCACTGTAAATCATAGTCAAAAATTTAAAATAACAAAGATAAAAAGTGCAGTTATTATTAACTAGTCATAACTTGATTATTTATCAAAATGCATTTTAGATAATAGGCAATATAAAGATATTAAAGATGACCAAGTTGTGAACTAGAGCAGTCAGGAATGTTCTAGAAAGTAAGCAAACTAGCCTGGAATTTGAAACATAGTTAGAATTTGGGTAGGCCAAGAGGATAGGAGATTGTTCAGGCAAAACCCTTCTTAATCTCTACTGGAACATTCATTTTGTCCATTTTTTTTTTTTTTAAGTCTAAGTATATACACATATGTAGAAAAATAATCAGCTTTGAAGAAAGTTTATAATAGAATATATGGCCCACTGTGCATGGAATGCTCAGATGGAGACAAAAAAAGATATATTTTAACTTTCAAATTGAGTAGTTATTATTTTTATGATTGCTGCCTTTTCTTTTTCATTTATTTTCCCTTTGCCTGTTTGTTTGGTGATTCTTGCAGATAGGTGGGAAGGTGGGTAGGCATAGATGTCCAAACGGTAAAGCAGCTTTCCCTCGGGTCAAAGCAAATCACTGCATAAATCAACATACATGAGAATTTCACAGTCTCGCAGCCTCGGGAGGATTTTTGAAAACTGACATGCTGGAGCTTTTCAAGTCGCCTTTGTATAATTTGCAGGGTATTCTCAGCATTACTCCCTCACTACTTCCTACAGAAATGTTAGAAAACTTCAGACGGCAGCTTTTGCCTTTGAAACTTTTGGATATTTTTCCACCCACAGCTTTGTTTTTGAACCTCGACTAGCACAGGCAGCCTTATAAACTGGATTGCCAGAGCCCAGGGATAGTGCACCCCCAGTCGGCCAAATATGAAGGAGATTTTGCTGAAGAAATCTCCTGGTAGGCTCCCCCTACTCTAAAATGAGGATTTGGAAAGACTCAAAAGTCTTCTCTCTTCTCTAAAAACTGGGCCCACAGGGCCTTGAACAATTTGTAAAACACAACAAAAGGAATCAAGATAAAAAAAATCTATATACCCTCTGGCAGGGTTTTATGCATTCATACACAATTTCAGTGGGCATTCTATAGCTCCATGGAGGGAGTTGAGCTGTGAGGAGATGCTTCCTTGTTTTGTTTTTGAGAGAGAAGCAGTTTCATTATTTAGGTGTTAAATTGAAAAAAAGTGTATTTGAAAGAAATCCTAGTTAGCTTATTTTACCTTAGATCATCAGTGGGATAGTGAGGCTAAAGTTGTAATGGTATTTGTGGAGCTAATGGGAAGCAAGGAGATAATTAGCTTAGTACCCTATAGACAGGAAAGTGCTTCATTTGCCAAGTGAGAGTTTTTACTCTTGAACACCGACAACACTTTCACTTTCTTCCCCATACCTGGAATATTGGCTATAAGCCTAGTAAACGTCATTCAACACATATTTATTGGCACTTACTATTTGCTATTGTATTTTCTCAGAATATAAATTGAATTTTAAAAAGAGTGTTTGTTTTTGTCTTCAGGAAGCTCACAATCTGGTGTGGAAAATGGGTATAGGAACAGATAATTGTAAATAGTTTGATGAATACAATAAGAAATCTGGGTTTGTGTGCATGTGAGAAAATGGAAGGGAGTCTACTAAGAAAGAAAATGTACAAAAATAATATGTCACGCACATAGGTCAGGTAGAGAGATAATTGCTGAAGAACTCACAAGCAATGAGTACTATTGCTCCATATGTTTTATTGACAAGGTAGAGATACACACACACAGACACACAGACACACACACTATATTAAAGGAATGGACAAATAACTATGAAAAAAGTTATGTTAGAAAATAATATATTTCTATAGCATATTACTATTTTAAATTCCCTCTCAAAGGCCTAATGTGACATTGTAGTTATTGGTGTTTTTGATTTATAAGGAAATAACTTAATTGTACACAATCATAAATTAAGTTACAAATAGAGCATTCTAATTTCCAGTTTTCTGACTTTTAGGTAAATATTCTTTTTAACAGCTTTTTCTTCAGTGGGGAAAAGCTTTTATTGGAATAGAGACAATAGAAGGGCCAAGGTAGAAATTACAGATATGAGCCAGGGTATGATTAAAGAGATGTAAGTTTGGGTAATTTGATTAATTGGGTAGTTTAGAACAAACAATGCCCTAATCTTGACATCCTAGTGATGAGAACAGAGAAATAGTTTCTTATCAAATGAGAAAATATACGAAGCACAATTAAACATGAAATACTAGAATATAAAATAGTAATAGGCTATAAATAAAATAAATATGCTATAAATTATAGAATCATAAGTCCTAAGCATACTTAAGGATATTCAGTAGAGATGGAGAGGCTTAAAATGAATCAGAGGTGGGAAAGTTTTTAAAGGTAAAAGAAATGAGCAAAGGGATTAACTGTATGAAGTAGGAATGCTATTTTCTTTCCAGAGGTAGCTGGAATGGGAAGGAACAAGAGTAACACATATGCTGAGATTTTTAAGTGGACAAGATAGAGCTAAAGGAAATTCATTTTTGAGTATAAGTAGCCTCAGAAAGTTTAGAAGTTGAGACATCTTCTAAAAGTAAATGTGTAAAAAGATGAGGTTTAGGATGAGACAATTGGAGAAGTTTTGGAATATGTAATATGAGGAATGGGACAAAAAGAGATGAATAAAATGAGGAGTAGATGAAGATCCAACTCATAGATAGCAAGGATGAATAATGGAACTGGTTAGCATATTGGGTATCTACAATTATACCAAATTAAAAGCAGAATATATGAGAACAGGAGATAAATGTCCTGGTTTGGAGTATGGTTTTGGAATAATGTGAAAATGTTGGGTGGTGGTAGAAAGGATGATATGAAATGAATGGATTTCTGAGACAGCAAATCTCAGCTACAACATGAAATAAATTAAGTAGTTGTGATGGGGGTAAAATTAAGAGATTTTTTTTCAGGAGTAAAGACAATAGAAGTTTAGGTATGGAAGTAATGAATGTTTATTATAATAATCTTAACATTTATAAGAAAGACACAAAATAATACAGCCTACACAAAATAGTAAAACAGAGGTGGCAAAATATCTTATAAATGTGAGGAAAATTAATAGAACCATGATCAGAGTAAAAAGTTTAATTCATATTAAGAATTTAAAAGACCAAAGAGACAACATAAGTGTGAATATATAGAATTTTAATTGCTGAACTGATTCACTCAATTATTCGATGTAACTACTTGGTAGTCAGCAAATAAATAGAGATGCATTATTTTGTTCATATGAAAGATTTAAAATCATGTACTTGGTCAAATTGGGAATTTCGATATATTCTTGAAAGTAGAGAACTGACAGTTTAAATTCTCTGATTATGATGTTGCAAAGATAGAAATGAACATGATAGTAATCACCAAATGATTTTAACCACTTCTTTCTTCAGAATAATCTGGCTATTTTATAACAAAACTTAGAGACATTGCTAAAGATTTAATCAAGGAAAATGTGTAAACTTTTAATAAAAAAGATTAGAAAATAAATTCAACATAAGCTGTTATAAATAGAATAACAATATTAACCAAAATAAAATATTAATGACAATATTGAAAATTAATGAATTGATCAGTTAAATAAAAAGCATATTTGATTAATAAAATTACTTTGACAAAAAGAATTTAAGTAGATCCCTGATATGAAGTGTGTTTATCTATTATCTATCAATCTATCTTAACCACAAAGTTATTTGAATTACAAAAGATTACATGTGAATTTATGTTAGTAAATTTGAAATCGGGGTGTTTTTTCCATAAAAAATATAAATAAACTGCCTCAAGAAGAAGTAAAAATCCTAAGTAGGCTTTTTAAAATACAGAAAAGTTTTATTACACAATTGGCATTTTAATTACCACCTTACCCAGGAAGATTTAGAAGTTCTAATTTTCTAAGATTTTTTTCTAAATCATTCAAATTATTCCAGGGCATAGAAAAAAATTACAAAGATATCATCAGTTCATTTGGGATAGCTTGAAGTTAATCAATATATGTTTATATAAATATTAATATAATATAATATGTTATATAATTGTGTATCATATAATTATACATATTATATATAATTCTATAAAATAATATACTACACATAATAATATATTATAATGCATATTTTATATATAATGTATTCATTATAAACACTCATACCTTGACAATACTGCGGGTTTATGTCTAATCCACAATAAAGCAAATATTACAATAAAGTGAGTCAAATGAATTTTTTGGTTTGGCAGTGCATAGAAAAGTTATGTTTACACTATACTGTAGTCTATTAAGTATGCAATAGCATTATTTCTAAAAAATAATGTACATACCTTAATTTAAATACTTTATTGCTAGAAAATGCTAACTATCATCTGAGCTTTCAGCAAGTTGTAATCCTTTTGCTGAAAAGTCTTGACTCAGTGCTGATGGCTGCTGACTGATCAGGGTTGTGGTTGATGAAGGTTGGGTGACTGTGGCAATTTCTTAAAATAAGACAACGATGAAGTTTCTTGCATCAATTGACTTTCACAAATGATTTCTCTGTAGCATGTGATGCTGTTTGTTAACATTTTACTTAAAGTAGAATTTCCTTCAAAATTAGCATCAATAATATTCTAAATCCTTTGTGTTCATTTCAACAGTCTTCACAGCATCTTCATCAGGAGTAGATTGTATCTCAAGAAACCATTTTCATTGCTTATCCATAAGAAGCAATTCCTCATCCATTCAAATTTTATCATGAAAGTGCAGCAGTTCAGTCACGTCCTCAGGCCACTTCCAATTCTAGCTCTTAAGTTTCCACCACATCTGCAGTTACTTCCTCCACTAAAGTCTTGATGTCCTCAAAGTCATTTATAAGGGCTGGAATAAAATTCTTCAAACTCCTATTCATGTTGATATTTTGACCTCTTTGTATGGATCATGAATTTTTTTTTTTTTTTTGGATCATGAATATTTTTAATGACATCTAGAAAGGTGGCTCCTTTCCAGAAGATTTTTAATTTACTTTTCCCAGATCCATCAGAGGAATCACTGTCTATGGCAGCTTTGGCCTTAATGAAATGTATTTCTTAAATAATAAGACATGAAAGTCAAAATTACTCCTTGATCCATAGGCTGAGGAATGGATGTTGTGATGGAAGGCATGAAAACGTGAATCTTGCTGTACATGTCTGTCAAAGCTCTTGCGTGACCAGGTACATTGTCAATGAGAAGTAAAACTCTGAAAGGAATCTTTTTTTCTGAGCAGTAGGTCTTGGTTGTGGGCTTAAAACATTCAGTAAACCATGTTATAAACAGATGTGTTGTCATCCAGGCTTTGTTGTTACATTTCTAGATCATAGAATGAGTAGATTCAGAATAATTAAGGGCCCTAGGATTTTCAAAACGATAAATGAGCATTGGCTTCAACTTAAAACTTACCACTGCATTAGTCCTTAACAAGGGAGTCATCCCGTCCTTTGAAATTTTGAAGCCAGGCGTTGACTTCTCCTCTTTAGCTATGAAAGTCCTAGATGGCATCATCTTCTAATATAAACCGGTTTCCTTTACAATGAAAATCTCTTGCTTAGTATAGCCACTTTCATTATTTATCTTTTTTCTAAATCTTTTGAGTATAGTTGACGATGTTACATTATTTCATTAATTCCCTAAACTAGATCATCTGTTTAACTTGCTGCAACTTCTCCATCAGAGTGCTGATGTAGCACTCTACTTCACCCTGCACTTTTTTGTTATAGGGATGGCTTCTTTCCTTAAATCTCATGAACCAATCTCTGCTAAACTTCAGACTTTTCTTCTGCAGCTACCTCACCTCTCTCAGCCTTCATGGAACTGGAGAGATTTAGGGTCTTGCTCTGCATTAGGCTTTGGCTTAAGGGAATGTTGTGGCTGGTTAGATCTTCTGTCCAGAAGAATTTTATGTTGCATAAAACTCACCTACATTAAGCGCACATTTCAGTGATTCTTGGTACATTTACGCAGTTACACAGCCCTGACACTCCAGTTTTAGAACAATTTCCATCAGCTTAGAAAGCTTCCTCATGCCTGTTTGTTCATTCCCTGCTGCTCTCCCACACCTCAGGCTACCACCAATTGGCTTTCTATCTCTAGGATGTTTGTCTTTTCTAGAAATTTCTTGTAAATGAAATCATACAAACTCGTGTCTGGCTTCTTTAATTTAGCATGATATTGTCGAAGTTTATCCATTCCATAGCATCAATATATCAGTAATTTTTTCCTTTTTATGGCTGGATAACATTCCAGTTTTTTGCTGTACCACATTTTTTAATATTTTCACTATTTACTGGAAGGACTCTTTTCCTGTTGCATTGTCTTGGCACCCTTGTTGAAATGAATTGACCATAAATTTCTAAACTTTCAAAAAAAAAAAAAAAAAAACTTTTTCCCATATTAGCAATGAGGATATTTTACTTTCTTATCCACTATGTGCTCACTGGTGTAGAACTTTTAATTTCCTTCAAGAACTTTTCCTTTGTATTCACAACTTGAATAACTGGCACAAGAGGCCTAGCTTTCAGCCTGTCTTGGCTTTGACATGCCTTCCTCACCAAGTTTAATTATTTCTAGCTTTGTATTTAAAGCGAGAGATGTGCAATTCTTCCTTTCACTTGAAAACTTAGAAGCCATAATAGAGATATTAATTGGCCTAATTTTAATATCATTGTATCTTAGTGAATAGGAAGGCCTGAGGAGAGGAAGAGATGAGGAACAGCCTTGCAGTGGAATAGTCAGAACACACTCATTTGTCAATTAAGTTTGCATGTGTGGTTTTTGGTGCTCCCAAGAATTATAATAGTAATATCAAAGTCCTTGATCACAGATCATCATACCAAATATAATAATAATAGAAAAATTTGAAATATCATGAGCATTAACAAAATGTGACTCAGAGACACAAAGTGAGCAAATGCTATTGGAAAAAATGGTACCAAAAGACTTGCTGGTTGCTACAAACTTTGAAGTATTAAAAAAAACACAGTATCTGAATCACAATAAAGCAATGCATACTAAAACAAGCTATGCCTATATATACAAATACAAACACACACATTACAGAAACTTAACTATACACCATTCTCATTTATGAACCAGGAGGAAAAATCCTAATCAGAAGTAATAACATTGGGTTTATATATCACGTTATGCATCATTTTATAAATATTAATATAATTCTTCCAATAACCATCTGATCAGAGGTATAGCCATTTTATAAGTGAGGAACTGATTCAGAGAGCGAGAATGATCTTGCCAATCACTTTCAGTACATGAAATGTGGAACTGGAACCTCACTGCTTTGGTCTCCAGGATGCTCATTCCTATGGTGCATATGGGTTGAAGGCTGGGGCTTTATTCTTCCACAGTTGTCATGACTGGCTCAGCTGGACATTTTCCTCCTACTGACATCAGTCAAAATGTTGTCCAACAGACATCAGCACTTTTGCACTGACATAGGCTAGTGTGCCTCTGATACTAGCTAATCTGAGGCAGAATCAAAAGAAAAGTGTAAAAGACAAGTTTCAAGGAGATGCATGTCCAAGTGGAAGGGAATAAAGTTGGCTGGTGGTCATTTCACCACTGTGATCCTATAGTATCCAGAATTTTCATAAATGGGGGAGTTGTGGAAACAGACTGTGGTAACCATGTGTTACTCCTTAGATGAGAACTTAGTAGGGTGGCAAAATAAATATTTGGGTCAGGAATTAGAAACTTTTATTGATTCATTCAAAATATATTTATTAAACAACTACAATACCTTTCATTTTTTGTTATTTATTAATGAAATACACGTGTTTCTTGCCCTTGTGGAGCTAAAAACTGATAAGGGGAAATAGACTATAAGCAAACAAAAAAAAGTACCTAATGAAATTTTGTTATAATACTGGCTACTGTGCTGAAGGTCAGCTAATACTTGGACACTTTAAGTCATGAGATTCCTGACAGGTCATTTAAATTTTTCAACCTTATACTTTCTTCTACAAAATGGAAATAATAATATTAACTGTGTGATATCTATTATGGTCCTGATAAAATAATATGTATGAAAGCATATTTAGAGCAAGTAGCATATCACCTCTGTTAATGAAAGTGATTATTATTAGTATTTCCTGATAATTAAGATAAATAGATAAATACTGCTAAAATTATAAATTGCTGTTTGAACGCCTGTGGTGATAGTATTTTTATTTTTGTTTTTTGTTTTCTTTTGTTTAGAGAATAAACTAATTACTATTAGTTTTGTAATACCACTATGGAATCATTAAAAGGTAATTACAAGGATAAACCATTGTTGAGCAAGCTGTATATGTTTAACAAATATTAAAAGAAATAACTGATTTTATTGTGGTTTACTAGCAGCTTTTGTAACTATTATTTTTATTTCTTTTGCTTTAAATTTTGGCCCTCAACAGGTAATTAATTGTTCCATGAAGAAAAGATGAGATAATGGGCTAGAGGATGAGGGTAGAATTCAGACTAATTGCCATCTAATGTGTCCATGTAGTTCAAAAAGAATTGAAAACAGTTTTAAAAAACGTTTATTCATGTCATCTAGCACTAATTGGTGGTAAAACAATCCACATGTAGAAGTGAAATTAGAAACCCAGGGGAAAAAAAATCAAAGCTAAAATGAAAGCAAATTGCATGGCAAACATTACTTACATTACGATATCAAATAAAGGAAAACAGTATGAGAAATGAAGCCACATGAGCAAAAAGAAATTTGATTTCTATTTGCATGTCCGAACTCCTTTTACTTAGATATAAATCAGAAGGCCTAATGTTTGACCCTGCTGAATTTGCTCATTTCCCCTTCCCCATTAGTTTAATTGAATAAATCTTAAAAGCAAACATTATTTTTTATAAATAGTTTGATGAAAATAATTGTCTCATTATATAATTCTTTGAATATCTTTTTTCTTTTAATTCTTTGAGTATCTTAATAGCATCCTCAGATGAGAAACAGGATATTGTAATGAGACTAAAGGGCAGAATAAGGAGGATGTAGTGTTTGTGTCCTAAGGGATATTTAAGATAGATATTGGGACAAATTTTAAGCCACAACATTCTAGAATTTGGAGAAACTGTAAAACTGTACCCTCAGAAACTGACTCATTTTTGTCTCTACACAGTAAGACAAATCTTGCCTAATGACAAGGTGGGACATGCGTTTCTTTTACTTCATCACCAGAGAAGGTGCCCTTGTTCTCCTAATAATTAATTTAATAATTCCTAAAATTATTGCGATGATAACATCTCACATGTACATGATATTTTGTAGAACAGAACTCCCATGCATTTTTTCAAAATATTTTTAGTCTTAAATAAAGCTATGGAACATAAAAATTTAGAGTTAGTTTCCATGAACAAAATCAGAAAAATATCATAGACACTGCACTAATATTACTGCTTACCCCACACTTGAGGTTTTGTCCATAAATCAATTTACCCTTTCAGCTATTTTTTTTCATGATCCTTTTATAATCTTCACTGTTTTCCAGAAAATGTTTGTTATTAATCCCAGGTAATTAAAGATGCTTTTATTACTAATATTTCCCAATTCTATTTTAAAATAAATTGATTTTCCTCTATTACAAAGGAAAGTACACAGATTATTTTTTTTAATTTTTATTTTATTTTCCAAGTGTTCCAAGATTCATTGTTCATGCACCACACCCAGTGCTCCATGTGATATTATTAAAACCTTAGAAATATGGAAAGAATGTAATGAAGAAAAAATCCTACCTCCTCCATTCACAGCTTACTGCAGGGGGAGAATTACATTTTAAAGTATTGGTGCATATACTCTTGGAATTTTTTCTGTGTGAGTTTGAGCACTGGTATATGTAATGTTGGATGTATGGAGTTCTTAAAAATAATTTATTTTTCTCATAAATGTTGTCCAATTTTTTTAGATTTACAAGTACATTATGAAAAAAAATAGGCTGAAAGAAGCTGTTAAACATTTTTCTTTCAAAAAAAAATTTTTTTTTCTTTCCCACCAAAATTTTACTTCTATGCTGAAGAATATATCTAACAAGCCTAAATCTAATGGGACATCTGAAATTGGTGTTATATTATATAAGGATTAACCCTTTGTTTGTTTATAACATGACTTCCTATACTTTTGAGTCCATATATTTATTTCCTAAAAGCCTTAGTTATAAAACTATGTACTGTGCTGCCCAGATGCCACAGCTACCTCACAGAGACACCTCAGTTATTTTAAATTTTTGAGGAAAACATAGCAACATCTATTAAACACTATCATGTCGAGGTAGTTTACAGCTTCAACATTAGATTACATACATATCTTTATAAAACTACATTTTCTAGGAGATACTGTGATGAAAAGCAAATATGGCATTATAATTATGATTCCACTGGATATAAGAGTGGTAATATGCCCAATCTGATTCCAATGTTTGAAAAGTTGCACAGTATCCAACAGGTCCAAATATCCTATTAATAAATAATGGTGGTCATTTAATAGTGAAATAAAAAAATTACTATTTTTAATTTCTGCATATTACTTTTTCAGACATCTCTAATTTTTAAAACATAAATATTTAAGTTATTTTAATCTAACTTACAAATAAACAGAACTATTATGTATTTATTTTGATAAGGGTACTGTGAAAAATTACCGAGATTATAATAGGTTGTCATTTCTGGGAAAGATTAGGAACTTCCAGCCTAAAGCTCACATTCTAGTAATATTTTCCAAAATTATTAATGAATGATCATTATTTAAATATTTACACATTTAATATTTATTTTTAATGACTTTACTCATGCAAGATAATTCTGCTGGGTATAAAATTTTTGAATTATAAACTTTCCCTCTCAAAACATTATAGATTTATTTTCTATATTTTAAAACACTGAGTCATAAGTCAAGAGTATTTTTAAGTAAAAAATTGTTTAGTGCTAATGTTGAATTTGAACAAAAAATTGCTGACAAGATAGACTATAAACTATCTCAATTAATTTCATAATTAATAAAGGTTCCTTTACAAGATCAGCATTTATAAGTCTTGAATCTATGAACCCCCTTGAAATTGTGTATATTTTGTATGGTATACAAATCTTTTTCTTCAGAGGAGCCACAGCTTTCATTAGTTTTCATTAGATTTCATTAGAGTCATCATCAACTCTGCTTTTTACTACCAATTTTGTTTTTTCCCTCAAGTTCTATAGTTTTAGAGCTACTAAATCAATATATATACATTTTATTTTGTTTTCAAAATCATTATATTTTGAATAAATTATTTTATTTCTGCGTTTCATTTATTGCAAACATTTTTTTTGTGGCAAGTTGAATAAAAGGCCTGTGAATGTTTATTGATTTTCTTACTTAGAGTAAAGATGAAGGAAGGAGCATCACAAGTTAATTTTTCTGATAAATTTAAACATTATTTCTCATCTGTGGCAAGGTAAGCAGTAGTCCTGAAAAATAAATGATTTTGACTGAACTATACAGTAGATATGACCAGAAATGGGAAGCTTGAAATAAAGTCAGAGAGAAAGAATCTTATAGACACAGCTTGTTATAGGAAAAGCAATTTGCTATTATTCTCCACCTTGGTCTTTAAAACCAATTGCCATCCTGAGTAAGTTCTGGACACTTTGTGGTTCTGGCAATGCCTGCACTGCTAAAACTCGGCACGCTGGATTCATTGATATTCATTTAAATTACTCATTTGGGCTCTCAAGGGCCTGTACTTCAGTTTCATTTTGACTTTCAAGCATCAGTGAACCAAAAATAAAAAGCAAAGAACAGCCAAAACTATAGCATCTCATTTCATTTTGAGATTGAATTTGGGAATTTGCAAGAGAAATGATCTTGACACAGAAGAATGCCCAGTATTGTCAGGAATTCCTGTAAAAGCCAAGAACCTTTTCAGGAACTGAGCCTGATGATTTGGTTGATAACATAGTAAAGAAACCAGGTAAATATCAGGTGATTATCACCTGGTTTGGGGTTTTGCTGCAAACATTTTGCAGAGCTCTAACTGTGATGTGCATTAGTCACGCTACTGGAGCAGAAAATCAATAAAATGAGGTTCCAAAAATAAAATATTCTTTTGGAATGTTGCTCTGAACTAATTAGCAATGAGTCATTTAAAAGGACTTACCTGTCATTAGGTGTGTGGGGGGGAGGTATTTACCAAAACCAGTTTCCTGACAAACCATTTTTTTTGAGTTTGAGGGGAGGAAAAAAAAAGATTAAAAACTTTGATTCACAAAGTGACTTTTATTTTGACAATAAATAACACAGAAGTCACATTGTGAAATGAGAAACTTAATCATTTTTCTGTCATGTTATTTGTCAAAATATAGAGAGGAAAAATGATAACTCACAAATGAAAGGTAACTTTATTTCTTTTTGCTATTTGAAAGTTATAAGAAATGAAAAAGCTTCATCTGTTGATGATTTGGGATCACATACAGACAGGATGAAAACAGATCATAGTTGCTTCTGTTTGAATTTTGTTTGAAGTTAAACTTTTTAATTTGCTAAGCCCTCCAAGTAGATAAAAATCTTTTTTTAATCAAACAATTCTTGTTAAATTCTTGTTAAAAATTCTTGCATTTTAAAAGTAAAATTTAGCATTGTAAATACATAATCTCCACATAGAGTAAGATTTCTATCTCTCTCTATATATACATACACACACACACACACACACACACGTACGTATATATATCTATATATATTTGGATATATACTGAATTTCTATACTGTTAATGGATTTAGCATTAAATACCACTTTAAACAATTTTTAGATCATTTAGACTTGCTTCACCTGATCTTTTCCATGTCAGGAAATTGTCTTTCAAATGTGGAATTCCCATAAGTCTTAGAACTAGTTTAAAGGGATCTAACATATTCATGTCTAAACGTTACCACTAATAAAAGATACAAGGGTCCAGATATGCAGAAATTCAGATTATTTTATTTAAACAGACTTGAAATTGAAATATACTTTATATTTGTATTCAAACAGTGGTAGTGCTTCTAATATTCTGAGAATTTACAGCTTCTCAAAATGAAAATGACAACAACCAGCAAGCAAACTGAGAAACTGCAATTACACAAGGGAGTAAATATCTACCTGTTGTCTCTTTCTAATCAGTTGTTCTGTCTCTCTTTATTCCCCACCACGTGACCTTTCAAACTGATGAAAAAATAAACAGCTTAACATGAATCCTTCTGTCCAGCTATTCCTTCCCATTTCCTCTCTCGCTTTCATTTTCCCGTGTTCCCCTGGTCAGACATTCCTTTATTTCTCCAGAGAGAGCTTTCTGTTCTGATTCCTTATTCCAGACACTTGGAGACTGAAATTATTGACCACAACATGATCCCATCCCCACCATCAAACTCAGTCTCATGCATCCATACATCACATGTGTGTGTGCACATCTGCTGAATCATGTCTGCATTGCAGAATCACTCATCCCCGGCTCAAATGAAGAGAGGCAAAGGAAGGAACAAAGCAAATCCAGGAAAGTCATCCATATGAAAGTCTGGGCAGAAGGAAATTTAGAGGCGATTGAAAGAGGAAAAATACATTTAGGAGAAGAGTTGGGAGCAGGTGGGCAATGGAGCACGGTGTAAAGGGATAGACAGTAGAGAAAATCATAAATTCTGGAGATATTTCTGATAAAAACAGGTGTGGCTTCAACTTAGAAATCATCAGGGGCACTTATCAGGCCCTCAGAACATCAGAGCAATCATCTTTATTATCTTCTTGAGAATTATCTAATTCAGAGAATAAGCAGGACAAGGAACATATTAAAGACATCTGCTTGTTAGTTTACAAGAAGAAGAAGAAGGAGGAGAGAGAAGGAGGAGGAGGAGGAGGTGGAAGAGAAGGAAAAGGAGAAGAAGGAAGAAGGAAGAAAAAGGAAAGGAAAGGAAAGGAAAAAAAGGAAGGAAGGAAAAAAAGGAAGGAAGGAAGAAAGGAAGGAAGGAAGGAAGGAAGGAAGGAAGGAAGAAAGAAGAAAGAAAGAAAGAAAGAAAGAAAGAAAGAAAGAAAGAAAGAAAGAAAGAAAGAAAGAAAGAAAGAAAGAAAGAAAGAAAGAAAGAAAAGGAAAAGAAAAAGAACAAAGGTGCTATTAAAAGACTCAACTTTGGATCCATATATTTAAAAAAAATATTTCTTATTTACTGAAACCCCACTATGAGAAGGGCCATCATCCTGTTTGGATGCATTTAGTGGAATCAGTTTTGCAAATCAGCTTCTATTAGGATGAAAGAATTTTTAGAAATTTCTTTTAAAAAATATTTGCAAAAGAACTTCCAGCTTGAGAACTGGCAAATTAAGAAGTTATTATCCAATTTAATTTAACAAAATGCAGCTAAGAAATAGAGGGTATGGAGGGGAAAGCAGAAAACAATGTTATAAGCAAAGGGGAGACTGAATACATGAAGCATAAATTATATCAGATGAAGGGTCACAAAATGAACTGATGAAAAAGAGAAACTATATGAAATGTATTTTATTTTTATTTATTTATTTATTTATTTAAGATTTTATTTATTTGTTTGAGAGAGTGAGAGAGCACAAGCACAAGCAGGGGGAACAGCAGAGGGAGAGAGAGAAGCAGGCTCCCTGCCGAGCTGAGAGCCAGATGCGGGGCTCGATCCCAGGACCCTGGGATCATGACCTGAGCCGAAGGCAAACGCCCCACCATTTGAGCCACTCAGGCGCCCCCGTATTTGATTTTTAATTCATCATTTGATATAGGATTTTATGAAAGTTTGCTGGCAAATTAGTTTAAAGCTATTCAGGATTTTTTTTAAAAATCACTTCAACCAAAAATGGACTGAGAAAGAAAAGACAGACTAATGCCAAATGGTAATATATGCATTTGGGAAAGGTGTGAATGTTAAATCCTGCCTTATTTAATATTTTAATGAATTAGAAATACATGAGATTGTGGATCATATTAAATTGAGGTGATTCCAATCCCATGGAGACTAGATAAATCTCTGCAAATCTGAGCTTTTCTTTCGGCTTTCCTTCTTAGTATCTGTGATTTCATTCTAACTGGCTATGCTTTGAATAGAGGACAGGCAATGCTACATGGAAGAAGGCACTCAGGAAACCATGATCAGCATACATAAAACCCTTATGGGACTCATTTCCTTATTAGTTGGTAATCTAACCAGTCGCTTAGCTTGTCAGTATCAATATTTTCTTGTGTAAGATGGAATGAACAATACCTTTCTTATAAAGATAATTTGTTTTAAGGGTAAAATAAAAGAAATACCCAGGCCATTTTTTTTTTAAAAAGTAGTGAGTAGGGTTGTTCAATAAATATTAGCTTCTCTGCCCCGCCTCCGGCCCCTTTTTAACTATGTGGCCCAACATGATCATTTCTCAGATAAGGAAACTACAGCTTGGAAAAAGGAAGACAGCTATTTGAATAACCATGCATAACTGGTTATAGAAGCAAGTATACAGGATAGAGAATATTCTAATTCACACGTCAGCAGTCTTTCCACCTTACCATTCAATCTTTTGCTTTTGTTTCTTTACTCTTACCCTAAATTTTTGTACTCTAATAAGCTTATGTTGGTAAAAGCAGTGTGCTTTTTTTCAGCTTAGTCACTTTTATGATCCACAGGCAAAAGGCTCTACACTAGATCTTTACTTCATCTGCCCATAAGCTATATCTATCTGAATGTCCTAACAGGTCAAAATCACTGTTAGAAAATATCTAAAATATTTTTCCTTCAATGTCTTGAGTTTCTCCCCGAAGCTTCAATCATTGTGAATATTAACTTTATTTTACATTGCCTGGAAGGAAATCCTTAGAGTTATTTGTGAAATCCTCTCCTTCTTTATCAACACATTTTTATGAAAAATTCTATTCTATTGTTTTGCTTAATATATTTTCCATTCATTACATTTCCATAACTGCCAATGAATTCTAATCTCATCACATATTCACTTGTGTAGTAGAAATGTCTTGATACATTTTAATGGGTATGGTTTTCAATGTCAATAATTTGTTTGCATATACAGTTTTCTCTCCTAATACTTCCATCTTTTAAAACAAATGTTATTATCCATGACTGTAAGAAAAGACAGGCCGCCACAGAACATCACACAAATAAATGACCAAGAAAGTTAATTTCTGTCTGTTGAGCTTTAAAACCCAAATTCCAAAGATAAGTAATAGATTTTAAAGAATATTTGCAAAGCAAGTTTATTTTATTTTATTTTCCCACCCCTGAGGAAATACACTTACTTCACTAGAATAGATCAGAAAACATGATTCAAATATAAAAGAAATAGAGTTCTGTTTTCGGTTTGGTGGTGTCAGCTTTTAATAGACCACAGATGACAACTATAAACTGAATAACATATAAAAAGAATTACCTGAAGACTCTCGGAAATGAACAAAAACAGACTAATTTTGGTGATAATCTAAAGTTAGAAGAAGAGGACAGCATGGGTTGAGTTTTTCACTGTCTCAGCTTTCGTGTGAGGGCAGACCTCAGACATGGAGTAGTATGGCTCAGGGTGGCTAGAATTCTCAAGAACCTGTTGTCTTTATGGTCTGAAGAAACAGGGGACCGGTTCAGGGCCAGGGTTAACATAGATATCAGAACACTAGGGTTGGGGAAAATCTTAAAAGAAGGAAACAGAAAAGCAGAGCCCCCAAAGTCTATGAATAAACTCTGTCCAAATATCTGCCTAATCCCTATATAATGAGCGAGCTAAGCAAATTCAAAGAAACTTTCAGCTAATAAAAAGAATTTAACTGATATTTGAGTTGCCCACTCTAGGTGAGGCAGATATTGATTGCTGTTTTAGCTAATGAAGTTAATTGCTTGAAAAAAATTGTTTAAATAACGTATTTTGAAAGATTAGAACAACAACAACAAAATAAAAAGAAAAATTAGAACAGAACACAGAGTCCTTATGACTCAATAGTCATAATATCCACAATATAACCTAAAATTACTCAAAACATAAGGAATAGGAAAATATGATTCATTCTCAAGGGCAAAGATAATCAACAGAAGGCAGTTGTGACATGTTGATATAATTATTAGGCAGGAAGGAGCTATGATAAAAATGCTAAATAAGATAAAGGAAAATACATTTGTAATAAAGGAAATAGAAAAAATATGTTAGATAAAAATATAATTTTTAAAAGAAAAAATATGAAATTAAAAAATCACTTAGATATGCTCAATAATACAATAGAAATGAGAGAGGAGTCAGTGACCCTGAAGTTAAAAAAAGATGTATCTATATCTATATCAAAACTAAAGAAAATTAGTGAAGAAAGGCTGAAAACAAATGAATAAAACCCTCAGGTTCTTATGAGACAATATAAAAATATCTCACATAATTTAAGCCGTAGTTGCAGAAACAAAGGAAAAGGAAATAGGGCAGAAAAAATATTTGAAGAAATAATTGCTGAAAATGTTGCAGATTTGGTAATAGACATGCATTTATAGATTTTAAAAAGTCTGTGATATCCAAACCAGATAAATAACAATAAAGCCATGCCTAGGCACAACATAGTCAAATGGTTGAAAACCTATGATAAACATAAAATATTGAGATAATCTGGGAGGAAAATGACATTATTACATACAAGGAACAAGAAATAAAATGAGTACAGATTTCTCATCAGAAACTAGAGAGACCAGGAAGATAGTAAAATATTAATTTTAAAGTTCTGAAGGAAAAATTGTTAACCATAAATTCTATACTCAGAGATATAGTATAAAAGCAAAATAAGGATTTTTTTTAGGGTAAAAGAAACACAGAATTTGGTAACAGCAGACTGACCCAGAAGAAATGCTAAAAAATAAATAATAAATAAATAAATAAATAAATAAATAAATAAATTCATTACCTTAGGGTGAATAAAAATGATACTAGTGGAAACTTGGATCTTCAGGACAAAATAAGAATTTTATATATACTATAAATGTATATATATAAATATGCAAATATAAGAGAATATTAATTTCTATAAAATGCAAATGACTAAAGAAAGAATATTGTCTAGTGCTGTTTAAGTGATATAGAAATAATACATATGACAAAAAATAGCATACACAATGCCAGATGGGTATTAAATAGATCTATATGGATGGAAGTTTCTATATTTTAAGTAAAGTAATAAAAAACTAAATAGTCTGAAATGTTAAGGATGCATATTTTATCAATAGAACAAGCACTAAAATATAATGAAAACAGGAGAGCTAAAAAGGCAATAGTTGCAATAACATGAAATTCTAAAAAATTATTCAAATAATCTCAATGGACAGAAGTGAACAAACAAAGCCGACAAACAGAAAACAAACAAAAAAAAACACTTCACTCCAACCATAGTAATTAATTACATTAAATGTTATAGACTAAACACGCCAAGTAAAAGGAAGAACTTCTCAATATGGAGGAAAAAGGCAAAACTTAATTGTAAAGTTCAATTAAAAGAGATAAAATGCAGTTGGTGAGGCAGTGATTGTTGCATAAGGAATGGACAAGGCCTGTCACAAAGAAAGCCTAAGTACTCTTACACTGATCAGGTTAGAAAATGCAATGAAGGTCACTCTACCCATTGGCTAGCTTTTAACTCATTAGATTTCTTTTGTATTTTGAAATAAAATATAAAGAAATGCAGCCCCATGTGGGTAGTTGTTTGAGATAATTGACTACAAATGCAGAATAGAATGGTAATTAAGATCAGAACTCTGGAATTTGACATTGTAACCTTCCCAAATTTTGCTTTTCTCTACAAAATGGGAAAAATAACTATATGTATCAGAAGACTATTCTAAAATTTAAGTAAATAAAATGCAAATACTTTTAAAAGAGCCAGTAAATGAAAACTTCCAATAAATATTTATCATCACCAACATTATCATCATCAACATTATCATCACCATTATTATCATCACATTCATCAATACCTTCAATGACACCCTTATCATTACCTTTGAGACCATGATCAACATCACATGAAGTTTCTGTCTACTTTCAAAGTTGCAAGTTCAGTGTCCATAAGTATGAATTTTTCTTCTTGGTTCCTGTAAAAATATCCTCTTCTCTTTCAGGAAAACCCCATTTTGTTGAACAAGTTTGAGTGGACTTTAGTTTCTTGAGATCATATGATGCCTATGTAAAAATCTCATTTGCTCTTCAACATGTATCCTTAAGTAAAATCAACAGGTAGTTTGCTTTTGGTTCCTGCACATGTCATAGTCATTCTGATGTTTTCCAATGCTACCTCCCTCCTACTGAACCACTGCTTCCTCACTTTCTTTCAGTACAAAATCTACCTGCTCTTGTTCCAAAAGGTAACTAAAATGAGTTTATCAATCCACATCTAACCTGATCTACTCTGATAAATCAACCCATATTCTGAAATAGTTTGCCACTAAATATACCAACACCATAATCTAGTCATTGCACATGTTCTACCTTTTATTTGATTTTCTTAGCTATTGTTTCTTTGTCACATCTTATATCTCAACAATAATGAAAGTCCTTCGAAGGTCATAATCAAGTCTTTGAATTATCTCTCATCATTTACACCGCATCAAACAGGTCCTGGCAAAAATAGTTTGTAGTTACCCAGTAGTTACTAATATGTTATATAGGCACTGTCTCTTATTTCCAAGAGGTCTCAGTACAATATCAGATGCATTAATCAACCATATAGAGCAGAAACATAGAAAAAAACATAGTCAGGGAACACAAACTTCAAAAGGAATGACTATCCTGTTAATCTAGTTCCTTATCTTTGTAAAGATAATTACCTAAATGTGTCCAAAAGCTGATTAAAATCTGTACCTTTCCCATAGGTATCTGTACCTATTCTTCTCGCTTATATTTTTGGTGTTGTTGTGTTTTTTTTTTTAATATTTCTTTATTTATTTGACATAGAGAGGGATCACAAGTAGGCAGAGAGGCAGGCAGAGAGAGAAGGGGGAAGCAGGCTCCCCGCTGAGCAGAGAGTCCGATGTGGGGCTTGATCCCAGGACCCTGAGACCATGACCTGAGCCGAAGGCAGAGGCTTTAACCCACTGAGCCACCTAGGCGCCCCTATTTTTGTTGTTTTTAATAGAAAAATTGTAAGATGTTTGTCGGAAAGGAATCTTTGGTATTTATTTGCTTGTTTATTTATTAATTTGAGACATAAATTTAAAAGATCACTTTAGTTGGACTCAAAAGACTTGAATTTTACATAATCTTACTTGGCCACTGAATTACTATGTAAACTTAAACAATTCAATTAACCTCATAGGGCCTTAGTTTTAACATCTGGGAAGAAAAAGAAGTTATAAAATCTAGCTGGACACTTACTGTGCATTTGTAGTATGTGCTCTGGAAAATGCAGTTAAATTCTGAGATAAGTTCCTTTCCACTTCAACCATTATATAAAAATATCTAACATTTTCTTATCATTTGATAAAGGAAGTATGCTACTTCTGCTCTCAAATATTTTTAATAAACTTAGTGTGTTTTGTTTTTTTTTTAAGATTTTATTTATTTATTTGACAGAGAGAGACACAGTGAGAGAGGGAACACAAACGGGGGAATGGGAGAGGGAGAAGCAGGCTTCCCGCTGACCAGGGAGCCTGATACGGAACTCGATCCCAGGACCCTGGGATCATGACCTGAGCTAAAGGCATATGCTTAACAACTGAGCCACCCAGGCGCCCTAAACTTAGTGTCTTAATTAGGAAACTTCCTCCCCCCCCCCATATTTAAGAGAGCATAAATTCAGTTCGTTTGCAAAAAATATATAAATAACAAATGTTTGCACTTACATGACACAATCTGAGAAGTGCACATTAGTTTGTGAACTAATTAAGGAAGATAACAAATGTCACTACTTATTTAAAATAGGAAATGAAAAATAAGAAGTTGATTCCAGAATTGACAAATTATGTTTTTTCACTCCACCATTAAAAGCCATTGACTTTTAAAATGCTACCTTTCAATACCATGATTTTTCCACTATCAGTGAAATCCAAGAAGTCCCCTTTCACGAGTTCCCCAGAAAAGGCTTAACCAAGATCATCCATGCCTTCTCATTGTAGACTGATTTTTAGAAATAACATATTTTTGTGATGGCTGATAAATATGAGGTCTATAGACTAGTGTTCAAGAATATAAGAAGGTTAAATGACTCACACTAAATTTACAAACTCATGATATTAGCCTTCTGGCACAACGCTTTAATCTATGTAAAATAAGCCACAGGCACTGCAGTATTTATATATGCATGATGCTATGTACATAGATGTAGATATATATCTATGTATTTGAGCCTATATAACTATCCTGTCCATACATACTAGAGATGGGTTTTTGAAGAGAAACACTGTCCTAATAGATTACCAAATGCAAAGCATTACTATATACATCAGTTCATTGAAAAAGGGGAGTTGGCATATATAAAAAAAGATATGTCAATTTTACTTAAAAAAATTATAATTAAATTATTCTATATCTACCCAATGTATCTAAAATAATCTACCATACCTAACATTCATCACAATGAGTGAGACTCACACAGTATACTTTAATATCCTCACAAATTGGAAATTGATGGTTATTACACAGCAGGGTTTGTTTTTCTGTTTTTCTTTCTTTTCTTTTCTTTTCTTTTTTTTTTTTGGTATGTTTTTATTTTCTCCACCTACTGTTAAAATTAAATGTTGGGTATTCACTGGTTTACCTAATAGCCATTCATGATGTAATTTATTATTAATTCAAACATTTTAGAATTAACTTTTCTTGAGTGTGCAGGCCAAAAATATTAGGGATATCCTCAACTCTTTTTTTCTCTTGAAGAACACTTCTAAACATCCACAGATACTTTCAGCTATATCTTGTTAATTTCACTGACATCTTTTTACCTCTACTTCCACCACTGTTGCTTAAGAGCTCAACAGTATTCTTTAGAATTCGATAATATTTGTTCTCCTTGTTTGTAATCAGTTTCCTCCTTCACTCTTTTTTTTCATACCTCAGTCAGAGCTACCCTTTAAAAAATATATTTGGCATGCCACTTCCTTGTTGATAACCTCCAATTGTTTCCCGTCACCATAGAATAAAATCCAAAATCCTCACTGCAGCCACCATGACCTAGCTACTGTTTTCTACTACTTTTTCTTTCTTTCATTCCTATCCATCCAAAATGTCCTTACCTGTCCAACTATAAGCATAATCCTAACTTTGGGCCTCTACATTCTTTGTTTTCTATCTGTCCTATTCTTACTATATTTTATTCAAGTTTTTGTTGAACTATTAGCTGATTATCAGGGAGACCCTGTGTCACAATATTTTTAAACAGTTTCTCCATTTCTCTACATCTGTTTTACTCTATTTTTCTTCATAACAACTCTCACACCCTGAAATAATATTCGATTCTTAGTCTGGTCATTTATTTTATTGCCAGTAAGCTCTATAAAGTCAGGGAATGTTCTATTTCTCCTTCTATCCTCAGCACCTAATCAGTAGATATGCAATATCTATTTATAGAATGAATAAATGAATTAACTTACGTATCCTCTAGGTGACAACACTAAAGGAAAGAACTAGACTTATTATTATATAGATACGGAAGTGACATATTTATTTGTATTTATATAAATATGCATTTAAATGAAAACTTTGCATTTAATATTTAATATTTATGTCCTAAACAAAACTATATAATCATATAAGCCCTATGTATAATTTAACAAAATTTAATCATGTTTCCTTTAATATTCGTTTTCAAACAAAAATTAAAATTTATTTATGTCATATTGTCCTAATATCTCTATTTTATTTACTTTTATAAGAACTTGTCAAACTCTTGTCAACTTCAGTACATTATAGTCATAATTTCATCCACTTTCTTAAATATGTTCTGTTTTAATTAAAGAGAAGAAAAGTGTTCTATGTTTTGGTTTTTTTGTAATCCCTTATTGAAGATTTTAAGGTTTGCTTGAGTTTAGGCATTAATCATATACATGACTGAGGTACTTAGGTAACATTCTGACTCCTTTTCTTGTTCCTGGAATTTAAGCCCTATGTCAAAGCATGTTTATTTTGCATACTCCCTTTTCACGTTCTCTCTGGTAAAGATGATGTGGTATTTCTCTTTACTAGAAAGTTCTCCTGAACAACTAGCTAACTTCGCTGGATATTTAACTTCCTCTGCCCTTGATATAGGTATGAGACCTTTCGTTCCTAAATATGATGGTATTTAAATGACTCTTTCCTTATCAGGCTCCCGTGACATTTTGTTGCATCAGCAATTATTTAAACTAAAAATGGCATTTGGTTAATTGTGCTTGGTGCAGCTTCTCTTAACTTCCTTAAAATAAAACAAAAAAATCTGTGAAAGCCTTTTAGGGGGCAAAATATAAAAATTGATGGTACACAAGTGAATAAAGAAGATATGATACACACACATGTTTGTGCACACACACACACACACACACACATATGCACACAGAGGAATATTATGCAGCCATACAAAGGATGAGATTGTACTATCTGCAATAACATGGTTGGACCTAGAAGGTGTTTTGCTAAGTGAAGTAAGTCAGATGAGAAAGAAATGTTTTCACCCATATGTGGAATCTAAAAACAACAAAACCAAAAAACCAAATGAATAAGTAGAAAGCAGAATCAGACCTATAAATACAAAGAACAAACTTATGGTTGCCAGAGGGGTACGGGGTTTCGAGAATGGGCAAAAAATAGGTGAAGAGGAGTGGGAGATACAGGCTTCCAGTTATGAAATGAACAAGTCATGGGAATAAAAGGCACAGCATGGAGAATATAGTTAATGATATAGTAATAGCATTGTATGATGACAGGTGGTAGCTACACTTGTGGTGAGCATAGCATAATATGTAGAGAAGTTGAATTACTATGTTATACACCTGAAATGAATGTGACATTTTGTGTCAACTATACTTAAGTTTATTTTTTTTAATGTAAAAGTTTGCATCACAGCTAAGACATACACTATAAGAATTGCTAAAGATTGGAAAACTAGATTAAAAATAATGGTTAGGGGCTCCCTGTGATATGTTTCTGAAATAAAGTGTCTATGTCTACCAATAAGAAGATATGAAGAAAAATAATATTTCACAAATTCATTGCCCTTAGTCCAGAAAGGTAAGGTTTGTGCCAAACAAAAAAATTGGCAGGTGTTATTTCTGGTACTTGCTTTTCTGAGTGTCCATTTTTCTGCTCTTCTCCATTCAGAGGAAATAACTTGAAAACCAGCACAGGTAGCAGTGTGGGAAAGGAGGATAATATATATCATCTGAGGAAGTGTGTAATTCCATAAATAGATTGTTAAAGAAAATGGAGGGCTCTGAAGAGCCTGTTATTAGTGCATGTAGGAGATGCCATTTTTTACCTAATTTGTTGATTCAGACTGCCACAAAACATGGAATATGATCCTCTGTTGTTTCAGTACAACTACATAAGATGAATATTGTTAGTACTTGAGAGTCTAGTGAGCAATCATACACATCAACAATTGTGCCAGGCATGAACTTAAAAAGGGACCCTACTAGAGTCAAATTATCAATTATTCATCAGAGGCCAAGGGGGAAACCTTTACTTCTGCTTCTCCTGTCAACAGTGAGACAGTGCCCCCATACTTCAATGAGAGCAGTGTCATAGATAATCACCTAAAACCAGAATCTTTGGATACTATACAAAAATGTCCAGATTTCAACAAAAAGTCATTACTCATCATACAAAGAACAAGGAAGACCTCAAACTGAAGGGGAATTAAAAAAAAAAATCAATACATTGCAACAACAAGGACAGAGATGTTAGCATATCAGAAAGAGATTTTAAAGTGATCGTGATAGAAATACTTCAATGAGCAATTATGAACATGCTTGGGAAAAAAATGAAAGCCTCAGCAAAGAAATAGATGATCTATAAAAGAACCAAATGGAAATTTTGAACTGAAAAACTATAGTAGTTGAAATAAAAAACTCAGTGTATGATCTCAACAGGAGAATGGAAGCTACAGAAAAGAAAGAAAGAATAAAAGAAGGAGAAAATACAATAAATTGCCCAGTGTGAATAAGAGAAAGTAAATAAACTGAATAAAAACATAGATTGAGTCTCATGGACATGTGGAATTATTATAAAAGATATAACATTCATGTTATCAGAATCTCATAAAATGAGAAGAGAGTGGGACTGAGAAATGCATAGGAAAAATAATGGCTGAAACTTCCCATATTCGCAAGAAACACAAACCCAGACATGTCTACATTTTGTTCAAATTTTGTTCTAAAGATTGTTCAAGTTACCCACTGGAAGGCAGGAAAAATTAAAAAAAAAAAAAAAAAAAGAAAGAAACTGGAGAGGGAAAAAAATAACAGAAAATAAAAAAAAAGAAAATGGCAAAATTAAGCCCCCACAATACCAGTAATCACATTAAATGCAAATGGTCTAAATACACGAATTAAAAGACAGAGATTGGCAGAGTGGATTAATAAACAAGACTTGATTATATATGATTTAGAGGAAACTCACTTCAAATATAGGAATATATGCAGATTGAAAGTAAAAGGATGGAAAAAGATTTATTATGCAAAAAATCAAAAGAAAGCAAAAGTGCCTTTATTATCATTAGATAAAATAGACTTCAAAGCAAATAAATTTACCAGAGACAGAGATAAACATTGTATGATGATAAGTGGGTCAATCTAAGAAGACAGTATAGCCATCCTAAATGTATATATGTTACCAGACAGAGAACTGATTCCAGACTTGGGTTTGGCTGCTTGCTGCCAGAAAATCAACACTTGAGAGACAAGGGATAGTGGGAAAAGAAAGAATGCTTTATTCAGGACAGTGGCAACCTGAGAAGATGGACTAATGTCCCAAAGACCATCTTCCCAGCCCAGGCAAATCTGGAGGGTTTTAAAGGTGAAGGAATGGAAAATTATGGGGGCTAGAAGAAACTGGTGCTGAGGTGGTTAATCATATGTCCACATGACCCTGAACAGACTTGCTGGCATCAGTGGTAGCTGTTTTTGAATGGGGTTAGGACTTATCTTCTGGGAAAGTCTGGTGCTTCATTCCTCAAAGCCAGTGGTCTGCAAAATCAAGGGAAATAGGTTAGTTCTGCTACAAACTGAGGGGCTTAGGTCAGTAAGCAAGGAGTGTATAAGTTTGAAGGAAGTTAACTCTTAAGACCAGTTGGAATGGTATTGCATATATACCACAAAGAATATATAGCAATTCTGAATGTGTGCACACCAAGCAACATAACTACAATATATGTAAAACTAAAACTGATAGAATTAAAAGAAAAATAGAAAAGCCCATCATTATATACATATATATGTAATATTACATTTATATCAAAATAAATATATGTAATATCAACATCTCTCAACAACTGAACAACAGTTATATAGGAAATCAGTAAAAATGTAGAAGAAAACAACATCAATTCATAATAGTAAATTGGCATTTATAGACCATTCCACCAAACAAATTCAGAATATAAATTCTTTTGAGGTGCCCACACAACATTAATCAATATAAACTATATCATAGGCCAAAAAGTAAAGCTCAACAAATTAAAAAAGTTGATTTTGAATATATTTAAAGATTAAAAAAATGTTTGAATCAATGGTTAAGTCCATCATGTTTTTAAGTGGACCAATGAAATTATATAAAGAGCAGAATTCTTCCCGGTTATTTGAAAGTGAATGGAAATTTTAACTAAAGTCAAATAAATTGTTTATTTTGCTTTTTAAGAACTTGAATGTACAACTCCAAATTTCATCTGGAAAATAAGTGTGGTAGTCATTCACAGTATTTGTAAATAACATGGACTTTCTGTGAAAGGAGTTAGATTAGAATTCAGACATCACAACTTATTTCTGGTAATTTTGGAGACATTAAACCTTTCTGGATTTATTCAATGTAATTTATATAATTGAATTATCATGCATATTTTGCAGTGCAATTGTGATAATTAAAATGCCTGACATATAGTTGGTACTCAATAAATGGTAGAGTTTAAGATTTTTTTTCAAAGCTGGATAACAGCAACTGGATTTTAAAAGGTATTTTTTAAAAATAAATTGTCGCCCTTAGGATGAAGACTGAAATTTACATTTGACCCAGACACACTCCTGATTTTTGGAAATGCATGTCATGGGTTTAATTCATGACTGTACCACCTAATACTACTTTCTACATATATTAATAGGTTCTTTATTCTTATATAAATACTTCAAAATATAGTTCCTTTATTGAAATTGTAAGACACGTATGAAATAGGATATTGAACAAATGGGAAAGTTTAGACATAGCTAGTTATGGACAGAGTGAGCTGGAACTTAGGGGTCTTTATTGTTGGATATTTTCTGAAAATTCTCACTGTCCCTCAAATAAAAATAAGAAATACATATAAAAATTAATGAAAATAAAAACCTAATATTATTTCTCACTTTCTTCAAATTTATTTTATTTTTTTAAGATTTTATTTATTTATCAGGGAGAGAAAGAGTACAAGCAGGGGGAACAGCAAGCAGAGGGAGAGGGAGAAGCAGACTCTCCACTGAACAGAGAGCCTGATTCGGGGCTCCATCCCAAGACCCTGGGATCATGACCTAAGCTGAAGACAGACACTTAACCAACTGAGCCACTCAGGTGACCCTCATTTTCTTCAAATTTAGAGAAGAAAAGTAGATATGTATTTTTATCTCCTTCTAGGCCTATTCATTCATTCTTGGAATAGAAGAATTACTTTTCTCCTTCCACTCCTACCTGGTTGCTAATGTAGAAATTGGTTCAAACAAAGTTATAAGTAATAGTTCTGAACCACAACACTTCTATTTGTTCATAAAAGAGACATCAATTTATGTAGAAGCATTAGCCACCTCTGCCACAGTTGAAAAGTAAGCTATGAGTATTCCCTATAAAATCAAACATTCCATTTAAGAGAGCTTGTCTTAAAATACATAAAAGAGTCTAAGGAAAACTTCTAAAACTCTTAAGTACTGATCAGTTACTACCAACAGATAAGATTAACTACAAAGATGCCAAATGATAGAGTTTGGTAAGGGGAGAAGGAGGATGAAGAAAAAGAGGACAAGAGAATTCCCCCATTCCCATCCCCACCACCAAATCTGTCTTTTCTGAGGAAATGAATTAAAAGATAGAAAACATTTCTGGCTATATTCAATAGCAATAATTAGGATTCATGAAGCATAGGGGCTGTTGGTGGTTATGGAAAAGCTGTTTGATAATGTGCTTTGAAATGGGCTTTAATTTTATCCTTTTCAGTTTCTTTTTTGATTCGGTACATTTTTCCTCTATGATGCTTCCATCAGTAGGATACATTTGACTGAGGGTGCCCTGAGAAGCCTCGGTGGCCGGATCCTTGGGTTTGTGAGTCTTGCTGTGGCTCCTTTCTGTGGACACATTTAACATCTCTGTCCCTTTCCTCACCTTCCTTAACATGGACCCAATTAGAGAACATTTTTACTTAATACAAAAGGATTGGGCTTGTTCTGCAGTCTGGGTTCTGTCTAAATGCTGGTGGCATTTCTTTAGCATGTCTAACTAGTACAAAAAATAGAACTTTTTTTTCCTCACACAGGTGTTAGGAGAATTAATTAATGTTTATGAAGCACCTCAGATCCTTGGATGAAAGGGCCCTGAAGAATTCTCTCATTTGGATGTGATATTATTGCATCATCTAATCCTGTGGTGAAACAGAAAGACAAAAATAGCCCTTTCAAGTACAGTAACCAGGTTTAGCTCTGTGAGGGCAGTGTACTCTGCTCAGTCTCTGGAATAAGGCATTTATTAAGTATTTTCAGGGAAAAACTGACTACATGCAAAATTTTGAATTGTGCAATTTTCTTTCATAGGATAATGTCCCATTTCTGTGTGCTTCCTTTCATTGGTGGAGCCTCCATTTTTTTTCTCTAAATATAAACACCAAGGACATACTCTTTTTTGCTTTTCTTTTAAAATTTGTCAGCAAAAAATATTATTCATTCACATACTAGTATAAATAATTGGTAAAGTTTAAACTGGTACTATTAGATCAAGTAGTATTTCATACCAACGGGGGAATTCTCAAATAAGAAAATTTTGACTGGTTAAGGTAGCCTTACTGCCCTCTCTAAATTCAGAATACATTGTCTCACATTACAGAAAAACTGGGTAAGATAGAGTTAGTGGCAGAAAAAAATAATTGGAACTTATTTATTTTTCTCTACTAAAACAATTTTTGACTAATTTAAGCCGGTCTTTATTTCAAATCATAGTAGATTAAGATTGGACTACTTTACTCACAGTAACTTGTGAGGGTAAAAATAATAGACAAAAATTTATCAATAATAATAAAAATTAAACTAGGATTTTAAGCTAATTTTATCTCAGGAATGGTTCGGAGCTCTTCATCAATAATTTCTTGTTTAATTCTCCTACTAACTTGAGGGGTAGATACTATTATTTTTACTGCATTACAGATGAAGAAATTAAGGCACAGAAAGTGGAGTGACTTGCCAAAGATGACAGACTGGAAAGTAGGGGAGGTCTGATTCAAATTCAGGCCGTTTGATTTCAGAGTCCCAATAGGGACACAGCCTTACTGTGAAGCATCATGAAGGTCCATAACTAAGCTCTGAATATGAAGAATTATAAGCACTTTTTAAAGAGATAACTCTTGAGAAACACATATTTAAACAAAATGTGCAAAAAGGAAATGTATTATTTTGTTCCCTATAGTCTGTAGTATACCTCTATGCATTTGAAAAATATTGGCCCCATGAAGTAGTAGCATGGCTTTCCGCCAAATGAGAACTTTAGGGCTAACAGCAGGACAGACTGTGAGCCTGCAGACAAAAGAGGACTGTTCATGCTTGTTCTGTATTTGGGCCTGTTCCATCTTAGCCAGACACAATTGTGTCCTTGGATCTCTATTTGAAGAACTCTCAGTTAGCATTCTGTTATTGAGTGTCTGGAGAAGTTTGGTTATCTCTCCACAAGGAATCCTAGGGCTGGACTCATGACCTTGTCACAACGACTAAGCCTTGTGCTTCCACCAAAGGAAAATAAACAGATGTGTCTCCCCTGGTTAAATGGGGTGTAAAACAGCACTTAGACTTGTCACTGTTCTTCCCAGTATTCATCAGAATCTCACTACTAAATAGTGTGCTCCTAACATAAGCAGCTGCTGTCAATGTAGGAGGTGACAGGCTTTTGGATGGCAAGACGTGTTTTTAGATGTGGAGTAGTCAAGGCACTGACATGAGTAACCTGTGGGGGAATTTAGCCATGGCAATTTTATTTTCAGGGTAATGAGTCAAAGGGAAGGGCCCACCTATGTCAGCAGGCATCCAAGGAGAGATTAGCAGCAAGATAATGTCAAAATAAATATGTTCTTAAGAGATCTGGGAAACTTGCTTCCCAGATCCCAGGAAGATCTGGGAAACTTCCACATGTATCTAATCATAGTTGTTTGGGGATCACTGGGTACATAGACAGCAAGACCACCAATGTGATTTCAGCAGAATGCGGTGTTTGACCTCATATAGTCTCACTCCTTTGGCTGTATTTCTGTAAATTTCAGAATAGATTGGGAGGATTATACACTAATCCCTTTGGGCAGAAGCCTCACTGTGCCTAAGGAGACAGTGCCCTCATACCTGAGAGGCACTAACAGACTCAGAGAAGAGAGACAATGTTTTCATTTCAGTCTCTTCAGAGTTTTGGGTTATGTTGGCCAACACAAAATAAAGTCCAGAAGGTTACCAACAAGATATAATCAGTGACAGCAAATTCTTTTCAAAATTCTTTTGTGTCCATGCCTTGAATTAAATATTCTGAATTTTCCTATTGATTAAATTTGCCAGAAAATTTAGATTCTAATGCACTATGTACTGCATAGTGGTAGGAGTAAAATGCTAACTAATAATAGCATTTATCCAGTATTTTAAATGTTAAAGTTGAAATTCTTAGATTCTCTGTAGATATCCCATCCATGTTCATACTTCTTTGCCAGTAATAGAGCAATACTTCAAAAACTCTGTTCTCGGGCATGATAAAAATATAGAAGAAGAGAACAGAAATATAATATGGCCCTGAAATGGAATTTACAATGTAGCCAGGAGAAATTACCCCGAAACATTAAAAAATAAGAAAGGAAAAGAAAAGGAAACAATATAAATAATATTGATTTTAGGCCTTAGAGCCTAGCAGTTTAGAATTTGGATCCTACAGTAGTATTAACAACAGAAGATTAAAGGCTTGCCACTTACTAGTCGTATATCCTTATGTAAATTACTTTGAGCCCTGGGCTCTTCATCTTGTCTATGGTATGAAGAAAGACACATCTATATCATCTAATCATCATGAAGATTAAATGGGACAATGTAGGAAAGTGTTTAACCAAGCACCTGGCACATAGAACATATTCAAATGTATTAGATATTATTGGCATTAATAGTATTATTATTTCTTCATGAATGGATTATGGATATTATGGTCCTATAATACTAAGAACAAAAACATGCTTGCAAATCCTACTGATATTATTTATGTTGTTTAACACTCAGATTGAGATGGTAATAACAAATCATCTTTGATAATTCTCTCTACTTCATTCTGCATACCTAATGCTAAGTTTTTGCACTCCTGCACATATAGATTTATATTTTAGACACAAATTCTAAAATAGATACATATAGACATACCACATACCAATGGTAAAATGCAGAAATTCCCCCATTATAGCTTATGTCTATCATCTACTTTTTCAACAATGAGCATGTATTAACATGTATTGTTTCTGTGATGGGAAAACAAAATATTCTTGAAATGTTTTGCTCCTCCCCAAAATTACTGCCTAATGCCTTAGTTCATGGTTTTTTGTATGTTTTTTATGGTTTTTCAGCTACATTATGGTAGTAGCTCCTTTGGTGACTATCTTCCATGTAGTGATTTCAGTGGGAACTTCCAGTTGCCACTCCATAACTCTATAACCCTAGAGAACATAGGCCATGAACTACTGTCTTTATATAACCTTTCACACAACTCTAGCACAGGATGTTGTATTTTTCTCTGTTTCTCTGTCTCTTCTTTCTGTGAATGAAATAAATGAAAGAGAGTGGAAAGCATTTTCCCATCATGTTACAGTATTTTCCCAAAAGACTAGAGATATTAGGACATATGTAAATCCAAAGCCTATGTGTAAATTTAATTTCATTTTTGAAGTTCACATTTTTTTTAGTTGAAAATCTCTACCCAATAGAAGCTGAATGGTAATAATTCACTTTTTCTGTTTAAAGTCATTTGAAAATAAAATGAAATGAAAGAATTCAAAAGAAACATATCTTATTAACTTTGAAGAAGGAAATAATCAAGATTTCACTACTTTTTTCCTAATATAAACTGCCTGTTATACTGCACACTGTCAGTGCCTGGCATGCCTTCCTGCCAAAATGCGGAACAGATGTAGGAGGGCACCTTGGGAGCCATACATTATAAAGTGTGGCTGAAGAACTATTTTCACACCTTTCCCAGCCCTGTCTTCACCTGTTTATGCAGGAAACAGACCTGTGGATTTTAGTTCCTCTGGTTCCATGCCAGTGGATTCCCAGCGGCTCCAGACAACTGCTTTCTCATTTGAAGTTCTGTTCTTTTTCTCCCAGTTTTTGGCTGACAGTTGCTCAGTTTTGGCTGCTGGCAGGATGTCAGAGGCCGCTTTGCTACAGGTTGCTTCAGTTTAAGAAGTTGGAAAAAGAACAGATTTCTAGAAATGAGAGTCAGAAATAAGGATGGCATTATTTTAAAGAAGGGGGAGACTTCTACATAGGCACCTCCGGGAAGACAAGCAGACTTCTGGTTTTCCCTAGTTCTCACATTTTACCATAAGCCTATGAACCCAGGGAGGGACAGCTTAGTTTTATAAACTCTAGGCATATGTCCATACCCATCAATTAGCAAAACCACATCGTGTAACATCCAAACAATGTCCTGTAACTAATAATTTTCATGTGATGCCAAGTAATCAGATGCCCCAACAACCTCAGGTCAAATGTATTAAGTTATAATATTGGTTGTGCCGAAGTCTAATAATTAAAAAAGAATTAGCCATGGACTTCTATGAGGCAGAAAACTCAAACTTTGATGCTTTATGGATTTGAATGAATGGAGGCTAACAATCAGATATAAAAAAAAAAAATGCAGGCTAAAATTCAAAATTTCTATTCTCCACATCTTCCTTGGCATCAGGAACATTGCAGCTGCTTTCCCTGGGGTGTGGCAATTAGTGCCATAAGGGCTCTGCTTATCTCACTTTTGGAATTTTATTCCAGAGAGGTTCACCCAGGTGATGTGAATTTCATTGGGAAAATGTCCACATTCAGTTTAGAAACTCTCTTTGAATGAAAGGGATCTGAATGATGAAACATCTGTGTTTCCTTTCTCTCTTTCCATCCCAGTGGTGTTAGAATATCTCTGAGGAAACAAATAGACGTAAAATGCTGTTAGACATTTATAAATAAGGCAGTGGCTGTGACTCTACACTATATGTCAATCTATCCTATATGCACATGTCCAGGCTTTAAGGGACATGTTATGGGTGGGGTTTGGAAGAGAGGACCGGATGTCTTATGAAAGACTTGATTTTTTTTTTTTTTTTAATGTTCATGTATGGACACTGATCTGATGAAGTGTCAATAATTTGCGTGGACAAGATTAGAGATCTTCTAGGATCAAAAGTTAAGATTATAAGCCACCCTGATAATGTTCTTTTGCCCTCCTTCCCTTTATTACATGAATATCTGATTCAGGGAAAGTGGTTTGGGAAATTATACTGATACTGGCGCTTTTGACATTGGGAACCATGCCCCCAATTGAGGCAGGGTTAGATGTAAAACTTTGCCATATTCCCTAAACATTGGAGGCAGTTTCTCCACTTAATAAAATATCTAATATTAATGTGGTCACGGATATGTCTTAGAGAATGGAAGTGTGTTAGAACCTGGCTATCCTTAAAATGTGAGTTTGTAGAACATATTGAGTGACTAGGGGTAGAATGTTTCACTAGTCGCTGAGAGAATACTGTCTAGACTAAAGATTAACAAACTTCTTTTCTGTAAGGGGCCAGGAAGTAAATATTTTAGGCTATGGGTACCATATAACCTCTGCTTTTGTAGCACACAAGCAGCCATAGATAATACATAATGAACGATTGTGTCTGAATTCCAATAAAACTTTATTTACAAAAATAGACGCCTGGGTACAGTATGTTCACAGTCTAATTGGGTAGATATGGAAGTATGTAAAGAGACAAAGGTAATAGCATGAGAAAAAACAAATCATCAGTGGAGATAATAAGACATGCAAAAGTTCAGAGGAGCAATCAATATGGGGGAAAATAATTATACTTTACATGAGCCATGGATAGGATTGTTGGTGTTCATTTAAATTCTGTAATACTAAAAGGCACTATTGTTATAGTTTCTCCTCTGTTAAGTGGTCCCCTTTCCATAAGTATCTCTCACTATCAAAGGAGAGTACATTTTTCTTTAGAAGAGGTAGGAGGAAAAGGTCTAGAAGAGAGGTAAGGAAAATCAAGGACTCCGAAACTTTAAGCTGATGATTAAATAGACTTGGAAGTACCATATATATGAAGTTTGTGAAATTGCTATCTTCTCTATTTTACCTATCCCAGACTGAGGCCTGTGAGCCTCAGAGTTTGATGATTGTGTTGTTTAGAAAAACATGTGTGAAAATTCGTGGAAATACATTGGCTTTCTGTTTTCATTATGGGCAAATATGGAGCTCCTTTTAGGCTAAAAATCAAACTTATAACTCCAAGCAAATATTGTGGCCAGGCACATTTATTTTTGATAAAAATGAATGTCAATTTAATTGCAAATGAGGCACTCTCCTTAGACTCATGGCAAATTGCAATCCTGGCCCTCAGTGCTGAAAGTTTGGGTTTTTCATGCTGGATTTTCCTGACCTGGTTTAGAAAATAATGTTCTGAGTTTCACCCAGCAATATTTAAAAAGGCATCCTGTGCAGATGGTTTTATGGAGATGTGAATGAAAATGAGTTGAAGACGTCTCAAAGCAGCTGTAGTCTCTCATTCAGAGCAACCAAAGACATCAGAGACGCTGCATGAAAACAGAGGACTTGGCCATCTTCCTTATCAGGGAGCTGAGTTTCCTATCAATGAAAAGAGCTTCTTTCTTTTAATGTGATCAAGATGGGTCCCTTAGGGTCAAAGATGAGGTATGTTAGTGGAGAGATTAAAACCTACCTTCTGCCCACCTATATTTAACCTGACCACAAAAGATTAAGAAGATTTTAGACTCCAGTGAGCTAACTCATTCTTATTCTCTCTCTCTCTCCATGAACACTGAATTTATCATTTAAATGTTAAAAAGGGAAACCAGATGCTATAGTTATTAACTTTTGGAATCAACTATAATCTTCCTATTAAATTCTTCCATCCAGGTACGGGCAATTATTTGCTTGATCTAAAGGTGCAGAAAATGCAGGCACACAGGGTTTCAGAAAGTCCAGTTTAATAAGACAGGTGGGTAACTAATAATGTGGAAAATTACCTGCAGATTGAGGATATTGGGAATGACTAATGGCCAAAACTAAGCGAGTAAATTAGTTGCAAAATGATACCATTTGCAATAGTTGTGTGAATGGGGGACGGGAAAGCACAGTGGCATGTGGCAGTGAGCAGAACGAAGCAGAGTTTGAATGTAGCCCAGACTCAGAAAAGCATGCCATCAGCTTATGCCTTCCCCCAACCCCCATCCCTGCCCTGTGGCTGCCTCGGGCCTTCACTTATTTATTTATTTTTGCTCATCTGTGCTGTGATTGTGAGGTTTAATAATGCTGGCTCTGAAGTCTAGTTAGCTTTGCGAAGTCTAACACAAGGCCTTCACCAAGGTCAAATCCATCAGTTACAAAACTTCATTTTGTCTTACAAATCCAGTAGATTTCAGAGAATCAAATATGGCCAATATTTGTAGGAAAAGAAATGGAGCGGGCTTTGAAAAAATAAAAACTTAAGTTTAATTGTTACTAACTGGTAATATGTTGGTATTATCCTCCTAGATAAGGTTGTGGAGCCAATATAACATGAAAAATTTGTTCAGAGATATTTTGAAATCACAGGTAGTCTGAACACAGGCAGTGTCTTAAAATTGATATATTTGTTTCATGTGTTGGTGTTTCTCTTTTTCTTGAAGAATTATTAATAAATTGATGGTGTATCTTAAATTCTATGATACCATAAGACAGATAGGACACTTATCTTATTGATATTAAATCTATTTTAGAATAGACTTACATAGCTATCTCTTTTTCCTTCTCCCAGAACCTATAGATATCATCTTGTACTAGCAGTTCAAAGCCGGTAACTAGTAACATCTCAGTCTATGCCCTAAACTTGTCTCAGTGACAACAAAATGACAATTGAAGCAACTTTAATCAGTAAAATGGCATTATTATTATCTTTTCTATAAACTGTAGGAATACAAGTCCTCAGATCTAATGTTTTTCTACTGAAGTGGTAATAATCTGGAAAAGAGGCTAAATGACTACTTAATCCATCTTCTCTACCAAACACGTAGTGAAAGCTACCTTGAAAACTACCCATGGCAGTAGAGGAGGGTACTATGAAGGATTGAAGAGAATTACAAAGAAAAATGTCTGACCTTCTAATACTCATAAAACTAAGATGCTAAATTGCATAAAAAGTGTATCATTGGGGCACTGGGTGGTTTAGTCTGTTAAGCATCTGCCTTCGGCTCAGGTCATTATCCCAGGGTCTTGAGATTGAGCCCCACCTCAGTCTCCCTGCTCAGCAGGGGAGTCTGCTTCTCCCTTTCCCTCTGTCTCTCCCCCTGCTAGTGCTCTCTCTCTCTCAAATAAATAAATAAAATCTTTAAAAAAGGTGCATCATTAAGTACTGCTTTGTGTAACATATTCTCCTAAGTCACAGAAGAAAATTTAAACTTTTTCCATAGCTAAAGTGAAAATATGAAACAAATAATTACCTTCTTTATATCTTATCAAAAATATGTTTTAGTTATTTATATGTACAATAAAAATCAACCTTACATTCAAGACACAGAATATATATACATATATTTTGACTGTTTAATTTGACTGATTTAAAACTTCCTTTTTTTGACTCTACTAGTAGACACTGTCTTCCCTCTCCAGGTCAATTGACCTATCTCTATCCAATGAAAGAGTCACATAATTCCCTGCATGTTTTGATGACCAAATCGTTCATGGACTTTTGTAAAGTGGCATGAAAGACCTAATGTCACAACTCTAAGAACCAGAGATTAATCTTCTTTCCAATATTTCTTTTAGAATTGTTGGTGATATTAATGGGCAAAGAAGAGCTACTTTTGTGCTGAAATGTGTTCTTTCATATTTTTAGGATTGTAACAAAAGTCATAGTTCTAGAGGGCCAGAGGCTAAGAGGACAAAAAAAAAAAAAAAAAAAAAAAAATGCTAGCTCTGCTATAGTTGGGCATGCACATTTCAGTTCGATAGAGCATTTTAAGTATTACAATAAGCATTTTATGAAACAAAACTTCAACCTCATTAAAAGTTACCAAATAGAACGTAATGCCTTTAAAATGTAATTACTAGTCCACTTATTTGTTGTGAAGTCAGATCTTTTCCCTCTGTAGTGTATACACGATGGCAATATATAATATACAGATGAGAAAGATGTAAGAATGATACCTCACATTTGTAAATGCTTCTGATTTGTTATAGGACTTAGACATCTATTATCTAATTTATCACATTTTTCACTTCCAATGTTCCAATATTCAAAGTAGTCCCTTCCCTTGCCTTATTTCCTTGTTTTAGTCATGCTTAAATGCTGGAAGTCGTGTTGATTAGTTATCAAGTTCTATTTATTCAACCCATTCACTGTTTCTTACAACTGAAACCCTGTTTCTATTTCTATTGCTATTATTCTATTACTATAAAAATTTCTGGAATCTTCTCCCATTATTATTTATTCATTTAACAAAAAAAAAGTCTCAAGAGGATAGAACTTATTTTCAGCAGGGTGATTTTCCTACTCAAAAACAGTACATCTTCATTGTCTACAAAATAAAGTTCATGTTACTAACACTCAAAGTAGATACAATCAACCTGTCAGGAATTATCCCTCCATCATTCTCTACCTGTACGATTTGATTCAGGATTGAAACTGAATTTTAAGATAGATGTACTCTTTTCTACCTTTCTTTACTCCTTTTTACTCTTTCTGCAACACCTGTGTTACGGGACGTATTTATAATTTCCAAAGAACTGGTGAGTGACAATAAAAATGGCCTCTTTTTCTACCTGACATTGGCAGGTCTAAACATATATAGGAATCATTCCTCAAATTCCTAGTAAAGATCGGGAGGCAAGTTAAACTGGCTGCCACTCTTGTAATTTTGATTGGTATTGTAAGCCAAATGTTAAGAGAAATACAATCAGTTGCAAAGGTATATAGTCTGTAAGTAAGGCATTGAGCAGCACTCTGCCACTTTCCTAGCCTTTTACCTTCACGTCTTCACACTGAGAGAAGAGAATGTTTTTCACAGTAAACCAATGGATAATATTATAACAAGCATTCAGTTTTATCTAAGAAGAATAAAATTTTGTTTGTTTTGAAGAACGTGAGATTTCAAGATGAATGGGATTTACTGGCTCTACTGCAGGGGACCTGCAGTAAAGTAAAGTGGTCTACCCCATCTTCATTGCAAGATGAAGCAAGGACCCTGGAAAAGACTAAATAGAGGGAAGCCTACCAAAGGAAGGATGAAGACCCAGGGCACTCATGGAAGCAAACTCTAAATGAAATAAGAGGAGGCTGATGGGAATAGATTTTTGTTTGCTTGTTTGTGTTTAGCAACATAATCTCCACTTTAAGAGATTTCTCTCTCAGTTATGTCTTAAATGATGTTTCTGTGAGCCTGTTGTGGCCACTTTATTTTTTTTTTTAAGATTTTATTTATTTATTTGAGAGAGAGAGAGATCACAAGTGGGGTGAGAGTCAGAGGGAGAAGCAGCTCCCTGCTGAGGAGGGAGCACCATGTGGGATTCCAATCTGGAACTCCAGGATCATAGCTTGAGCCAAAGGCAGACATGTAACGACTGAGCCACCCAGGTGCCCATGTTTCCACTTTATATACACAAGATAAACCCCTACATAAAATGTGCCTCACTATCAGAACTGATGACACAGCACACACACACACACACACAAACCAAGAAAGTATGAAAAGTTTTGTTTCCCACATAATGAGGCTTTCAGGGGAGAACAAGGTGGCTCTCATGAAGATCTGAAAATTGAGAGATAAAAAAAATTGGTTTAAAGTTTTTATGTTGTTTAGGAAAAGTAGCTGGGATGAGGGTTTATACGAATGAGCAGAGGATTGCATGATTTTAACTCCCCACCTGTGCCAAAGAAGCAAGTGCCTAGATTTCTACATCAGCTTTCCCAAGTGTGGTACATAAGGGGAAAAGGGAAGGTGAAGCATATTAACTGTCAGCAGGCAAACTTCACAAAATGGGGCCAGCCTCTTTATTACAGAGATATAACTGCCTGGCAGTGGAATATCAAAGGTGGGAGGCTGGTGGTGAAAGTGGTCCACCCCAAAGATGAGAAATAATTTATCACAGATATTGTTTAAAATTGCTGGTGGATAGGGATGATAAAATATATATATATATATCAGTTTTAGGGGCACCTGGGTGGCTCCACTGGTTGAGCATCCAACTTGTGATTTCTTCTCAGGTCATGATTTCATGGGTGTTGAGATCGAGCCCTGCGTGGAGCTCCATTAGGTGGGGAATTTGTTTGAGATTCTCTCCCTCTGTCTTCTCCCACCCACTCTCTCTCTCTCTTTCTTTCTCAACTAAATTAATAAAAATATCAATTTAAAATTATCCCTTTATTATTTAAAAAAATTTTTGGAGAAGGAGTACTCCCTTACTGTCTGTACAGTGTATGCTCCCACAACACTCTCTCCCTACTACCTCAGTATACTAGTTGTAGCTAGAGGAACACAGAGTCTCTTTGTCTTTCATTCCACAAAAACATTTTCCCATTATGTCTAAGGATGGACACTCAGAATTGATCCCTGAGGTGGTTTGAGTTTGTAGAGGGGGGTGGGATAGGATGGGGGTAAACTTCCAAAATAGATGTTGCAGATTATATAAAAGCATTCATCTTCCATTCACTCAGAAGTATAACTCTCACTTCTAGAGTTCAAAAGAAATTTGTTCTTATCTTGTGAAAATTGTCATACCTTGCATGTTACATTACAGTTATTTTTGTGATTTTTATTTTTTGTAAACTTTTTATTTGGTGATAATTTTACATTTCTAGAAGAGTTACGAGAGCAGTACCATAAAATTCCTATATAACTCTCACCTTGTTTCCCCTAAGGTCAATATTTGACATTACCACGGTATTTTGTCAAAACTAGGAAAACATTATTGGTATATTAAACTGCAGACTTTATTTGATTTTACCAGTTTTATTCCACTGTTGTCTTTTTTATAATATTCCATTCCAGCATCCAATCCAGAATACCACATTGCATTTATTCATCATGTCTCCTTAGTCTCCTCTGGTCTGTGACAGTTTCTCAATCTTTCCTTGGTTCCTATGACCTTGACAATTTGAGGAGAACTCGTCAGATATTTTAGGATGTCTTTCAACTTTGGTTTGTCTGATACTGTTCTTATGGTTAGGCTCAAGTCATGGACTTTGGGGAGAAATACAATAAAGGTGAAGTGTCTTTTTTATCATGTCATATCCAGGGAGGCTAGTTTTTGTTTATTTGTTATAACATCTCTTCTACTAGACTATACAAAAGCTCTTTGAGGTAAGGAAGAATGTCTTTTTCATTTTTTTATTCTTCCATGCTGGTTAATAAGATGTTCTCTAAGTAGTAGGTACTGACTACATATTTACTGAATTAATTAAAAAATGAACAAATTCTTATAATATTCACTATTTGGAGGGAAGAGTAGAGAATGTAATATTCTAAATTAGAGTCAAGGAAAAGGAGGCCCAAGTCATGAAGTTGGTAATTAATCCAATTAGGACAAGAAAACAGGCTTTTGTGACTTTCGTATTTATGCCAAAATTAATAAATCAGACTGCTTTCTTTTGAAATGTGGCCTGCCTAGTTTCTCAAATCTGAGTTTGCTTTTAGAAAGGAATTGATCCATATTCTGTTCAGGGAAATCTCAAAAGTTCATGGAAGCTAATGTTCAGAGCAATCTTAAAAGTTAGGAGATTATATTAGCTGATGTGGTATACTGCTCAGATACACCCAGTTAAAATGTTACGATATAACATTAAGTGGGGATTTCAAGAGTTTTACTTGTCCAGGAGCAGTAGATGTTTGTGACCCTTGAATCTTTTTACTTTTTCTGATGTCTACATTGTAGTTGGCTGCTTCCTCTGCCTACATATTGTTTGCCCAGAGTCAGGATTAAAATTGAAGACACATCTGGTCTCCTGAAGGATTCAGAATTTGAGGGTTCAGTATTTACTTGTCTAGTCCTTACCATATCAGTGTTCCCTACCAACAAGACTTTTATGTATGGTTATTCTTTGAACCCATCTGATAGGAACCAGAAATAAAAGCTTCTTATTCAAGAAGCAGACACATGGACAAGGAATGCTGCCATTAATGTGCATTTCTTGAAACACTTGCTGTAATTCCCTCAAGTCCTGTAACCTTTCCTGACATCAGTGAAAATTATTAGTTTTGTTCTCTGCTGTCATGTATCATGGTTACCTCTAATTGAAATGGAGGTGTTCCGAATAGCACAATAAGTTAAGAATCTTGCCAAGTGCCTCATTTGGATAATTTATAGTAGGATTTGAGGCTGATGAGTTCAGAACCCATGAGTCCCCGGAGTCCTTAATCTTTAATCATATTTTGTGGTGGGACAATGCTGGATGAGAGTGGAGTTTGAAGCTAACTACTCCCTGCAAATGTATTTATCAAATACCAATGTTCCCAGCAAAATGATTTGAGATGGGGATTACCTATCACTGGAAATGAACCACAAGGAGTATCTTAATTTGAAGAAAGTACAGGCTTGATACTTTTTAATAAATTCCTGATATTGAATAAAACATACCACAGCTCTCAAGTTTAAATGACTTTTTTCATCAGAGACATGTAGGAAGTGGGAAAAGAGCTAAGAAAGAAATGAAGGAATTAACATCGTTGGAAAAGATTCTGCTGAGAAGTGGCAATGATAACGGTAAAAAAAAAAAAAATGTCATTCTGGATCATGTCAGGGCACATTCCAGTGTAGTGCTCCACTGTGCCTCTCCAGGAGTCTTTAAAATGCGGCATGCAAAGCCCAGGAAATTTTCAACACAATACATTAGGGCATTAAAAAAAAGTATTAAAACTTAACAATTTATTTTTTTTTCACCCCATTTTGGGGAATCTGTTCTATATTGTGTATAATATTTTACACTAAGAATTTATAAATAGATAAATATATATACATTGAGAGTGCATATGTCAATTTAAAAATTGAGTTATGTATCCAATGAGGAAATTTTATTTTTAAAGATTTTATTTATTCATTTGACACAGAGAGAGAGATCACAAGTAGGCAGAGAGGCAGTGAGAGAGGAGAAGCAGGCTCTTTGCTGAGCAGAGAGCCCGATGTGGGGCTTGATCCCAGGACCCTGAGATCATGATCTAAGCCGAAGGCAGAGGTTTTAACCCACTGAGCCACCCAGGCGCCCCTCCAATGAGGAAATTTTGATGAACACTGTTAGACCATCCCAGTGTGATTTGTGAGAGTGTGGGACTGTTCTTCATAATGCGACTATCTTTCTAAATACTCATGTTTTCTTTCATGTATCTGTGGATGCTTACCGTACAGAGATATACCTGAAAATTTTCTAAATCTGTGTTTTTATCATATATTACTTCTTGGATTGAGTTTCATATGTTTACTAGACCCTGAAAAGTAGTATTTCCATCATCTACTATAATTTTGTTTCAAGATTTAGTGCATAAGAATGCTTCTTTTTATTCTAGTACTCTGGCTTGATTGAAATTTCCAGATTTCTTTCTTCTGTTACCTTTATAAATTGATGAATGATAAGTATAAACCCTTTTTAAGATCTTTAGTTCTCATATAATCAGTGATTATCCATTTGATCTTTGACACTTAACCGTGTTTGAACTTTCTTGAGTTATAATGACCAGAATGTTTTATAGCATTAAAGATATAGACTTATATAAAGCATTGGTTTGACAATGTATGTTACTATTAGTGTTTAGATATTGTGACATGTATTTATTCATTCATTTAACACATATTTATTGAGTATCCAGTAAATGCTCTAAATGTGCTAAGGCGTGATTATTGACTTCATACAGAATATAGGCTGATAAGGGAGAAATATGCCTTTCCTTTCATCAACTGTGATAAGAGCTGTGAACCAGAGATACAAAGAGGAAAGCCTGATTTAGTTTAGAGGTCAAGAAAGGTTTCTAATGGAAATTCTTATACCTGGATGATAAAGATGATGACGCTTAAAACGGTGATATACGATATACGATGATGCTGAATGTGATGATATGAAACAATGTCATCCAGGAGATTTCAGTAGTCTCAGATACACACTTTGGTGACTTGGAATAGGGTTGTGATAATGGAGATAAAGAGAAGAGAACCAGTTTAGATATGTTTTTCAGGATCAATAATCACCTGAATCAGTGATGTATTAGACGTGAGGAAAGAGGAAATGAAGATGTAGAAGAAAACCTTACAGTTTCTTCTTTGTGTAACTGAATGGACCATATTTCCATTGCCAACCTCAAAATCACTGAAAGTGATTACTGAAAGAATAATAAGCCAAGGACAGTCATAAGGAACAAAAGGACACTAAAATGAGCCTTGCATAATGCATAATACCGACTTCCTGGTGAGAAAGTAAAGAAGAATCCTACAAAAGGGGTTAGAGTGCAATAATCAGGAAGACTGAGAAAAAATCAGAAAGCATAGTCAATAGAAGTTAAGGGGAAAGTTTATTTTAAGAAGGAGGGAGAGGTAAATAGTAAATCAATTGGATGTTACTCAGAACATTCAATGTGATATGGTGTCATAGAAGTCCACATAAAACTTATAGTCTTACTAATGAGTGTTCTAAACCTGGATTCAAGCACTAACAGGTGTGCAATTTATATTCTGAAGCTTTTAGTTTATTTACTTTTAAAATAAGAAAAAACTAAGAGGAAAAATAATTAAAATATGTGATCTCTGAAGTTCTTCCTAGTGTGAAAATTCTGTGATAACAGTTAAACTGATTAATACAGAAAAAAGAAGGTGTAGATATTAAGAGAATATTGGTATTCACTGAAATGATTTCTTTGAAACCGCGCCTGCTCTGCTAGTAACCATCCTTTAATAATAATCCTGATTACATCTAAGCACAGAAGATAAAAGTGGTTGAGTGCTCCATCTGGAAAAACTATGAAATGAACAAACTATAGATATTTACAGACAGCCTATCTTTCAATGATTAAGAAGAAAACAATCCTGGAAAAGCAGAGACCAGCTATTCTCATTGGAATTACCTGGAAAATTGCACCTATACGTAGATATTCTAGTAGTAACACAGCTATTTGGGGAGTTTTGTGGAACCAACATTATGGAGGTGGGATAGGAAGACTAAGGATGATATTGTAGATTATGATAATTATCAGTTTGTTACCAAAGTAATCATCAATCTCAGACATATGTACATGAATGTATTGTGATGATTTGCAGAACTGTCAGCTTCATAGAAGTCTGCCATTTCAAATGAGATATATTTGTGTTGTTTATAAGCTACATACTACATTAGGAGATATAGGGCAATATAATAAGAGACTTACACAATGTATAGTATTAAGCCACATTAAGCCACAGTAAACCTCACTTTGCTGACCTATACAAAAAAGATATTTGTAAATACACAATGAAATTATATACATATTATGTATTTATTCATTTATACAGGTTGTTTCAATACCTATTTTATGTCCTGTTTTCTGCTGGGCACTAGGGCCTTCCCTGTAGAACTTGCATCTGAGTTGAGAAAATAGCTAAGTAAATAAATTTGGTCAACACCAAGTTAGTGTAGTCCTACCCAGGGGCATTTATCTGGAGGAATCAGAAGAATCTTCCCAGAGGAAGTGCTATGTAAGTGAGATCTTAAAGATGAATAGTCAAGAAATGGTATGTGTAGGGGGATAGAAAGGTAACCGAAGTTTCTGACAAAAAAAAAAAAAAAAAATCCAAAGGCCTAGAAGTGAGGAGAAGTATATTGTGTCTGTGGTAATTCATGCAGGCCAGTTTGCATGAAGAATTGAATGAGGTCGTGAGGCTAAAAGCAAAGGGAAAATTGGTTGTAGGGCTAGTGTGCATGCTAGTAGTAGGTTTGGGGAGAGTTTGACCTAATCAAATTTGAGTTGTCACTTTATGGAGTTTGTTATAAAGTCATATTATGGAATATAAAATGAAAGGGATCATATGGCAATTCAGGTGAATGATGATGGAGATCTGAATTAAAGTTTTGATAGTAGAGATGGAGAGAGTTAGATATATGGTAGAGCTCTAAAGAGGTATGAGAAACAAGATTATGTGATTGGTAGGGAATGGGGATAAAAAAGTCATCAAGGTTTTTTTCTGGGACACCTGGATGGATAAAGGGCCATTTACTGGAATAGTGTCTTGGTCTACTTGGAGGGCTATAACAAAGTACCATAGACTAGGTAGCTTAGAAACAACAAAAATTTATTTTTCATAGTTCTGGAGGCTGGAAATTCAAGATCAGGGTGATAGAGTATGCTCAAGCTCCAGTGAGGACCTTCTTACAGATTGTAGCCTGCCAGCTTCTCATTATATTCTCACATGATGGGGAGCAGAGACTGGGGAAGCTAACTGTATTAGACTCTTAAAAGGGTACTAATCCTATTCACCAGGACTCCACCCTCATGACCCATCTCATCTTAATCACATCCCAAGGGCACCACATCCTAATATCATCACCTTGGGAAACAGGGTTTCAGTAAATGAATTTTTGGAGGACTCAAACATTCACTCCAAGCATATGGGGAACAAAGAAGGAGGAGAATATAGTGCTTTCCATTAAGCCCAAGTCGAGTTTGAAGTGTCATGGAATATTTAAATGGCTAGATTTAGTTGGAAGTTGGATATATATGTGATTGAATTTCAAATGAGATATTTAGGTAGCAATAAAGATAATAATTGACTCAATGGGAGTAGAGTTGAGGTTATCTAGGAAAAAGACTTAGAGTGAGAGGAGGAGAGGAAAAAGTCCTGAAGAATGTAACATATAAACAAGAAGCAAATGAATAAGGAAAATGGAGGAAACTGAGAAGTAGAAGCCAGAGAGACAGAGGGAAAGAAAATAATAGTTGGAAGACATAGATGTCAAGGGGAGAAACACTCTTTAAGAGAAAGGGAGTTGTAGATAGTGTCAAATGCTTGAAAGAAGACAAAAATAAATCTATCATATTTACTAAATATGAAAACATTGAAAAATTTTCTGAAAGCAGTTTTTGTGGAGTCATTCTGTTAAATGCCATGTTGCTTTGCTTGGAGCTGTGAGTGGGATATTAGGCAAAAAGTAGGGCAGCTGTGTCAAGAAACTTGTCTGTGTTCAGTTATTATTCATTTCAGTGCTGACAGTAGGTGCCTATAGATAAGAAGCTAAAGATATAGAGTATGGAGGATTGAAGAAGGGTTATCTGAAGAGTTAACTTCTTCTGGAGGAAGTTTCTCTTCTCTGTGCAGAAAAGAGATACATATTTGGATATGTTATACCCTAATAACCAACTAGCTTAAATAATTTTTAAAGATTTATTTATTTATTTTAATGGAGGACAGAGAAAGTGAGCAAGCATGAGTAGGGGGAGGGGCAGAGGGAGAGAATCTCAAGCAGATACCCCGTTGAATGTGGAGCCCAACATGGCATGTGATCCCAAGACCCACAAAATCATGACCTGAGAAGAAACCAAGAGTTGGATGCTTAACCGACTGAGACACCCAGGTGTCCCAGACTAGCTTAAATATTAAAGCAGTATTAATATATGCTTGGTCTGGTTAGAAAATGACCATTTCTTTGAAATGCCTCAATGACTCATTTCCATAGGAGACACAACTAGAGGAACCACTGAGTAACATGAAGAAAGTGTAAAGGCCAGTAGGTAGGTAAATACACACACATGCACACACACACACACAGCAGATAAAATACTACTCATATAAACAAATACACAGTAGACCCATAATCCTATACATTTCTGAGCAGAGATGTAAGTGATGAGCATATGAACAGGTTAAGCAAATTTCCAGAGGCAGTACACTGCTGGCCCTAACTTCAAGACAGCCACTCTACTCAGTGTGAAAAAATCCATTAACCTGGGTATCCGTCAACTTATACACATAGACAAAGCATTCTGACAAACTTGAACTTTTTACTTGCAGTTAATGGGGTTGTTGTCCTGTAGAATCAAATGAAAAGATTCATTTAATAAAACCAAGACTTCTTCCCAACCCCATCACAGAAATCGCCACATTTTAATTTTTTTCATGTTGAAACCTTCGTAAAGGACCAATTTATCAGCTTCCCAAGTAAGGGTAGTGGAAGCCATAGGGAAAGAGAATGTCTATTGTTTCTTGGCATAAGTACCCTTTTGAATTCACAACAGTATGTGAGCACGCTTATAGCATTTTCAATATAATATTAGAGTGTGAAAAAGAAAAGGCAGCGATCACCCTGAGAGAAATGCTATTGAGAATAACTGGAAAAAAGTCATCTTCTTCATGGTAAGATTCACAAAGTAATTCCATGGCAGAAAAGTCAAGGTAAATATTTACTCCAACTTTCTTAGAACCTGCAGGAGGCTAAAACCTTCAGTGTTTCTATTTTAATATTTATCTCATGGTTTCGTAAATTAGTTTCATGACCATCATTTCCCAAAGGGTCACTATTTGAGGAAATTGCTGCATGGGGACCATTCTCTGATGCTGATATGGAATAAAACTTTTTTTTTTTTTTTTTTTTTAAGTAAGGAAAAAAATATCCCCATTGGCCCTTTGGCATAGAAGAAATCCAGCTTTTCTGTATATATGCTGGTTCCCTCACCCAGAGGTTGGGTCACCCATATCACATGGGAAAAATACATCCTATTTAGCTATTTAATTTGTGAAGGAATTAGAAGGTAATCCCTGAGAGGAAAATTTCAGAATTCAGAATGGTGGCTAAACCACCAAAGGAGCAAACTTGAATATTGCAAAGTGTTGTGATTTTTTTCAGGATCAAATGGTACAAAACTCCTGTGTATATTTGATTTCTCCATGCAAGATAAAAGAGACTCTGTGAATTAAAAAAAATGTTTTTGCTTTCTATCTCATCTGCCACCATGTTCAGCTCCATGAACTCTGTCTGAATCTATTATAATAGAAGCTGGACATAAGGAGTCATTGTTTATTTTCAGTTTATTCAAGGTTCCGAAATTATCAATCATTTTTCAATCTAGAATTCAAACAATGAGCTTATTTTGTATTAAATCAATTATCTTTGTGGTGTGTATATGGGGGTGTGTGAGCATATGTAGAAGATACTTTTCACCTTAAATAAAATTCTTAATGCAGTTAGATACTAGCTATATTTTTGGAAACAAATGGAGGAGGAAAATGGCGTAAAGATGTCATAGCCTCTTCTATGCTAGAAATCAGAGGAGATAGTGGAGAAAAGGATTCACAGAGACAGGTATAAGGCAGTTACAAAGAGATTTAAGAATAAATCTTGATACATTGTTTATCTGGATTATAGTTGGTTACACCATAGTTTTGAGGAGAAAGTTTAAGATTACAGGCTAGATAAGATTCTGGATGTGAATTGTGCCTTCACTTTTTAATTTAGTGTAATCTTGAGCAAGTTACTTTACCTCAAAGAACCATAGTTTCCTTATCAATAAAATTGAAATGATAATATCTATCTTATTGAGTTGCCAAGAAGGTCAAATAAAAGAAGGCCTGTGAAAATCCTTTTTAAATTATAAGAAGTTATACAAATATTAGGAATATTATGCGTTGAAAAATCTCCAAATAGATAAAATCTTAAAGTTTCTTCCCACATTTTATTTATAAAAGAGATATATGAATGGCTCAATTGCCCAACCACCTTATAGGCAGAAAGTCTAGTGTCTCCCTGTTGACTATCAGCAACACCCAAGGAGGACACATAGTCCTAAGAGGAGGCTGTGTATGGTTTTCACTTTATAATTGGAAGAGAGCTAGAATCTGATTAGTCCACCACTGCCAGAATTTACTGCTGTGATGTGGTATTGCTGTTAAAAATTGCTTGCATGCTATTCATCAGCTTATTCTGGGCCACTGCAGATATTCCAGTCAGGTTGCCCTGGCTTTGCAGAGAAGATGATCCTACTCATGCTAAACTCAACCAAGTATTCTGCATTGGCTGCAGCTCTTAGAAAGTTCTAATATTTTCTTTTTCTTTTTTTTTTATTAGGTTCAATTAGCCAACATATAGTAATCACTAGTTTTTGATATAGTGTTCAATGGAATATTTTCTTTACATCGTTTATATTTCCATTTCTGTATCTTCTAGGACACAATCAGGCCGTAAGGACTCCATTCACTTCAGGTCCACTATTAACCATATCAGAAACCCATTAACAGTCATCCTTTTCCCTGCCTATCAATTCATGTTTTCAAGATTTTCTTATAAATTCCTTGTTTTATGTATGTACTCCCTTGTCCTTCAATGGGAGGCTAACCTAAATGAATTTGAACTTGGAGTAATTTACTTTTCTAAGAGTGTCTTAAAAATCATCCCAATAAAAAAAAAAAAAATCATCCCAATAAATTCCATACCTACCTTTCAGGGAGAGCCACTTTCAGCCATGTCCAGAAGATTTCCTGCCACCTCTTTCATTTGAGAAAACAAAGACAAAATGAAACTCTTAAATTTAATTTTACCCTTCCAGTAGGCTACCTAGTTAACAGAGTTTGCTATAGATTAGTAATTTTGAGGACCCCGTGTATTAATTGGCCAATGCAAGATGCTATAACAAACAAACCCTAGATTGGCAGCTTAACACAATAGACACTTAATTTCTTTCTTTTGTAACTCTCCGAGGTGGCTCCAGCATCCAGTGGGCCTTTGTTTGCTGCCAATTAATAAGGGCAGAGAAAACATATTAAATATTTAACTTGCTTCAGAAGTTATATCACCTACATACATATTTTATTGATAAAAACCAATCAACCCCTCCTCAATCCATGAGGTAGGAGTAAAGGGACTGAGAAATGTAGTCTTTGACTAGATAATTGCTAACTAGCAATAACACAATAACATACTGTGAAAAATGAGACTTTGATAGACAGCAAAGTATCTCTGCCACATGATATTTATGCTACTACCCTCTGAGCTCTTTAAATTCTGTTCCAATGTAGGGACGCCTGGGCGGCTCAGTCAGTTAAGCATCCAACTCTTGATTTCAGCTCAGGTCGTGATCTCGGGGTCATGAAATTGAGCACTGTGTAGGGCTCTGTGTTTAGCATATAGAGCCTACTTAAGATTCTTTCTTTCCCTCACTCTCTGCCCCTGCCCCCTCTAAAAAATAGTAAATTCTGTTCCAGTGTAAAGCTAGTACTCACCCTTATAACTCATCTGTTGTCTTGTATTGATATTCCAAGAGTCACACCCCTGATTCCAAATTTGGCTGATAGAAGTTAATTATAACTAATGTGACTTGAAGGGGACCTAGCCTCATGTAAATTTTAAAGGGAACTTGGCATTTGAGTTTTGAATTTTAGGCTATATAACTCATGAAGGAAGGCGTAAATAAAAGGCCGAAAGTCAGAGAGAAATGGAGCAACACTGATGTCCACCAACAATTCACATGTTCCAATTTTGTGAGACACAGTGAAAGGTATCACAACTCTTTTCAGTGAAATTTATTTAAACTTCACATATTTATTGAGATAGCTAATTAGGTTAGAGTTTAAGAGTTTGTAGACTTTTAGGTAATCACTGTATTCACTTTAAATAAAGTCATGCACCATGAGGTACCTGGGTGGCTCAGTGGATTAAGCCTCTGCCTTCGGCTTACGTCATGATCTCAGAGTCCTGGGATCAAGCCCTGCATTGGGCTCTCTGCTCAGCGAGGAGCCTGCTTCCTCCTCTCTTTCTGCCTGCCTGTCTGTCTGTCAAATAAATAAATAAAATCTTTAAAAAATAAAAAAATAAAATAAAGTCGTGAACCTAAATTTCAAAATCCACTACGAATTTTTTCCCTAACTCAGTTTGTAATAGAAAGGCAAGCCATGTGTAGACTCGAACAGAATTAAATTAAAGAGTGCAAATAATAAACAAAGGGGATTTTTGTCTTCTGATGCTTACAGTGCAATTTTCATTTTGTTAAATAGCTGAGATATAACTCTTCTAAACTCACTTGATACCATTTGACCTTTTCCTTTGTATGCATTTCTCAGTCTTTCCAGGCTTCTGGTCACTGTGATACCTATTTCCTCTGCTGGGCCTTCTCTTCTCCTGCCTCTTGGCATAGCTGACTCTTCTCATCCTTCAACTTTGCTCTCCCTGATCCCACAATCTAAAGTTACATTCCACCAACACCACCATTTCTCTAGAACTTTCCATCAGTGGCATTCTATGTGTTTCCTCTTTGCATTTATATGAACATCTGAAATTGTCATGTAATCATAAATCTCTGGTTATATATTCACGTATTCAGTTGTTTTACAAATGTAGCTTTCTGCTTTCTTTTTCTAAAACCAAATTGAGCTCATGTTAAGAAAATGGTAGGTCACATTTCACTAGGTGACAGAAACTTTATCTCAGTACATTAAGGACATCCCTACCTTGCCCCCCACCACCATTTTCTGAATTGCTACTAAATTTAAGGGGTTCACCTAATGCCCCGAATGTGGTAAGGTGTGGTGTGTGGTGGGAGAGAGAGAATCCTGTGATTCATTCTTTTCTGTGAAACTAAGTGAACTTTGAGCTTCAGGAGCCCATTCATAGCCTTGTATCCAGTTTTGTATTGTTTTGATTAAAAGAGAAACCCCCCAAACCCTCTTACACTGTTGGTGGGAATGTAAGCTGGTGCAGCCACGCTGGAAAACAGTATGGAGGTTCCTCAAAAGTTGAAAATAGAGTTACCCTTCAACCCAGCAATTGCACTACTGGGTATTTACCTCAAAGATACAAATGTAGTCATCCGAAGGGGCACGTGCACCCCAATGTTTATAGCAGCAATGTCCACAAGAGCCAAACTATGATCTCATTGATTTGAGGAATTTGGGAAATAAGACAGAGGATCATAGGGGAAGGGAGGGAAAAATGAAACAAGATGAAACCTGAGATGGAGACAAACCATAAGAAACTCTTAATCTCAGGAAACAAACTGAGGGTTGCTGGAGTGGAGGGAGGTGGGAGGGATGGGATGGCTGGGTGATGGACACTGGGGAGGGTATGTGGTATGGTGAGTGCTGTGAATTGTGTAAGACTGATGGAATTACAGACCTGTACCCCTGAAACAAATAAAATATTATATGTTAATTTTTTAAAAATTAAAAAAAAAAGAGAACACCCCCCCCC